>JAFMOC010000467.1:135000-392500 GCA_019802505.1 Corydoras sp. C115
TGATGAGGATGATGATGATGATGATGATGAGGATGAGGATGAGTGGGCGACACGGTGGTGTAGTGGTTTGGCACGGTCTCCTCTCTGCCCCATCTGGGTGGAGTTCCCATGTTCTCCCCGTGTCCGCGTGGGTTTCCTCCGGGTTCTCCGGTTTCCTCCCACAGTCCAAAAACATGGATCAAGTCAATTGAATTCTCAAAATTGCCCCATATAGAGTGTGGCTGTGTGAGTGAGTGTGTGCCCAGTAGGGCTGTATTCATCTAAAGATTTTCATAGTCGAATCTGATTCGTCAGATTTTCCCTATAGTCGACTGATAGTCAAATCAGTTAAAATTTCACCACAAGATGGCGCTAAAGGCGTAGTTTTTAAAAAATATATATTTTTTTATATTTTACTTGTTTTTCTAACAAAAGAAAACCTTTTTTTTTGTTTTTCTTTTTTTCTTTTTTTTTCTAGAAATTAGGATGATTTTATTTGACAAAAGGCTGTATATATAACGAAAACAAAGACATTTCATGTAAAAACTAATGCTTAGCAGCAGCCATGGGCGCCCCCATGTGGTCAAAATGGTACATTCGACTATAAGGTTCATAGTCGACTACGGTTCTCCGAAACGAATCGTCGAATCAGCGAATATTGCAGCTCACCCCTAGTGCCCAGCGATGGATTGGCACCCTGTCCTGGGTGTATCTGCCCAGCGCCCGAGACGTTCTCCCCTGGATGGGCATGGGGAACCCCACCGCGACCCTAATAGAGGATAAAGCGGGAGATAATGAATGAATGAATGAATAATAATAATAATAATAACCTGTGACGTAATCTAATCCGGTTTTTAAAGTGAACACCAATCGCTGAGTCACAGGATTCCGGTTTCGCTAACAATCAAACACTGCCATCTAGTGGTCAAATTACAGAACACAGTTCATAAAAATCAGTGTAATTGGTCTAGAGCTGTTTGGGAATCAGCTCGCTGTTTATATTAATAATAAATAAATAAAATGATGTATTGTATATCACGCACTGATACGAATGTGAAGCACTCAGAGGGGCGTGTTATTGTCAACGATGTCATGGCTGGACAAACGGCTCAGCCAATCAGATTTAAGGGGCGTGGCTACACGTTTCGTGTCTGTGGAGGACAGTCATAACGGAACATGAGTAAAATAAAGTTTAATAAAGAATTAGCTTTGATTTGAACCAAACAAAACCCTAACTAAATAAATATTTGCAACTCGTTTACATAGTCAATAATAAGTGACGTCACACATGTCTCATTAAATTGTTGTGTATTATTTTAAATTGTTGTGTAGTATTTTATTTAAAAAGTCATTTTATTGTTGAGCCATCTGAAGCGGAGTTGCAACGTTTTCTCGACGGTGTCATGGCGCCCTCGTGTGGTGCAGGGTGTGCACTGCACGTTAACCCAGATATTATAATAAAAAATGCAGAGCCGGGTCTGTTTATTTTTGATGATGTAATGTAATCTGTAGAAGAAACGCACGCTCAGAGGAACCCAATGTTCTGAAAGGGTTCGGTTTTTTTTCAGCGGCAGTAACAACGCAACGCTTCGGGCTGAGCGACCTCTGTGGCGAAAAGTGGTCATGACATGTAACTCATACACGAGGGAATGTTTGGACATGGCACCTTTCTGTTCTCCTAAATCAGTTTTAATAACGTTACGAGACAAACGACTGACGTGAGATGTTTATATTTACGTTTATGTTTTAATTGATCCGGATTCAATGATTTAATGCGTGAGTTTAAGGCTTGAGGTTGATTTAAACTCGGCTGTCGTCTGCACGGTGTGGGATGTACGGTAAATATTTACACCCTCACTTTATTGTATCTTTTAAGTTTAATGGGGAGATGTTAGGTTAATGATGCCGCTTTAATTGCTGGTTGGTTTAGTAAATAGCCTCCGGAATTCAGACACTGAGCTCATTTGATTACAAAAGTTTTTGTAGCGTACGCGTGTAATGTCATCATCTTGCCACAGAGGGCGCCAACCCCCAAAGATTTCCATTCTGCCGACGTGAAAAGGAACCTTTCCAAACAAAACCGTGAACTCTGTGTGTCTCCTGATACAGCTGACATAAAATCACCTTTAATCTGTTAATGAAGCTCATTAATCGTTACAC
The DNA here is from genome assembly GCA_019802505.1 of Corydoras sp. C115. NCBI lineage: Eukaryota > Metazoa > Chordata > Actinopteri > Siluriformes > Callichthyidae > Corydoras > Corydoras sp. C115. The sequence continues at coordinate 137,140 of JAFMOC010000467.1, forward strand.
ATCTGTCTGTCAGATTCGTGTTTTATTTAAATGTCTGAGACGGAACAATCTCAAACATGAGAACAAGCCCGATGTTGGACGGCAGTTAATCATATCGTTAAACCCTAAAATGACCAAAGATCTGAAGTAGAACACACAGAGCGAGTTGATAACACACAGCATGTTTAGAATCACTCGTTCTAATATATATATATATTTATATGGGCGTGTGTCCAGTGATGGATTGGTGTCCTGTTCTGGGTGTATCTGCCCAGCGCCCGAAACGTTCTTCCCTGGATGGGCATGGGGAACACCCCCCCCCCCCGCCCGCGACCCTAATAGAGGATAAAGCGGAAGATAATGAATGAATGAATAATTGTGGTTCTCGAGTAAAAGACTGACGATGTGATGCAGACCCTTTAGATCTGAAGCAGAACTTTAATTTAGTGAACTGATTGAAATATATATATAAATATATGCGAACTCATTTGAACACTAAAATAAGAACATATCAGCATGATATGACCTTAGGTTCCACACACACACACTCTCTCTTGGACATAACGATGCCACAATAACCCAAGTTAATAATGGGGGGGTGGAACCTTAAGAAAAAGAGATAATATAGTAAAGTAAGGAGAAGCATTCATGTTCCCCATTGATTTTTTTATTTTTATTTTTGTTGATTGTTTAAATCGTCTTTTTATTTTTATTTTTATTTTTATTTTTAACTCTAAAATGGCAAAACCATCAGCCTTTAAAATTGACCATGATGTCGTATGAAGCAGAGAACATGCCAAACTCCACAACAGGGTTCTTTAGATTTGAACGTGGTTTATTGTCCGTATTTATATATATGTATATGTGTATATGGGTGTGTCTGAATTAGATTTTTATTATTTACAGGGGACGTCTGCACACACACACACACACACACACACACACACACACACACACACACACACACACGGGTTTGTTTATAGTGTATACATGCATTCCTGATCATTAACTCAGTCAGGGGTGAGAAATGCAAATATGTTTTTAGGATGATCTGTGAAGGTTTAGGTTAAAGGTGATGTTAATGTTCAGGTGATGTGAGAACATGAACGTGGATTTTTTTCTTGCCGCTGTCTCTTGGTCTTGCTCTTTGGGGTTTAAAGGCGTATAACGCTGTACAGCTGCTTTATAATGACGTGTTATTGTAAAAAAAAAAAAACTCTCTATAAATAAAGGTGTTGAGGTGAAGATGTTGAGCTGAAGATGTTGAGGTGTTCAGGTGTTGAGGTGAAGATGAGAAGATGTTGAGGTGAAGATGTTCAGGTGTTGAGGTGAAGATGTTGAGGTGAAGATGAGAAGATGTTGAGGTGAAGATGTTGAGGTGTTGAGGTGAAGATGTTGAGGTGTTGAAGTGAAGATGTTGAGGTGTTGAGGTGAAGATGTTGAGGTGTTCAGGTGTTGAGGTGAAGATGAGAAGATGTTGAGGTGAAGATGTTCAGGTGTTGAGGTGAAGATGTTCAGGTGTTGAGGTGAAGATGTTGAGGTGTTGAGGTGAAGATGTTAAGGTGTTGAGGTGAAGATGTTGAGGTGAAGATGTTGAGGTGAAGATGTTGAGGTGTTGAGGAGAGGATGTTGAGTTGAAGATGTTGAGGTGAAGATGTTGAGGTGAAGATGTTGAGGTGAAGGTGTTGAGGTGAAGGTGTTGAGGTGAAGATGTGTGTATGAGGGCAGGGAATGGGAGGAATGAGTTTTTCCGGTTCCCCTCCCTGCTTGTGAATGTCTGTCATTTGTGTTTAATCCAGCAGAACAGGTTCCTCTGGGTGATCTGGGTGTGGCTGCCATCTTGCTCGCTCTCGCTCTCTCTCTCTCTCTCACACACACCACACACACACACACACACACACACACTCTGACCTGCTTATCCGAGTGCAGCACTGTCATTCCAGGACAGCAGATGGCATCGGTCCCAGTGTGTTGCAGTGGGCTTCCTCTGTGCTGTGGGGATTTCGGGGGTCAGAGGGTCGGTGCTGCCCCCATGGGGTCGGGATTGGAACACGCTGCCGTCTCTGTGATGAGGCAACGCCAGTCTGCAAACTTATTTGAACACTAAGATAAGAACATACCAGAACGATATGACATTCAGTTCCACTTACACACACACACACACACACACCCGACACACACACACCCCCCACACACACACCCCCCCCCACACACACACACACATCTCTTGGACATAACAATGCCACAATAACCCAAGTTAATAAAAGAAGGGGGAAAGAACCTTAAGAACAAGAGATAATAGACTAAAGTGAGGAGAACATACCAAACTGCAGCCCAGCATTCATATTTCCCATTGGGTTTTTTTTATTTAAATTTTTGTTGATTGTTTAAATCGTCTTTTTATTTGTTTATATTTTTTTTTACAAAAGTCTCAAACGGCAAAACCATCAGCCTTTAAAATTGACCGTGATGTCGTATGAAGCAGAGAACATACCAAACTCCACAACAGGGTTCTTTAGATTTGAACGTGGTTTATGGTCCGTATTTCTGTAAGTGGTGCAGAAGTCGATCGGGGGGGAGCGAGTCTATGTTCCAAACCCATGTTGGCGGGTAAATTAAAGATGCCGCATCGTCCTCAACGTCAGGGGGCGTGGTCGCAGCACCTTATCCCGCTCCGGCGCCCCCTACAGGAACGCCCAAACGACAGATCGTCCCCCTGGCCTGTGGGAGGTCGAGGGTTACGAGGCATGCTCGCCCCCTGCTGGCCACAGCAGTGCAGCTCCCTCTTGGTGCAGCTGGGGAGGACGGGGGTGCCCCCTAGTGTCTCAGTCCGGATCCGCGTGCGCTCTTTTCTTTTGTTTTCATTTATTTTATTATAGACGGCGCACGCTCTCCGAGGTCAACATCGGTCACATGACCTCCGAGGTATCGTGAGACGCTACGTGTGGTACGTAGAACGTATTTTTGTGTGTGTGTGTGTGAGTGTGTGTGTGTGTGTGTGTGTGTGTTTGCTATTGGTTCGTATTCCATATGCTTCTAACAGACCCACCTCATGATGTCATCAGCTCTGAGTCAGCTGATCTTGAGGATCCCGGTGCTCGTAGGGTGGAAGTTGGGGAAACGCCCTGTAACAGATGCCACCTGCTGCCATGTACTCTGTGGGACTGTGGGAGGGAGGCACGGGGAGAACATGCCAACTTCCCATAAGAATCGGAAACCATGGCCTTCTTGCCGTGAGGTCATCACTGTGCCACGAATATTAACGAATATTAACGAATATTAACGAATATTAACGAATATTACTCAGACGGCGTAACGAGTCCGAAAGTCTCGACTAGATTTCCAAGAAAATTTAATCTAGTTTTCGGAAACGTTTCCTTATTTTAGGAAAACTTAAGATAAATTTACTCACTATATTTAAATTGTTATTATTTTTATGGGCGGCACGGTGGCTTAGTGGTTTAGCATGTTCTCCTCTCAGCGCTAGAGATTCCCGGTTCGAATCCCCATCTGGGTGGAGTTTCCATGTCCTCCCCGTGTCCGCGTGGGTTTCCTTCTGGTTCTCCGGTTTCATCCCACAGTCCAAAAAACATGGATCAAGGTGAATTGAATTCTCCAAATTGCCCCATATAGAGTGTGTCTGTGTGGGTGAGTGTGTGTCCAGCGATAGATTGCCCCCCCCCCCCCCCCCCCCCCCACCCGCGACCCTAATAGAGGATAAAGCGGAAGATGATGGATGGATAATTTTTAAAATTAATTAATTTATTCTTTCATTCATTCATTATCTTCCACTTTATCCTCTATTAAAGGGATAAAACGGGGGGGGGGGGGGGGGGGGGGTTCCCCATGTCCATCCAGGGGAAAACGTTTCGGGCGCTGGGCAGAAACACCCAGGACAGGGGGGCATCAGGCGTCCTGATTAAAGCACGTGAGTGTGTGGCGTTCCCGGGTCGTTAATTTAATGTTAATTAACCTGAATGATGAGACTAATTGTTGCTTGTAGATGTTTAACGTAACGATGCCGCCTTCACGTCGGTGTCGTTTGAGTCGTCTGATTCGTTTGATTCGTCTGATTCGTCGGCGGCTCGGTTCTTTGTCTCGGGGGGTCACTGCGCATCCGGGCCGCGTCTCTCTTTTCCGTCGGCGCGTCGCTCAGGAACGTCGGAACAATGCGGCGAGGCGTCCTTTTACCCGACGGGCCGCATATTTCACACGCCGGACGAGCGCGGGGACATTTTTGTGCAGGTGTGAAGGCCAGGGGCACACCTCCGAAAAAAATGTGCTCAAACCCCGAGAGTGCCGACACTCCTGCCATTCAGAGATCAGCAGGCACACCTTCAGAGAGAGAGAGACAGAGAGACAGAGGGACAGAGGGACAGAGAGAGAGAGAGAGAGAGAGAGGGACAGAGAGACAGAGAGAGAGAGACAGAGAGAGACAGAGAGAGACAGAGAGACAGAGAGACAGAGACAGAGAGAGAGACAGAGAGAGAGAGGGACAGAGAGACAGAGAGAGAGAGAGACAGAGGGACAGAGACACAGGACAGAGGGAGAGAGACAGAGAGGACAGAGAGAGAGAGAGAGAGACAGAGGGACAGAGACAGAGAGAGACAGAGGACAGAGGGACAGAGAGAGAGACAGAGAGACAGACAGAGAGACAGAGAGAGGGACAGAGAGAGAGAGAGACAGAGGGGGACAGAGGGACAGAGAGAGACAGAGACAGAGAGAGAGAGAGACAGAGAGACAGAGGGACAGAGAGACAGAGAGAGAGGACAGAGAGACAGAGGGACAGAGAGACAGAGGGACAGAGACAGAGAGGACAGAGAGAGAGAGAGACAGAGGGGAGAGACAGAGGGACAGAGAGAGAGAGAGAGAGACAGAGAGACAGAGGGACAGAGAGACAGAGGGACAGAGAGAGAGAGAGAGGGACAGAGAGAGAGAGAGAGGGACAGAGAGGGACAGAGGGACAGAGAGACAGAGAGAGAGAGAGAGACAGAGAGAGAGAGAGGGACAGAGGGACACAGAGACAGAGGGACAGAGAGACAGACAGAGAGAGGGACAGAGAGACAGAGAGAGAGAGGGGGACAGAGAGACAGAGAGAGAGAGAGAGAGAGACAGAGAGACAGACAGAGACAGAGGGACAGGGACAGAGAGAGAGAGAGAGAGAGAGAGAGACAGAGGACAGAGAGACAGAGACAGAGAGGACAGAGGGACAGAGAGAGAGACAGAGGGACAGAGAGACAGACAGAGAGAGGGACAGAGAGACAGAGGGACAGAGAGAGAGACAGAGGGACAGAGAGACAGAGAGACAGAGGGACAGAGAGAGAGACAGAGGGACAGGGACAGAGAGAGAGAGAGAGAGACAGAGAGAGACAGAGGGACAGAGAGAGAGAGACATCTGAATACCACACAGCTCCAAACCTATCGGACATCAAACGTTCAGAGTGTCCAAACCCTCACCTTCATCCGTTCACCCTCAGCAGCCCGGGGCCCTCACAGGGCCGGAGACGCTCATGGTGAGGTTGAGGTTGAGGTTGAAGGTCCGAGGTTCATAAGGTCAGACGCTGTGGATCAGACGCCGCTCCGTAATTTCGAACATGGTTCTCATAAAAGTGATGTAGAACCCGAGGACAACCATCAGACATTCACATTAATAACATGACCGGGGGGGCGGCACGGTGGCTTAGTGGTTTGGCATGTTCTCCTCTCAGCGCTAGGGATTCCCGGTTCCAATCTCCATCTGGGTGGAGTTTCCATGTCCTCCCCGTGTCCGCGTGGGTTTCCTCCGGGTTCTCCGGTGTCCTCCCACAGTCCAAAAAACATGGATCAAGGTCAATTGAGTTCTCCAAATTGCCCCATATAGAGTGTGTCTGTGTGAGTGAGTGTGTGTCCAGCGATAGATTGGCGTCCTGTCCTGGGTGTATCTGCCCAGCGCCCGAAACGTTCTCCCCTGGATGGGCATGGGGAACCCCCCCCCCCGTGACCCTAATAGAGGATAAAGCGGGAGATAATGGATGAATGAATGAACATGACTGTGAAGTGAGGGGCTTTATCTAAACATCTGTAATCACACACACTCACACACACACACACACACACACACACACACACACAGGTATGGACTCCACCCTCGGCAGGATCGCAGCAGTCATTCCATTCACGGTGGAAGTGTGTTTTGCATGAGACTCATTCGCAAAAGGTCTGCAGTACACACTGTATGCAAATCTAAAGGAATGAAACACACACACACACACACACACACACACACACACCTGAACCTGCACAACCTCCACTCCTAGAAGTTTCGTTCCACAGTGTCTACACACACACACGCACATGCCAGCACGCACTGCAAGCACACACACACACACACACACACACACACATAAATATATACATATTCATGTACACATGTATGCACATGTTGGAACAGACAGACACACACTCACTTACAAACACACATAAATATATAGATACACACACATACATATAAAAATATACCCACACACATGTATACACACACACATGCCAGCATGCACATACAGACTTACACACACACACACCTGAACCTGCACAACCTCCACTCTTAGAAGATTCGTTCCACTGTGTGTCTACACACACACACACACACACACACATGCCAGCACGCACTGCAAGCACACACACACACAAATATATATATATATATATATATATATATATATACACACAAACACATATATATATATATATATATATTTCATGTACACATGTTGCACATAACACACACATACATACACATGCCAGCATGCACATGCAGACATACACACATTTATACACACACACACACACACACACACACACATATATATATATTCAATTGCACATGTAGGCACATACAAAAACACACACATATATATGTATATTTATTCAAACACACACACACACACACACACACACACATGCCTGCACACACACATATATACAGTATACACACATACACAAACACTTCAACCCGTCTCCAGCAGCTACAACCGTAACATGCTGCTCTTAAACTGATAATGAAGATGATGATGATGAAGAGGATGAGGATGAGGATGAAGATGATGAGGATGATGATGATGATGAAGATGATGAGGATGATGATGATGATGAAGATGATGAGGATGATGAGGATGAGGATGAGGATGATGTAATAATAATAATCAGAGGAACCGATCCAGGACCTTTATTTAATTACGGATCGAGACTTCTACTGAAGTCAGATATCTGAATTCCTCGCCCGCGTATCTCGGACCGCGCCCCCCGCAGGAACGCGACCCCGCCCCGTGTAAACACCTGATGGTTTTTGGAGACGGGCAGGTGGATGCTGATGCGGATTCGACGGATCTCTTATCAGATGTAAAAATGCAGCCGCGCCGGTTTCATCAGCCAAGCATCCCATCGGTCCGGTTCCTCAGACGCTCCCCTGCAGCTGGGGTCACATGAGTGAGCGGGCGAGCGAGCGAGGGGGTGAGGGAGGGGGGGGGGGGTGTGCAGGATTTACACCTCCGTGCACTCGCAGCGTCGGATAAATATCAGAGCTGATCTCTAAAGACAACACCTTTAATATGATATGACAGACAATAGGAGAACATGCAAACCTCCCCGGGGCTGCGTGTTTCAGACCAACAGACGTTCACTTGGGTTTAACGATTAACGATAATTAATACTCTTCCTCAAGTGCGCTTAATAAAGAAACAAACATGCTGAGTATCAGGATGTCCCGCCTTCCCTCATCACACCTGAGACCTGTCCTTAATCCAGGTGATACTGCACCAAAATACCATCACAGGTGATCACTGAGAGGTGTGTAGCTGAGGCCACGCCCCTTCTTACAACAACAACCACGACCTTCAGTGAGGCGTTCCAGTCAATCTGCACGTCCAGCACTCCACCCGACCTTTACACACACATCTCATTACATTAATGGAGACATTATGATGTCATTATGCATGAATTAAAAAAAAGACAGTATGATATTATAATGCATTAATTAAAAAAAAGACATTATGATGTCATAATGCATGAATTAAAAAAAAGACATTGCATATGATGTCATAATGCATTAAATTAAGAGACATTATGATGTCATAATGCATTAAATTAAGAGACATTATGATGTCATAATGCATTAAATTAAGAGACATGATGTCATAATGCATTAAAATAAGAGACATTATGATGTCATAATGCATTAAATTAAGAGACATTATGATGTCATAATGCATTAAGTTGATAGAGACATTATGATGTCATAATGCATTAAATTAAGAGACATTATGATGTCATAATGCATTAAATTAAGAGACATTATGATGTCATAATGCATTAAAATAAGAGACATTATGATGTCATAATGCATTAAAATAAGAGACATTATGATGTCATAATGCATTAAATTAAGAGACATTATGATGTCATAATGCATTAAAATAAGAGACATTATGATGTCATAATGCATTAAAATAAGAGACATTATGATGTCATAATGCATTAAGTTGATAGAGACATTATGATGTCATAATGCATTAAATTAAGAGACATTATGATGTCATAATGCATTAAGTTGATAGAGACATTATGATGTCATAATGCATTAAGTTGATTAAGAGCTATTATGTAAGCAACTTAATTATTTATATAGTGTTTTTTTTTTACATTATCAAACAGCAGCTTTACGATGTTATACGCCTTTAAACCCCCAAAGAGCACGCCGAAGCGACAGCGGCAAGACAAAACCCCCTGTTATGTTGATATTTTAAGGAAGAAACCTTGTGAGGACTGAGGCTCAGTGGGGGACTCGTCCTCCTCGAGTGGGGGGGGGGGGGGCAGCATTAACAGTGTAGGACAGCCATGTACAGATGGTGTGGGGGATCATGTGACCGGTAACAATTGAAAACTCTATAAGTCCATTGAGGGCGTCCTGCAGGACCGCCGGTCCAATAGAAGTCCAGGTTCCGTCCCGTGTGAATTATCAGCATTATGATGTCACGATGCATTAAACCGATCGCGACGTTACGACGTAGCTGGTTCTTAATTCGATGGTAAGCAGCCGATGTCCTTCCTGAAGGACTTTGTGGGACCATTGTGGGTTCTAGCTGCTTCCCAAAGCTCCCATCTTTTAACCCGATACATCATCATCTCCAGGACGACGGAAATCAGGCATCCTCCATCCCATGATCCAATGTGCATCCATGACATGAAGGTTCTGAAGGTTCCAAAGGTCTAGCATGCTGGATGGACGTCTGGGATGAAGTGACCGCAGGGTCCACACTGACGAATAAACAGAAGAAAAAGAAATAATGATGAACGTGGATCTGGGCTCCTGTCAGCTGGGATTAAGGAGAACCCGTGGAACCTGTGAGTGAGGTATGCGGCGTTTCCTCATACTGCAGTTTAAAGGTTAAACGGAACATTCCGTCTTAACGAGCTCTCACCCACTTCACTGGAATATTAAACGGAGAAAGCGATTTCGCAGGAACTACGACCGAAAGCTGCGCTTCGGAACCAGAACCTTTTTACCGTCGGGCCGAGTTCCACACCGAAGGTTCCAGCATCGCGACCGTTTACCGCTGCTTATTCTAGTTTACCCACAACCCCCTGCGGCACAGCCATTCATTCATTCATTCATTAACTTCCGCTTTATCCTCTATTAGGGTCGTGGGGGGGGGGTTCCCCATACCCATCCAGGGGAGAACGTTTCGGGCGCTGGGCAGATACACCCAGGACAGGGGGGCAATCTATCACTGGACACTCACTCTCACACACACACACACTGTATATGGGGCAATTTGGAGAACTCAATTCACCTTGATCCATGTTTTTGTACTGTGGGAGGAAACTGGAGAACCCGGAGGAAACCCACACGGACACGGGGAGGACATGGGAACTCCACCCAGATGGGGATTCGAACCGGGAATCCCTAGCGCTAAGAGGAGAACATGCCAAACTACTAAGCCACCGTGGCACAGCCGGTCTAATTTAATCCGGATTCATTTACATTATTTAATCGGGTTCCTGGTTTTGCAACAGACGGCGGGAAGGTGTTATTAAAGCTGCGAGGCCTTGTTGGAGAACATGCCAAAGTCTAGCAACCCAAGTACCAACTGAAGGGTCATGAATCTGAATGGGATTCAGTTTCGTACGTTCTGCCAGACTGCGGACCCCGGCGGTTTCCAAGGCAACATTTCTTCAATTGAATGTTATTTGCTTGGTTGCGCCGATGCACTGGTAGGGGGCAGTCTACCCCAGCTACTTAAAACACTTAACATTAGCATTCGCTTGCATTTGTTTTGGTTTGAAAAATTAGGCTCAGTGGGGAACTCACCGTCCTCACACCCGACCTCTAATGCACCCCTCCGAAAATTAAATGAGTGGCAGCTTACTTCGTCGTATATTTAAGTTCGGACCCTCGCCCCATTGGCTCCACCGTTGTTTGCTTTGTGTTTGAACGCTGGGCCCCGCTCACGCTCGCACAGAGGACTTTAATTCCGTCGCTTTGGTGTTGTTTCAGCTCAGAAATCATTACGGTGTGTTTTTTCCTCGCGTCTCCGACCGTCGCGTGTTTTAACGACACGGAGCTTATGTTTCAAACACATACTGCACATTCTGATCATACTACACCCCCCCCCCACACACACACACACCCCCACAGGAGAATATGCAAATCTGAACCCTCGTACAACATCAGAGGTGCTGAGTACCACACCCCCCCCCCCCGATCCGCCAGCAACATCCATCCATCCATCATCTTCAGCTTTATCCTCTATCAGGGCTGCGTGGGGGGGGGGGGGGTTCCCCATGCCCATCCAGGGGACAACGTCTCGGGCACTGGGCAGATACACCCAGGACAGGGGGGGCAATCTATCGCTGGGCACACATTCACTCACACAGACACACTCTATATGGGGCAATTTGGAGAACTCAATTTTTTATATTAATATAATCATGTTTTTTGGACTGTGGGAGGAAAGCGGACAACCCGGAGGAAACCCACGCGGACATGGGGAGAACATGCAAACTCCACACAGATTGAGATTCGAACTGGGAATCCCTAGTGCTGAGAGGAGAACATGCTAAACCACCGTGCCGCCCTCTTATTTATATATGAATATATATCTATCCATTATCTTCCGCTTTATCCTCTATTAGGGTCGTGTGGTGTGTGGGGGGGGGGGGGTTCCCCATGCCCATCCAGGGGAGAACGTTTCGGGCGCTGGGCGGATACACCCACGACAGGACGAGCATTTATCACTGGACACACACTCATTCACACATACACACTCTATATGGGGCAATTTGGAGAATTCAATTGACCTCGATCCATGTTTTTTGGACTGTGGGAGGAAACCGGAGAACCCGGAGGAAACCCACGCGGACACGGGGAGGACATGGAAACTCCGGGAATATCATATATACATGTAAATAACAATGAATCGAATTTTAAATATAGAAGTGAGATGTGAACACTTTTCTTTTCTCCTCTGGTCACCGTGGCTACTGCGGTATCTCACCTGTGTGCCGCAGGACCCGCCCACACGCTCGCCAGCCCCCCGCGGCCCCGCCCACCTCTAGAGGGGCGTGGCTCGGGCTAAAACAGGCGGTGAACAGGTGAGCGGCGCACTGCAGCTGCAGGTGTTGAAAGCGCGGAGCGGCTGCGGATCGGGCTCTGCGAGGAGCGTGTCCACAGAGAACAGAAGGATTTACTGAGACAGGAGACCTGAACCTCCATCACCATGTTCAAGAAGAAGCCCAAGAACACCACCACCACCACCTCCAGCACCCTGCCCTCCACCACCATCACCACCGCCGGCTCCACCAAAGCGTGAGTCCTCCACCTGAACGCCGCGCTTTCCACTCATTTAAACTAAATTCAACTAAACTAAAAGTGATTTATCGGCATGTTTCTCGTCTTTGATGTGTGCCGCGCGGTCATTTGCGTATTTATTTGGATGTGTCCCTGCGCCCCGCCCTTTTTCCTTTACTTTAACCTGCCTCGAGTATCACTATTTAACAGAATTACAACATACAACTTCTGCCTGTGTCGTTTTTATTGCCATGAACTTTATTAGGTTAAAACAATTAAATGCACAACGTTATTCTGCACGGCGAGAGTCGACTCCCCCGTGGACGGCGCTTTCTCGTAGAGAATCGACTCTTGCCTTGGAATCGAGTCCTATCAACTTCGCGAAATCGTGATTTTTATTATTATTATTATTATTATCATCATCATCATCATCAATTTTAACATTAAAGTTCCGTTCGAACTCGTAAAAAAGCGTCGGAGACGCGTTTAAATCCGCGACTTTGCATCGCGTCTAAAGGTTTTAACGCTTAGTCGCGTTGACGTTTCGTTCGGCTCTGACGTCATGCCTTCTTGTCGCGAGCCAGCGAGTCGATTCGGACGGTCGATTCCACCTCCGCGCGGCCCAAATGTATATCAATATGTATTGCGGTGAACGGAACGGGATCCGGACTCGACTCTTTGGAATCCGGAGTCGTCGGTTCGCTCGCCAATTTTTTTAAAAAAAAAACGTCTTTTTCGTGACGGCCGCTTTGATCTGTCACCGCTGCCGACATCAAAGCTTCACAACGCTCCAAATAACAACTGCATATGAAGTGTTTAACGTGATGTCGACACATTTACAACGTGCACAGTGAATAACTAACCAGTGGCGCTCGATAAAACCGAATACTTACAATTCTCTGAACAAAGTCGTTTTAAATTTGAACATTTCTGAAGATAACGCGGTTAAATATTAATAATGACGTAGAGGAGGGCGTACATACCTCCATTTACAGCACGAATTAATCAAAACAAAGTGTTTTGATTTATATGCCTAACCAAAATACTAAATTAATGTGTATTTTTATTTGTGTAAATTAGATATCATTAAAAACATGACTTTATGTACCTGTGTTAACTTAAATGTGTCAATAAACCACAAACCTACTTTTTATATATATATATATATATATATATATATATATATATATATATATATATATATATATATATATATATATTTATAATGACGTAGAGGAGGGCATCCATACCTTCATTTACAGCACACAAACCTGCTGTTTTATATATATAGGAGTATAATATATATATATATATATATATATATATATATATATATATATATATATATATATATATATATTGATAATAAATATAATGTAACAAACATAAAGTTGAGAATTTGTGAGAATTAGAGAATTAGAGTCTAAATAGTGACCGTATATACATGAACAGTTTATACTTATATATTAGAGAACCATTCTCTTCTTGTTTTTTTTTTTATAAACTTTGATTAGTTGGATGCATTTGAACATAAAACAATACACAGAGGTAATTAAGAAGATTAATGAGGGTACTAGTTTAACTTGAACATTATAGCAGGTGGCTGCTGTACCCACACCTGTCACCACGCCCGTATAAACATTACTCATCAACAACACAACACGTTTGCACCGAAACTATCTTACTTATGATTTAATATTTATTATCATTTAATACAAGGCTTTTTTAGGCCTCGGTTTCTGAAAAGTCTTTTAAATAGTTAAGTATGTTGGGATTCCGATGGTTTGCTGGATTCACGAAGCGTGTTTGGGATTGGTTCACAGGTTACTGTGTTACTGTCAACTCAAAAGTTTGGTTGAGGAATACACACAATGAAGGCTGTACAAGTGAAAATAAAGGGTTAAATCTGCAGGGCAGTTTCTCGGGGTTAATCCAGTGTTTTAAACGGGCGTTTTGGGTTCCCGGAGAACATTTTGTTAAATACCCAGCGTGCAGTTTGGTTTGGTTTGGTTTGGTTCTGCACCAATGGGAAGCGTTTGGAGGGCGTATCGTACGGGCGGTGTGAGTAATGAAGGGAGGTGTTCAGTCGGCGGGTGGTGCGGACTGCGGCGGCGGCGCTTCGTTTCAAACTCGGAATCTTGGTCTGAATGACCTATCTAGGCGTGTAGATGTTTGGAATAAATGTCATATCTCGGCGTCAATGTCGACCTGGGCGGGATGGACGTCGGAATCCGAACAATGTCCGTCCTCCCCCGCCCATAGCATCGCACCTTTCCCAGGTCGCCCTTCTCGTTTCGGAGTTTCTTATTTTGTAAGAACTTGAATTTCTGGTCCTTGGACTGAATGGTTTCAAGTCTAAACAAGCTGACGGGTTCCGGGCCTTTCGCCTCGAGCCGTACGTACGCACATGCGAAGGAACCGCACCGTCATGTATGTGAACCAACATCTCGCGTCCCTGGAGCTTTTAAAAGTGAGGACATTTGCCCCTCCTGCAGGTTTTGTTGGTTCTTCTTCCAATATTTAGTCCGTCTAAACACTTTAGGGATAAATTTGTGCAGTCCGTTCCTTTGTTTTGATCTCGGTGCAATGAAGTATCTTCAGAAGGCGCTGGGTTTCCGGCCCGTCCGTATATTTTCGGTGCAGAAGGCGAACGGTGCGGTTGGTTTACAGAAAGCCCTTGTTTTGTTTTAACAGAATGAGATGCTTAATTATGAATGGGATCCGCCCGCCGTTGTTTGTCCTGGACGGGTTTCAGCCCGGCGGGGCGTGTTGACTCGGCGCAGCGGCGTGGCGCTCACGTGCCGCCTCGGACCGGCTGAACATTGGACCTTGTTTTTTTCCCCCCCGTGAGACGCCGGCGAGGCCCGGACGCCCATGAGTCACGCTCCGCCGCGAGACTCCGTCCCATCGTGCTCTGGGAGCGCGGGTGGCGTTCGCCGGGCGCATTTTTGCGAAGCTCGTCACCGTGGAAACGGCGGAGGTTCTGTTGGCGTCCTCATATTGGAAGCAGATGTCGGTTCGGTCGCATAGCTCCGTGTTGAGGTCATTAATAAACCCTCGTACCACGCGGTGGGCGTCGGTCGTGTTCGGGTGGACGACTCGCGTTTGGTGTCCTCCTGTTCTAAAGCGATATGAGAAACGCGTACTATTTAAAATAAATAGCTTCCCACGCCGCCCACTCTGTCCCCTGAGGATCAGGACCCCCCCCCCACACACACACACAGGGCAGGTTTCATTAGGGTGGTGGATCATTCTCGTGACGTGGTGACAAGGCACTGGATGGAGAATCAGAGACGGGCGGTCATCATGCTGCGCGGTTTGTGTGCTCCAGCGGCCGATCCTCCGTCAGTGATAACGGGACGCTGGTGGAGGGACGGCGCGGTCCGGTATTGGGACCACCCTGAGGTGCAGGATCTCGAGGGTTAAGGCACCCCCGGGGGTAGTTAAAGGTTCCGACCTCGTTGCGTCTGTGGAATTTGTACTTGAACCTGATCTGCAGCACGACGCCGAGGCATGTTTACAGAAAACATGAGTGTAGCACCCTTTAAATAAAGCCCCTCCCCCTCCACCCCACCGTGGTTCTCCGATTTCTCTGGAAGTGAAAGTGTGTGAGATGAGAACTGTTCTCCGCACAGCGGGGCGACCGTCTGCTTACAACGCCACCGACCCCTCACACACAACGGTTGTCATGACTATTATAATGACTCATAAATAGGTTGCCACATCTACTATGATCGCTCAGACAGAACGGTTGCCACGACTATTATAACTCCTCATAAACAGGTTGCCACGACTACTATGATCGCTCACACATAACGGTTGCCATGACAATTATAATCCCTCCTAAATAGCCTGCCACAACTACTATAATCCCTCATAAACAGGTCGCCACGACTCACACACAACAGTTGCCACAACTACTGTTTTTTTCCCTCATAAACAGTGGTTACCATGACTACTACCATGCCTCGTATAAACAGTAGGTGCTCCCTCATCATCGCTCCTTTAACTCGGCTCCGCATCCAAATGTAGAGGGCAGTATTTTCGGAGTTGTTCTGAAGCTCATCTGTGGATCAGGTGGTACAGCTGCCCCCCCCCCCCCGCTCCGTCTGACTGCTTTATTTAGGGTTCTGAACCTCGACGCTCATGCCAACGCCGAATCTTCACCCGGTTCTGAAACGCGTCAAACCTGAAGGAAAGACATGAATCGCCAGCTTCAGACCAACATGGTGGACACCGTCCAGTTTCAGGGTCTGGAGAATTCTGATTAAGAACCCAGGTCCTAGATGGCGCCACTGGACTCCATAACAATCCCAATTTCCCTTTAAGAGGACGAAGTGTCCCGCCATGGGGGTAAAGTGAAAGCAGATACAGGAACCGGGATAGGACTCACTTTTAAGGTGGCAGAAATGACTCCCACGGTTTATTTGTGACTCGCTCTCTTCCCCTTAAACCCAAATTAAACCTTTAACTCTTCCTCTTTCACTAAATCGCTCACAGGTGATGGTGTGCATGTTGACGGGGTGTTCTCTCATTGTGCTGGCTCAGGCTCCGCCCCCTCTCCCTGAACAGCATGAGCAGCTTGAAAGATGAATAGAATAAACATGTATCTTCAACGTGCAAATCCAGGTCCCCACACCGTAATCGGGTTCTTTTGTTGATATTAAGCTGTATTAACGGGTAAGGCAGGTGGGGGTTTGGCCACGCCCCTTTGGGTGAATGGAGGAGTGCGTGTTCGGTCGCGCAGGTGAATCCAGAGGCCCGGGAGTCGGAGGTGCGTCGGGTTCCGTCATGTTGCTCGCCACAATGCGGGAATTCAGCGCAGAGGGTTCCGTCAGTTCTGGTTCTGCTGCACGGTGGAGCCGTCGGGTGGATGCCGTGGGCGCACCACGACGTCGGTACTGAAAATCATCCTCCACCCTAATGACACCCTGATGAGCGTGCTTGGTTCTTTGTGTCCTCAGGTTGGAGGTGAGCGCCCTGGTGGAGAGGCTTCAGAGGAATGCGGACAAAGTGGAGAAGAACATCCTGGAGACGGAACAGAACCTCAACAAGGTATCGACCCTCCGCCTCCACCACCTCACACACCGCACACACACCGCACCCAACAATGAGGATTTAAATCCCTGTTATGTTCAACCAGATGAATCAGATGCGCCATTGTATTTGTGGATGGATCAATGCTTCAGGTTCGCATGCAGGAAGCGGGACAGGGTGACGGGGGGGGGGGGGGGGGACCTGGACCTGGACCTGCTGAAGGTGAAGGGGGCGGGGCTTGTGTGAACATCAGGATGTGTGCATGTGTTCAATTTGTGTTTGTAAATCTGTTGGTCTGTCAGCTTTATATATACACCGTAGGTCTAAATGAGAATCAGTACATAAGTGTGACCACGTGGTGGCAGCAGTGAGCGATTCATGAAATATGCAGGAGGGTTGATCTTAAAGTTGAACAGCCATTAGTGGTGTTGGGCTTCAATCAGAAGGTTGTGGGTTCGAATCCCACTCTGGGTACTGGCGCTGTGCTCTAACCCCATCATCATCACCACCACCACCACCACCATCATCATCATCACCTTCATCATCACCTTCTTCTTTCCAGGACGTAGCCAAGATCAATGACAACAAGCCGACGCTGTATCAGGACACCACCAACAAGTCCATCCTGAACTCCCTGGAGCTGCTGGAGTCCCTGGACGCGGACGCGGAGAACACCAGGCGCCTGCAGCACCCTCAGGCCGAGATGATCCAGCAGGAGTGAGTTGGTCCCGTTGGTCCTCCCGGCTCTTGCGGCCTCCCGAATACGAGCCTAACACCTCGCTCCTGTTGCAGTATGAAGCAGCTGCGCGACCGCGTGAAGAAGCTGCGCGACGACCACAACACCATTTACAACCTGAAGCGGTCCGAGGGTCGACCCACCGTCAACTGGGGCAGGATGATCGACGAGAAGCTGGTGAGGAACCTGGACCTGCCGCCCAGTCCTGCGGCGACGCTGTGGGGGGTGTGTCCTCCTCAGGCGAGGAGGTGAACTGCTGACCCGTGTGTGTGTGTGTGTGTGTGTGTGTGTGTGTTACGCAGGCAAATCTCAACAACAAAGGATTCGGCCAGGACCTGACCACCGTGGACGCCGATGTGGAGGAGCACAAGATCTTTCACAGTGAGGTGGAGGCCCTGGCTCCCTACATCAACCAGGGCAACCAGGTAACCCCGCGCCAATCGACCTTCAATTAACGTTAATTACAACGCCTTAGTTAGTGAACACTGATAATTAACGGATAACGATGCTGAGTGTTAATTGGAGGTCGTGCTGTGTGTTGCAGGACTACGTGGACGGCATGCAGCTGAAGTACAACAAACTCCTGGTACGACGTTCGAATCACTTGCGTGTTTAAAGGTGTTTCCATGGGACACTTGCCCCACCGTTTGGTTGCAATCCTTTGTGGTTCACCGTCTCATTCATTCACTCATTCATTATCTCCCACTTTATCCTCTATTAGGGTCGGGGGGGCACTGGGCAGATACACCCAGGACAGGGAGCCAATCCATCGCTGGACACACACTCACTCACACAAACACACTCTATATGGGGCAATTCAAAGAATTCAATTGACTTGATCCATGTTTTTGGACTGTGGAGGAAACCGGAGAACCCGGAGGAAACCCACGTGAACACGGGGAGAACATGGAAACTCCACCCAGATGGGAATTCGAACCGGGAATCCCTAGTGCTGAGAGGCAAACGTGCTAAACCACTAAGCCACCATGCCGCCCTCACCGTCTCATTTGTCTTTCAAATGTCCGATGAGTTTTGGGAGTGAATGGCGTCCTCTGGTTTGGTGTGACCTGGGAGGGGTGACCTGTCTCGCGAGGTCTGGAACGTTATGGGTTCTTCACTTCGGACCTGGTGTCCCTTTTCTCTGCAGGCCAGTTCCACGGAGCGGCAGAAGAACCTGATCAGTCTGAGGGACTACATGCAGCGCTGCACCAACGAGCTCTACTGGCTCGACCAGCAGGCGGAAGAGCGCCTCTCGTACGACTGGAGCGACAAGAACCTGGACTACCCCGCCCGCAAGAGGCAGTACGAGGTACGGTTCCGCTCGGCTGTGTGGGGCTCCACACTCCGGCTCCACCGCAGATTCACTTTTCCGTCCCAGACGTGGAGGGAGGGGGCGGGGTTTCTGTAACGAGCTGCATCATTTAAGGAGTCAAATTGCTAAGCGATTCGTTCGAGTGAATCAAATGTCCTGACCGGGTTCCCTTTTCTGGCCGACTCTAGAACTTCATCAGCAAGTGTCTGGAGTCGAAGGAGGGGACCATCACGAAGCTGAACGAGGACGGGGAGAGGCTCATCGCTCAGGGTCACCCGGGAAAGCATGTGATCGAGGTACGGGACGTCCCCGCCCCTCCTGAAGGTAACGCCCCCCGGTGGCGGGCCGGTTAACAGCGCGCTGTGTTTGCGGTGTGCAGGCTCACATGGACGCGGTGCACGCCGACTGGAAGGAATATCTCAACCTGCTCATCTGCGAGGAGACCCACCTGAAGAACATGGACGAGTACCACAAGGTGAGGTGGGGTGGCCGATGGCGCCGCCGGTTTTGGGCCGCCACGGTTTTTTTGACTAACGCCTCGTCTCCCCCCCCCTGCAGTTCCAGAAGGACGTCCGTGACAACCAGGACATGCTGAAGCGGATGGACACGGACATCAACCAGAAGTACAACCCTGAGTTTAAAGACCAGTACCAGCTGGAGGGGCTGCTCAACGACCTGAACGTAAACACAGAACCTCCCTCTGTCCCTCAGCGTCCTCGCGTCCTCACTGTCCAAACATGTTCTCAGAAGAATAACAACCTGAGCTTGTGTACATACGCCTGTGTACAGAGAGTTAGTGTCTGTACCGCGTGAATACATATTGAAGATTGTGTGTGTGTGTGTGTGTGTGTGTGTGTGTGTGTGTGTACAGGACCAGGGCAAGACCATGGATATCTATGATGACCGTTTGAAGGCGCTGCAGAACCGCAGCCTGCAGGTTTTGCCCCTGAAGTACCGCAGAACTCAACCGGAGAAGCTGCTGCCCATCGAGGCGCTCTGCGACTTCGACACCGAAGGGGTAGATCATCAGTTATCATCTCAACAATAAAATAAACTTTTTTTCATACTTTTTATTTTAAGTTTTAACATAAACAATAGGCGGCACATTAGTCAATAGTCTCTTATTTTTGAACAGTTTATTTTTATATTATTATTTTTAAGGCACCATCATGTTCATACAACCGATTCAGATACTCTTTTTTTTTTTTTAAAGGTTTTCCCGATACGATACTTTTCATCACAATTTATTACATGTCGATAAGCTTTTATTTTGAAGTGTGCTGATTTGACCTCATTAATATGTAATGAGGCTGATGCTCAGGTGTGTGTGTGCTGGCGCAGGGACAGGTGCAGCGAGGCGGGCGCTACACTCTGCTGAAAAATAACGGACCCAAGTGGGACGTGAAGGACTCGACGGGTCACACCATGTCCGCACCGGGGGTGTGCTTCATCATCCCGCCCACCGACGCCGAGTCTGTCGCTGCCGCTGACAGGTGAGACCTTTATTCATAATAAAAGTCCCTTTAAATCATTTTTATGGTCAGGTACTCAACGTACTGTAGCATGAGGTAACACAGTTTGAGGTACCGGAGCATGAGGTTCTGCAGCATGGGGTATCAGAGTATGAGGTCCTGGAGTTTAAGGTACTGAAGTATGAGGTATTATAGTACGAATTATTGGAGAATGAGGTACAGCAGTATGAGGTATTAGAGTTTGAGGTATCGTAGTTTGAGTTATTGGAGTATGAGGTACAGTAGTTTGAAGTACTGGAGTATGTGGTACCATAGTATGAGGTACCGTAGTTTGAGGTACAATAGTATGAGGTACTGGAATATGAGGTACCGTAGTATGAGGTACCGTAGTTTAAGATACTCTAGTTTGAGGTAATGGAGTTTAAGGTTATGTAGTTTGAGGTACTGAAGTCTGAGGTACCGTAGTTTATAATACTTAAGAAGTTTGAAGTACTATAGAGTTATTGGAGAATGAGGTAGAGCAGTATGAGGTATTAGAGTTTGAAGTATCGTAGTTTGAGTTATTGGAGTATGAGGTACCATAGTTTGAGGTACTGTAGTCTGGGGTACCGTAGTTTAAGATACTCGAGTTTGAGGTACTGGAGTTTGGGATACTGTAGTTTATAATACTTAATAAGTTTGAGGTATTTTGAGTTTGAGGTACCGTAGTTTAAGGTTTGAGGTAGCGTAGTTTGAGGTAGTGTAGTTTAAGGTTTGCGGTTCTAGAGTCCGAGGTTCTGTTGCGTTTGTTGCAGTTTGCTGAGTCAGCAGAGGAGCATCAAGCAGAAGGTGGCGAGCAGTAAGGGGGCGCTGCAGTCCCGTCTCACCGACCTGAGGAAGGACGGCTCGGGGGTCCAGGGTACGTCGAGCAAACCTCATTCATTCATTTACATTCACTTACCCCCAACATGGAGCCTATCCCAGCACTCAGAGGGAAAGCCTCTGCACCAGTCCCCCCCACACAGGATGGGACGTTGTGTTGAGGACCGATCCTGAGTGTGCCGTGTGAATCCCAGATAAACAGGAGCTGCAGTGCCGTCAGCTGATGGCAGGGCTGGACAAGGTGGTGAACGACCTGGACAAACAGGAGAAGAACATCTACACCCAGCTGCGCCCCCCGCTGGAACAGGAGCGCCCCGTGCGGGACACTCAGGACCGGCTGCAGAACATACAGGTAATGGGACGTACAGCCGGCGGAGACACTGCAGCTTTAGAGACTTAAACAAATGCACCTCCATCCAACATCCATCCATTATCATCTGCTTTATCCTCTACTGGGGTCATGGGGGGGAGGGGTCATTATGCCCATCCAGGGTAGAACGTTTCGGGCGCTGGGCAGATACACCCAGGACATCTATCGCTGGACACACACTCACTCACACAAACGCACTCTATATGGGGCAATTCAATTCACCTTGATCCGTGTTTTTGGACTGTGGGAGGAAACCGGAGAACCACGGGGAGAACATGCAAACTCACCCCATGTTGGGATTCGAACCGGGAATCCATAGTGCAGAGAGGAGAACATGCTAAACCACTAAGCCACCGTGTTACCCCTGTCCATAAAACATAAATAATAAAAACTAGTAATAATATATATATATATATATATATATATATATATATATATATATATATATATATGGGTGGCACGGTGTTAGTGGTTTGGCATGTTCTCCTCTCAGCACTAGGGATTCCCGGTTCGAATCCCCATCTGGGTGGAGTTTCCATGTCCTCCCCGTGTCCGCGTGGGTTTCCTCCAGGTTCTCCGGTTTCCTCCCACAGTCCAAAAAACATGGCTCAAGGTCAATTGAATTTTCCAAATTGCCCCATATAGAGTGTGTGCCCAGTGATAGATTGCCCCCCTGTCCTGGGTGTATCTGCCCAGCGCCCGAAACGTTCTCCCCTGGATGGGCATGTGGAACCCCGCCCCCCCACCCTAATAGAGGATAAAGCGGAAGATAATGGATGGATATAAATATATATATAATTAATTTAAAGCTATATTAATGTATACTCTCTCACATCGTGCGCTTTGCGTTTCGCAGGACATCGCCTCCGCCGTCCGCAAGATCGAACCGGAGAAGACCTCCAAAGTGCGCGAGGCGGAGACCTTCCTGAGGTCCAACCCCAAGTGCGCCAGCGCCCCTCAGCTCTCCGCCAAGGTGGACCTGACCAACAACAAACACAGCAAGGTGGAGCAGCTGCTGAAGTGCGCCGACGACAAGTAGGTGTCATGTGACCCCCGGGCCACGCCCCGCCCCGCCCGAGACGCCGTCCAACGGGCGCTTTGTTAACGTTTGCTCTCGACTCGCGCAGGCTGCACAACTCCAACCAGCTGGAGAACTCCATTCAGAGCTGCAAGCAGACGCTGGCCTCCTTCGAGAACCGACTGGCCCGAGAGGAGGTGGCCCCCGCGGACCCCAGTTCCCTGGATAAGACTCAGAGGGAGCTGGCTGTAAGGCGCCACCCGTGACATCACACCCCCCCACACTCCAACCTTTAACGTTAAAATACAATAACCGACACGCAGGGGGCTCTCCCATGACGTCCTGGGCAGATACAGTTGTGATCAAATTTATTCAACCCCCAATGCTGCGAAGGGTTTTATGGAATTCAGTGCACATTTGTAATTGTGTTCATAATGAAATCTTACAAGGACTTGTTAAAGAACTAAATGCAACTAAGATAGCATCAATTGTTTTTGTCATAAAGTATTAAATGGCCTTTTTGTGATTTCTTCATTGACACAATTATTCAACCCCTTTACAACTACCACTCATAAGAACAGAGGTTCATTCCAGTGTTTTCAATCAGGTATTGAAAACACCTGTGGATGTCAACGAGCAGCAATCAAGCATGATAAGCACCAATTAGGCAGATTTAAAAGGACTGTGATACTCAGCTCCTTCTAGACATCTACTGGTGTGTTTACAAGCATGGTGAAGGCAAGAGAATGGTCCCAGAAGACAAGAGAAGAGGTTATTGCTCTTCACAAGAATGGCAATGGATATAAAAAGATTGCGAAGTTTGTTAAATATTCCAAGAGACACTATCGGAAGTATCATTCGCAAGTTCAAGTTAAAGGGCACAGTGGAAACGTTACCTGGTCGTGGCAGAAAGAAGATCCTGACCGCGACTGCTGTGCGCTACCTGAAGCGTAATGTGGAGAAAAATCCCCGCGTGACTGCTAAGGAACTGAAAAAAAAAGACCTGTCAGATGTGGGCACTGAAGTTTCAGCTCAGACAATAAGGCGCGCACTGCATAACGA
The DNA here is from genome assembly GCA_019802505.1 of Corydoras sp. C115. Taxonomy (NCBI): domain Eukaryota; kingdom Metazoa; phylum Chordata; class Actinopteri; order Siluriformes; family Callichthyidae; genus Corydoras; species Corydoras sp. C115. Next base: position 160,811 of record JAFMOC010000467.1, read on the forward strand.
AGACCTCCATGCCAGAACTCCCAGGCGCACCCCCTTGCTGACTCCAAAGAACAAGAAAAGTCGACTGCAGTATGCCAAAAGTCATGTGGACAAGCCACAAAGGTTTTGGGACAGTGTACTGTGGTCAGATGAAACTAAATTAGAACTGTTTGGGACAATGGACCAGCGCTATGTTTGGAGGAGGAAGAACCAGGCTTATGAACAAAAGAACACCTTGCCTACTGTGAAGCATGGCGGGGGGTCAATTATGCTTTGGGGCTGTTTTGCTTCTAATGGTACAGGTAAAGCTTCAACGTGTGCAGGGTACCATGAATTCCCTTCAGTACCAGGAGATCTTGGAGGAAAATGTGATGGAGTCAGTCACAAACCTGCGGCTTGGGAGACGTTGGACCTTCCAACAGGACAATGATCCGAAGCACACATCCAAGTCCACTAGAGCATGGTTGAACATGAAAGGCTGGAACATTCTAGAGTGGCCATCGCAATCACCAGACTTAAATCCAATTGAGAACCTCTGGTGGGACCTAAAGAAGGCAGTTGCAGTGCGCAAGCCTAAGAATGTGACTGTACTGGAGGCTTTTGCCCATAAAGAATGGGCTAAGATACCCATAGGTCGCTGCAAGACACTTGTGTCAAGCTATGCTTCACACTTGAAAGCTGTCATAACTGGAAAAGGATGTTGTACTAAGTACTAAAAAATAATGTCACTAGGGGGTTGAATAAAACTGATAATGATGTGAGCACAGTAAAGACATTTGTGGTTATTCCATCATAAATATTATGTTATATTTGTCTAATTTATAAGTGCCTCTTTGATATAATTGTAAATAAGATGACTGAAATGATCCAAATCAATGTCAAACTGGCCAAAACACTTTATTTCAGTGGGGGTTGAATAAATTTGATCACAACTGTATACCCAGGACAGGTCACACAGACACACACACTATATGGGGCAATTAGGGCAGTAAATGTACCTTGAATCTACGTTTTATTGGACTTTGGGGGGAAATCGGAGAATTCTGAGGCTCCCCATGTGGACATCCATCCATCATCTTCCGCTATATCCTCTATTAGGGTCGCAGGGGAGGGTTCCCCATGCCCATCCAGGGGAGAACGTTTCGGGCGCTGGGCAGATACACCCAGGACAGGGGGGCAATCTATCACTGCACACACGCTCACTCCACACTCTATATGGGGCAAATTGGAGAATTCAATTGACCTTGATCCATGTTTTTTGGACTGTGGGAGGAAACCGGAGAACGCGGAGGAAACCCACGCGGATACGGGGAGGACATGCAAACTCCACCCAGATTGGAATTCGAACCGGGAGTCCCCAGCGCATACCACAAACCATTAATGTGTAATGAAGTAAGAACCCGGAACGTGTTCTCAGTGCTGTGATGTCCCCCGCGCTGCAGGACATGGCGTCCGAGCTGAGGACGAGGAAGTCCATGATCCCGGAGATGGAGCAGAACCTGCGGAGCGCTCAGACCAGCTGCAGCAACATGGTGAACAAGGTGCAGGAGCACTGCCCCGACATCGACCGGCAGGAGGCCGAGGTGCAGAAGCTCAGCAACCGATACGACAACCTGAACCGCCAGATCGAATCCAGGTAGACCTCCCAGTTACCCCCCCACCCCCACACACCGGAACCAACCTCAACCCAGTTAGATTCGGGTCCACCGTTGGGAGGTCGGCGCGGCGCGGCTAACCCTTTGATCTCCGTTTCGTTCTCGTTAGGACTCAAAGTCTGCAGAAAGCCAAGACGGCCTACAGCAATTATCGCAACGACTACGACAACCTGAACAGCTGGCTGTCCCGCGTCCCCAACTACGAGCCGCAGGAGACCGACGACGTCCGGCAGGTGGAGAACAAGCTGAAGAACCAGCGAGTGAGTCCTACGTTTGACACTTTAATATTTAAGATCACAAGACGGGTAGTTCCGCCTCTTGAATCGGATTGGCTGAGCCGTATGACAATGACACACCCTTCTGAGCGATTCACATTCGTATCAGTGCCTGATGTACCATACGTTATTTTAAATCATAAAATACAGATTAATACAAACAGATCATGTTGTGTAATGTGGCCACTAGATGGCAGTGTTTGATTGTTAGAGGTGGCGGAATCCTGTTACTCAGCGATCAGCGTATACTTTTAAAAACCGTATAAGATCACACCGTGGAAGTGTAGATTATTAACAATTTAGCTTTCAATAAAAAATTTTTTTTTATATATATATATATATACAGATATATAAATAATGAATAATGCCACGCCCTCTCGTAACAGTATTTATTTATTAAACTCTATATTTATACCAGCAGTGACTTGTATTATAGAAAAAGTTCTATAAATTGAATTTATATACTATATTATATAAACCTACAGCCGTGTGGTTTACCGTGTGGATGGATTTTGTGGTTGAACATGCGGTAATAACGAGGTGGTGGATGTAATAAGGTGGAGTAATGACCCACCTCCCTGTCCTCACAGAACCTGCTCTCAGACATCGCCAGAAAGGAACCGGACCTCAACAGCGTGTCCAGGAACGCTCAGCTCTATCAGCACGCCGTGAAGGTAAGAGGAGGCGCCGCTGCGGAACCTCACTGTGGAACCGCACTGTGGAACCGCCACAGTCACATGACCCAGAATGGACGGATGTCTGTGCTTTCAGGATTATGAGAACGAAGCCGAACGGTTCCGCTCCATTCTGGACCTGGAGGAGGGTTTGGTTCCTCAGAACTACAAACGGAGTCGACTGGAATCTCCTGCGCTGAAGGTCAAGGCGGAGGTGAGGAGGTGTTCCATACTGTACTTCATTCATTCAGGCCTGTGATGGTAGTTGGTATGTTCTCCATATTACACAATCCTACAATACACAATTGTAGGGTCCCTATGTAGCACCCACTTCAATTGGATTTGCATTTGAAGTGACGTGCCAGTAACTTTTAAGGAATCTGTTGGTACTCCAATTGGAACTCCCAATTCTAACCTGAGTTTAGTTTGTAATAAAAAGCCGACAAACGTCCACTGCGGCTAACCAAGAGACTCATGTTCTCGCGTAAATCTAACGTACCGGATGTTTGTATGTTGAGCCAACACGCTCTGCTCTTTCCAAACAGGAAGCAGCTATCGAAGCCAAATTCACGGAGGTCAATGCCGTGAACAAGCAGCGCCTGCAGAACCTCGAGTTCGCCCATGGTCTCCTCAATCAGGTACCGCTTCATTCCAAGCTTCTCGCTCGTGTCGGTCTCCGTTCCTGAAAAGCTGACGGTGAATATCGTTGTCCGATAGCAATCGGAGGTCACGGTGATCCAGAACGTCCAGTCCGTGAACTCCAGCGCCCCTGGGGACGAATCCTGGAGAATCAAGAGGCAGCTGGAGGAGGAGATTCTGAGACGACAACAGCTGGAGAAGGAGATCCAGACCATGCAGACGGACATCTACATGCTGGAGGGACAGCGGCCCCAGGACACGATCGTCAAGAAGGAGCTGATCAAGAAGGTCCCGGATCCTCAGCTGGATGAAGAGGTCAGCCGGGCCCAGCAGAAGCTCTCGGACGAGCGCAGGACCACCCGTATCCTGGAGGGTGAGCTGGACACCCTGCGCATCAAGCTGCGTGGGATCGAGACCGAGATGAAGGAGGGCGCTCAGCAGTACACGGTCAAAGAGGTTCTCCGCATCGAGAGGGACCGTGGACAGGAGGAGGAGGTTAGGAAGCTGAGGGAGCAGCTGGAGGAGCTCAGGAGACAGAAGACCGTCAAGGACAACGAGGTCATCCAGATCCAGAAGCAGATACACGTCCTTTCGGCCGAGAAGAACAAGGAGCAGGAGGTCATCAAGGAGGAGGAGATCATCAAGATCCAGAACGACCCCCAGCTGGAGAGCGAGTACAGGTTGCTCCTCGAGAGGAAGCAGACGGAAATCGACAACCGGAAGCAGCTGGAGGACGAGCTGCGCTTCCTGCAGGAGAAGGTCAGGCGCCTGGAGAAGGAGAAGTCCATGGCAGAGGAGAAGATCTCCATCAGAGAGGTCGTCAAGGTGGAGAAGGACATAGCGCTGGAGAGAGAGGTCGAGAACCTGAGGCGCCAGCTGGAGGACGAGAAGGCGAAGCGCATGACCTCGCAAAGAGAGCGGACCGACATTCAGAGGAAGATCACGAGTCTCGAGGAGGAGAAGTCCAAGGTCATCGTCCAGGAGAAGGTGCGCGAGATCGTCAGGCCCGACCCGAAGGCAGAAACCGAGGTTGCCAATCTCCGACTGGAACTGGTGGAGGCGCAGAGGAGATGCCGGGACACCGAGATCCAGCTGAAGTCCATCCAGGAGGAGTTGGTGGTCCTGCGTTCCCGAGGCCCTCAGGTGGAAATCAAAGAGATCATAAAGGAGGTCATCAAGTACCGGACCGACCCCGAGACCGAGCGTGAGCTGGAGAGGCTGCGGAACGAGATCGTGGACAAGACCCACCAAACAGAGAAATTCGACCTGGAGATCCGCCAGCTGCGGGACGAGATCATAAGGTGGAAAGACACCAAGCCCCAGGTGCAGACCAAGGAGGTGGTGAACGAGGTCATCCAGTACGTGGAGGATCCCAAAACCAAGGAGGAAATCGAGACCCTGAAGAAGAGGCTGGCCGAGGAGCAGAAGAAACGCCTGGACTTGGAAAGGGAGCGCGTCACCGTGGAGGAGAACATCAGGATCAAGAAGATCGACCTGTCGCAGGTCAGGGAGAAGGTCGTGCACCAGGAGGTGGTGAAGATGGAGGAAGATCCAGTCCTGAGGTCTGAATGCGTGACCTTCACACAGAACATCAATAACGAAGTCCGACAGAAGGACCTCCTGCGCGAGGAACTGGCCCGGCTGCAGAGTCAGAAGGCGAACCTGGAGCTGCAGTTGGAGGAGCTCGAGCGCGAGCGCCGGTCCCGCCGGGACGCCGAACTGGAGATCCAGAGGCTGAGGGTCCGTTTGAACGAACTGGAGATCAGAGATCGGGAGACCAGGGAGAAGGTCACCGTGAAGCAGAAGGTGGTTCTGCAGCAAGATCCCCAGCAGGAAAAAGAGCACTCCATCTGAGGCTCCAGCTGGACGAGGAACGGCACAAGCGCCTCCTGCTGGAGAAGGAGCACAACGCTCTGATCCAACAACAGGAGACGCTGGAGCGGGTGGAGGTCCGCGAGAAGGTGGTGTGCACGGAAAAGGTCCAGGTGGAAAAAGACCCGGAGGCTGAGCTGGAGATCGAGAGGCTGAAGCGAAGCCTGGAGGAGGAGACCAGGCGCCGGAAGGAGCTGGACATCGAGCTCACCACCATCACCACCCGGCTGACGGAGATGGAGTTCACCAACACCAAGTCCACCAAGGAGCTGGACTACATCCGCGACGAGAGCAACAGGATCCAGCAGGAGAACCTGCGGCTTCAGAGCGAGATCCGGAAACTCCAGTCCGAGATCCAGATCACCAGCAAGGAGACCCGGCAGATCACGGAGTCGCTGCCGGTGGACAGCAGCAGGAACCTGGAGATGCGCCTGGAGGCGCTGCAGAAGGAGCTGATGGAACTCCGGCGCGTCACCACGGAGAAGGACCTGGAGATCGAGCGGCTACAGAAGAGCGTCTCCGCCGTCAGGGTGAAGCGGGAACAGCGCGAGAGCCACCTCCGCCGCTCCATTGTGGTCATCGACCCGGACACGGGCAAGGAGATGCGGCCGGAGGAGGCCTTCAAGCTCGGCCTGATCGACTGGAAGATGTTCGTCAACCTGCAGAGTCAGGAGTGCGACTGGGAGGAGATCACGGTCAAGGGGCCCACCGGCGAGTCGTCCGTGCTGCACGACCGCAAGTCCGGCAAGAAGTTCTCCATCGACGACGCCCTCCGCGCCGGACACATCACCAACAGCCAGCTGCAGCAGTACCACAACAAGGAGCTCTCCATCCAGGAGTTCGGCATCATGGTGTCCGGGAAGAGCAAGTGATCCCAGACCGGCCGCCGGTCCTCCCTCGGCACCCGCTGGAGGTGCTCGCGCTCCCAGCTTCCGATGTTCTTTTTGATTTTAAAGTTCCTTTAGCTTTGTGTGTTTTTTTTTTTTTTTTTTTTCTTTTCTGAAACCGGTCTCCGCTGTCTCGCGTCTTGCGCTCTATTTATTGGTGACGACTTCCTGCGTTTGTTGCTTACTCGGGGAAACGGGGACATGTTATCGGGAGCATTTATCTTAAAGGCGTAAACTCTCTTTGGTTTTCACATTCTCTGAACAACGTATTAACGTTTCACTGTTCACGCCGCACGCGTGCCATCATGTCTTCGTTTGAAGCTTTTAAAAAAAATAAATAAAGTCTTAACGCAAACCGAAGTCCTGCGTCCGTCTTGACTTTCCCTCAACGTTCGCACATCGTGGTTTTATTGTGTTTAGTTAGACCTGCCTACAATCTACAAACTGATTGGTTGATGAATACCTTCATTAGTCTCACAACGCCAAAATCCAAAATCCCAATAATATCTTTACGCCTCGTTTAACAATCGAGTTCCGTCAACTTCATGAAAGAACGAAAACGTTAATATATTATTCATTCATTCATTATCTCCCACTTTATCCTCTGTTAGGGTCACAGTGGGGTTCCCCATGCCCATCCAGGGGAGAACGCTTCGGGCGCTGGGCAGATACACCCAGGACAGGGCGCCAATCCATCGCTGGGCACACACTCACTCACACATACACACTCTATATGGGGCAATTTTGAGAATTCAATTGACTTGATCCATGTTTTTGGACTGTGGGAGGAAACTGGAGAACCCGGAGGAAACCCACACGGACACGGGGAGAACATGGAAACTCCACCCAGATGGGGATTCGAACCGGGAATCCCTAGTGCTGAGAGGAGAATGTGCTAAACACTAAGCCACCCAACATTAATATATGTTAATGTAAAAACACGAATTTTACAACAAATTAATAATCCAACTTAATAAAAGCTTAAATTAGAGGCTTTAATGTAGAAAAATAAATGTATAAATTTGGCGGCACGTGGCTTAGTGGTTTGGCATGTTCTCCTCTCAGCGCTGGGGATTCCCGGTTCGAATCCCAATCTGGGTGGAGTTTCCATGTTCTCCCTGTGTCCGCGTGGGTTTCCTCCGGGTTCTCCGGTTTCCTCCCACAGTCCAAAAACATGGATCAAGGTCAGTTGAATTCTCCAAATTGCCCCATATAGAGTGTGTGTGAGTGTGTGTCCAGCGATAGATTGGCGCCCTGACCTGGGTGTATCTGCCCAGCGCCCGAGATGTTCTCCCCTGGAGAGGATAAAAGCAGAAATTTGGAAATTACCTCCCAAAACTATGCCTCTGTATTGAAGCCACGTTAAAAAATAATCTGAACTTATTTAATAAAGAAATTACTACTTACATTGGAGAATGAGGTTGAGGACATTGGAGTTATGAGGAAGACCTCCATGGTTCTGTGTATTGTGGTGAAGCCTGCTGATGTCTAATGTTCTTGACCCTCGGTCCACCCCGTGGTTCAGGGGCTGAGGTGATGTTCAGAGAACTGAATGAGGTTCTGATCAGATTTATTAATTAGAGTAATAAATAAGATGGTCGAGGGTGACGGGACGACAGCGATGCAGCGAACCAACAAGACGAAGCGGGATTACAAAAATTACAATAAAGTCGTTTTTAATTACCGAAAACAAACGCAGATGACCGTCTTAATTCAACTCCACCTGGTTCTCCTACAAACGTTAAGAAACCGGCGCTCTGTTCTGTAAGAAGGTCAGATAAAGTTCTGGTGAGCGTTAACCCGAAGCTACGGGCTTCACGTTCCTCCACGCGTTCCCTCCATCCCGGCGGGGTTCTCGCCCAGGAGTCCTGAAGCGATACTGCATTCCACGGCCTCCTGCTCGTTTTCCTGCAGCAGCACGTCCAGGAGTGATGGGGCCGCGTCCGACTCGGCTCGCCGGGGCTGCGACCACCTGTTTCGGGTAGAGAACGTCAACAGAAGGTCCGAACGGCGCAGGCAATCGGTTGTGGAAGGTGCTGATATTTACTTCTGAAGCGTGTGAGGGTGAGGCAGTGGGATGGTCTTGGAGTCTCTGAGGTACTTGTAGGCTTTGGGGCCGTGCAGGTGCAGCGTCAGAGCAAATTCCTTCTGGGCGGGGGTGAAGGCATGCTGCTGTTTGAAGAGCTCCACCGGAAGGCCTTTAAAGTGGAGGAAACACACGGCGGGGTTGATTAATCGGATCGATATCGTTGATATTCCCCAATGATATCGGTGGTTGGTGTTTACCAAAATTTCTCCTGACGACTTACTGAATTGGAGTCTCAGTTTCCCAGTGAATTACCTCCGCCCCACCCCCCACCCCCCTCTAATCTACACCCTACAGATGTTCTGTAGAAAGCTGTGGTGCAGTCCCACCAACCGGAGTAGGAGTCCAGCTTCTGCTGCAGCTCCTCTGCGAGCACGTTCTTGCTTTTTAAGTCTTCCTGCAGGGACGTGACCATCTTCTTATGCCGCCTGTCCCGATCCCGGGCGTTCCGCAGCTCCTTCTGCAGCTCTTCCACCTTCCTCTGAGCCTCGATGAGCTTCTGTTTCACCGTGTCCGAGTCGAGGGCGTAGTGATGGTCCTGAAGGACGATAAGAACTTTAGATCAAGCCCCTTGTCTTTATTTCATTTGCTGACGCGATCGGGTCCTCACCAAACCCAACTCCTCCGGGTTCTGCGGTAGCGGGACGCCGACGGCCGGAGGTTCGGCAGCCGCTTCCTGTGGCGTCTTGTTGGACTGGGATGACTTGGGCACCTGTAAATAGTAAGTGGAGTTACGGAGTCGATTCTCACGTTGGGGTTTAGGTACCACCAGCAACGGGCCACTAAAGTCGTGAGGCGTCTCTGAGGTCGGCTCTGTGTTCGTCGTGTCCATGACGGAACACCCTGGGTTCTGTCTTACACCCAGACAGCAGTCTATTCTCCTGCAGCTACGTCGTTTAAATAGCAACGCTGCTTGTGAATATAGCTACCTTGTTGGTGGGCGTGGCCATCTCGAAGTGAGGTGTGTTCAGGCACATTTCTGGTGCATTGCTATCTTGGCGACTGAAAACAGACAGTCAGACAGCCCAGTGCCCAAAATGTTGTACACTAAATAGACATTGGGACGCCCCCCCCAACCACCCCACCCCACCCCACCCCATCCCAAGAATAGGTTTAATCGGGAAACGAGGACGACAGAAAGACGCCGGAACCTTAGTGAGCCGTCTGTGTCGGTATTTAAACGAAAGCCGTTTTCAATATCACTGACTTTGGACCGTTTTCTGCCGAAGGAAAAAACTGACGGGATAGCCCCTTCCCTCAATCGGATGGTCTGTCCCGTCCGGTCGAAGTCCTCTGGTTTGAAGTGACAGCTGCAGACGGCCGAATAGTCGTTAGGCTGGAAGTCCCTTCTCCTCAGGGCGTCGGTCCACGTCTGTCGCTTCACTTTGTCCTTTGGGAACCTGCGAGCAATGAGAGTCCGTCTGAACAGTGGGGGGCGGTGTGGTTCTGAGGCGGACGCGTTAGTTACCGTGGCGCTGGATGAACCCGACGACCTTTATTGACCGGAGGTGGTTCTGTTTATATATCATGCTGAGTGCACTTTAAGGAGCAGCGTCCACTCTCATAGTGAAGCATGGTGGTGGTAGTGTTATGCTCTGGGTCAGTGCCATGACCCCAACTTTACCGTTCTCACTACTTTTTTTATGTAATCCATCCATTATCTTCCGCTTTATCCTCTATTAGGGTCGGGGGGGTGGGGGTTCCCCATGCCCATCCAGGGGAGAACGTTTCGGGCGCTGGGCAGATACACCCAGGACAGGGGGGCAATCTATCACTGGACACACACTCACTCACTCACACAGACACACTCTATATGGGGCAATTTGGAGAACTCAATTGACCTTGATCCATGTATTTTGAACTGTGGGAGGAAACCGGAGAACCCGGAGGAAACCCACGCGGACACGGGGAGGACATGCAAACTCCACCCAGATGGGCATTCGAACCGGGAATCCCCAGCGCTGAGAGGAGAACATGCCAAACCACTAAGCCACCGTGCCGCCCTTTTTATGTAAAATTTAGATAAATAACAATTCGTTATTTTAAAAACCACTAGCGTGTGTAAACCCAGTGTAATAAGTTTCCTTGATTCATTCAAATCAAAATGAACCGACACTGTGAATCACTACAGATGAATTTACAACATAACGGGGAGTTTTGTCTTGCCACTGTCGCCACGGCTCGTTCATTGGGGCTTTGAAGGCTTAAAACGCCGTAAAGCTGCTTTGCGACAATGTGCTATTGTAAAAAAAAATAAAAAATAAAAAAGCATTATGTAAATAAATTACTTGAAATTGAACCACAGAATTCTGCGTTCCTCTAAAGCTGGCTTTTATGAATTATTTGCATGTTCTCCCCGTGTCCGCATGGGTTTCCTCCGGGTTCTCCGATTCCCTCCCACACTCCAAAAAACATGGATCAAGGTCAATTGAGTTCTCCAAAATTGCCCCATATAGAGTGCATATATTTGAGTGAGTGTGTGTCGAGCGATAGATTGCCCCCCTGTCCTGGGTGTATCTGCCCCGGCGCCCGAAACGTTCTCCCCCGGCTGGAACTTTGAGAACCGTATAGTTTTATACACTTTATTTCTTTCTTCACTTTAATTGCTATGGCAATTAAATTAATTATATGTTTATATTTAAATGTTATATGTTTATGTTTTAGACACTTTATTCAATTAGTTCACTTTAATTGCTTTGGCGCCGTTTCCTCTGAGGCACACCGCCACGAACCGAACACGATCCCCTAACTCGTTCGCGGTGTCGGTTCGGAGTGACTCGCGGTCCGTGTTGCTCTCGTTTCGCGCCGTGGGCGTGGGAGCGTGGGGGCGTGGGGGGGCGCCTCACCTGTGGAAGGTGATCCCACGCTGCTTGGTCTTGGCGTTGCGCTCGTTGGAGCAGCCGTACGACGCGCAGAAGTCGGGCATCTTCTCCCCCGGACACAGCGACGCGGGGAATCACGGACCCCGGAGCAAAATGGCGGCCCGTGAGCACGTGATCCGGGAAGAGGGGGCGCGTGCGAGGGAGTGCTTCACGTGACGAGTGGGTGGGCGTGTCCTGGCCGCTTGGCTTTTCAGTATAGTTGATGGCTCTTTTCAGAGAGCCGGTTCTATTCTAAAAAAGAGCCGGCTCTTTCGGCTCCCAAGTGGCTTTCCCCCCCCCCACCCCCCCCCCCCCCCCCCCCCCCCCACCCCCCCCCCCCCCCCCCCTCCCCCCCCCCCCCCCCCCGACTTTTATTTTGTAGCTTTAAAGCAGTTTGTTACCAAATTATGTGCCAAATTAATTAATACAGTAAAAAAACAACACACATTAATAACGTTTATTTACAATAATATGGTTTTATTTACATACTCATCCTGGAACAGACAAAAATAAAATGATAAAATATAAAAACAAGGACGGTGGATTAGTGGTTTAGCATGTTCTCCTCTCAGCACTGGGGATTCCCGGTTCGAATCCCCATCCGGGTGGAGTCATCTGGGTCCGCGTGGGTTTCCTCCGGATTCTACGCTTTCCTCCCACAGTCCGAAAACATGGATCAAGGTCAATTGAATTCTCCAAATTGCCCCATATAGAGTGTGTCTGTGTGAGTGAGTGTGTGTCCAGCGATGGATTGGCGCCCTGTCCTGGGTGTATCTACCCAGCGCCCGAAACGTTCTCCCCTGGATGGGCATGGGAACCCCCCCCCCCCCCCACCCCAATAGAGGATAAAGTGGAAGATAATGAATGAATAGCACAAACTTTCTCAGTGTGTTCACTGTGTGTGTGTGTGTGTGTGTATATGTGTTCACTCTATGTGTGTGTGTAAGTATGTGTGTGAGTATGTGTGTGTGTGTTCACTCTGTGTGTATGTATGTGTGTGAATGTGTGTGTGTGTGTATGTGAGTGTGTGTGTGTATGTGTGTGTGTGAGTGTGTGTGTGTATGTGTGTGTGAGTGTGTGTATATGTGTGTGTTCACTGTGTGTGTGTGTGTGTATATGTGTTCAATCTATGTGTGTGTGTGTGTGTGTGTGTGTGTATGTGTGTGTGTGTGTATGTATGTGTGTATATGTGTTCACTCTATGTGTGTGTGTGTGTGTGTGTATGTATGTGTGTGTGTGTATGTATGTGTGTGTATGTGTTCACTCTATGTGTGTGTGTGTGTGTATGTATGTGTGTGTGTGTATGTATGTATGTGTGTATATGTGTTCACTCTATGTGTGTGTGTGTGTATGTGTGTGAGTGTGTGTGTGTGTGTGTGTGTGTGTGTGTATGTATATGTGTGTGTTCACTCTGTGTGTGTGTGTGTGTGTGTGTGTGTGTGTGTGTGTGTGTGTGTTTAACCCCGCCTCTCCTGCTCGGTGCAGAACCACAAACTCCGCCCACATCGCCCCCCCCCCCGCCCCTCAAAAAAACACGACTCCCAATCAAGAACCGGCTCTTCTCGTTCACTTCAAAGAGCCGACTCTTAGAGCCGGATCGCCCGCGACCGACTCACCCCCTACTTCAGAAGCAGCAGATTGTTATTAAGATGGCGACCGTACACTTACGGATCGGGGACCTGGTCTGGTGAGGCGCGCTCCTCCGGCTGTCCGTCCGTCCGTCCGTCCGTGTCCCCGCCGTGCCGCGGCGAGGCGAGGCGCGCTCCGGGCGAGGGCTGCGCGAGGCGCCCGGTTAGCCCCGCTCGCGCACTTAGCACGCCGAGCTAACGCTCCGCCCCGGACCCAAAGCGCGGATTCCCGCGGCGCTGCACGCGCTCTTTATTCTCCTTTATCTTTTATTATTGTTTTTAAACTAAACAACGCAATTCGTCCGATAATCGAAAAACGCCGACGTTTAAAACCGAACGCCGAAAAGTTTGCGCCTGAGCCGCTGACACGGTGGCCGTGCCGCTAACGTGTGTGTGTGTGTGTGTGTGTGTGTGTGTGTTAATGTCGTTTAACTGTAGATTCTACTTAAAAACAAGAAAGAAAAAGTCGATCGAGTCGATTATTTTACAACCGACACACAATACGACATGAAATCCAAACATCGCGATACTTTCCTCTACCGTACCGTGTGGCTCAGTTATCGCGATAGTTGCGATTGGGACGGCGGTTGAACGTAGCGTTATAACGACGTCGACACGGGCGGCAAGGTGGCTTAGTGGTTTGGCATGTTCTCCTCTCAGCGCTGGGGATTCCCGCTTCGAATCCCAATCTGGGTGGAGTTTCCATGTCCCCCCCGTGTCGGCGTGGGTTTCCTCCGGGTTCTCCGGTTTTCTGCCACAGTCTAAAAAAACATGGACTCAAGGTCGATTGAGTTCTCCAAATTGCCCCGTGTGTGTGTGTGTGAGTGTGTGCCCAGTGATAGATTGCCCCCCTGACCTGGGTGTATCTGCCCAGCGCCTGAAACGTTTTCCCCTGGATGGGCATGGGTCTGGGGGAGGGGGTGGATACACCCAGGACAGGGTGCCAATCTATCATCACTCACACAGACGCACTCTGGGGCAACTTGGAGCTTTCCATTCACCTTGAGTCCCATGTTTTTGGACTGTGGGAGGAAACCCACGGGGAGAACATGCCAACCACCGTGTCGTGTTACTCTTTCTGATTAATAATATTTAATGTCTCCCAGATTATAAGACGTCGCCTTAGCGACCGATGAGTTTTGGCGCTTTTTTAAACGAGTGTGGTTCCTCATAGGTCTTGAGAACCGTTTGTAACATTCTGAGTGTGAGGTCTCGCGTCTTTGGGAACGCCCACGTCATTTCCTCATCGCATGGTATCGTATCGTATCGTGTGTTATTGTATTGTATGGTATCGTATCGTATGGTATCGTAAGGTTATCTGGACCTGCCGCGTATCACTGACTCGCGGGCGTTAGATAACGAGGGTTTACAATCAGATGGACATTGATACCGTTAATTATCTCGTTAACGACGTCAGTCCCCTCAGTGCTGCTGTAATACTGAGCGTGATCATGCGGCGGCGGGGGGGCGGGGTTAATACGCTTTACCGTCTTTAATATATTATTTTATTGGACGTGTGTTTTCATGAGCGCTGATTTCATTGCGTCTCTGTTCCAGGGGGAAACTCGGGCGATACCCACCGTGGCCGGGAAAGGTGAGCGAGACCGCCCCCGACCGTAGGACGTGCGTATGGAAGCGGGTCGCTCGCCCCGTCCGCTGACCCTCTCTGTCCCTGTCCCGTAGGTCGTCAGTCCACCGAAGGACCTGAAGAAGCCGCGGGGAAAGAAGTGCTTCTTCGTGAAGTTCTTCGGCACCGAGGACCAGTGAGTTCCGGTCGTTACTCCATGTGACGTGGGTGGGGCGCGCGTCTCAGCTCTCTCTCTCCCTCTCTGTGTCCTATCCCGTCTCTCTGCGCGTTAGTGCCTGGATCAAAGTGGAGCAGCTGAAGCCGTACCATCCCCACAAGGAGGAGATGATCAAGATCAACAAGGGCAAGCGCTTCCAGCAGGCCGTGGACGCCGTGGAGGAGTATTTAAAGAAGGGGAAGGGCAAGGAGCAGGTGGGTAACATCCATGTTTTTGGACTGTGGGAGGAAACTGGAGAATCCAGAGGAAACCCATGTGGGACACTCCACCCAAATCAGGGTTCGAACCGGGATCCCCAGCGTGGAGAGGGAGAACATGCCAAACGCTAAGGCATTATGTTCGGATTTATCCATCCATTATCTTCCACTTTATCTAATATTAGGGTTGCGGTGGGAGGGGGGGGGTTGGTTCCCCATGCCCATCCAGGGGAGAACGTTTCAGGCGCTGGGCAGATACACCCAGGACAGGATGCCAATCTATCATTGGGAACACACTCACTCACACATACACACTCTATATAGGGCAATTTGGAGAATTCAATTCACCTTGATCCATGTTTTTGGACTGTGGGAGGACACCGGAGAACCCGGAGGAAACTCGTGCAGACACGGGGAGGACATGGAGACTCCACCCAGATGGGGATTCGAACCGGGAATCCCTAGCGCTGAGAGGAGAACATGCTAAACCACTAAGCCACCTTATGTTCCGATTTTAATTTGAATTGCTCCGCTCTGTCCCCCGCAGGCGCACGGCTCGGAGGACAAGGGCAAATCGGAGAAGGGGCGGAAGGGCCCGGGCAAAAAGCTGAAGATCATACGAGAGGACGACGAAGACGCCTTCAAGACCTCAGATAAGGTCGGTTCCCCTCCCTCCCCCGTCCGTCCCCCCCCCCTAACCCCGCCCGTCCCTTCCCTTTCAGCAGTGAAGGGTCGCGATCCGGTCGCGCCGGCGGCCCCGTGTGTCCGACCCCCTCCCTCCCCGACTCCTCACCTGAATGGTAAATGTGTCTTTGTCTCCCTTAAGGATCAGACCGACTCGGACCCTGAACCGTCGTCTGTGCAGCGGCTGGGGGCCGGGACGGTCGCCGGATTCAAATGGGACGGCAGTGTAGGTGACCTGTCCTCACGCTCCGCCGGCTTCTGCTGCTCTCTGCTTCTGTCCTCGCGCTGTGACATCACAGTTAGTCTTTAGTCCTGGCGACCACGCCCCACGATTCTGCTCGGGTTCTAGGCTTCCGTTCTGCGCATGCGCACGCCGGGTGTGGGCGTTAAGCTTGTGAGGACCGGGGCTCGGGTGTGTTCGATTCACTCTAGATCAAACACAATGCGTCTGATGCTCCGTGTGAATTAACGTGCTCTCGTTAGAACAACCCTCGTAAAATTTGATTGGGTTCTAATTCCGCCGATCGTTAACGATGATGACGTTATTAATCGGAATGTCCTAATTAGAACCGGAGTGTTAAATATAAACATCACGACGACTAGAAATTAATTTATGTAGCATAATAAAGATCAAATAATATTAATTTATCATCGGTGCACCTTCGTTAGTATTATTAATATTATTATTGTTTTTATTGTTAATGTTAACGAATCACTCCGTGTGATTTTATTGGAATGCGGGGAACCGATGACCGCCGCCGTCCCGTCTTAACGTAGAACGCACTCCGCTGTGTATGAAAGGCTCAGAGTTTTTAAACCACGGCCCGATGCTGGGACCTCTCACGATCAGGAAACCTTTACAGTCGGCGTCCCGATTCATCCCACAGAGCGGTGCACCGTGCCGATCGCCAACATCCTAAAAATTCAGAGCGTTAGAACGCAGATGGACTACAGAGTGGAACCAGAGAACTACAAAGTCCATCTTTACAGAACGTGGAGAGCAGAAAGGGGGCGTGGCCGGACTTTGGACCGGTTCAGGCGGTTGATCTCGGACGTGTCGTGCGGGGGCGCTCCGTTTGGGACGCAGCCCATCGGAGGACTCTAGGGTTCCGGCTCTGTTTGGGTAGAACGCCGCGGTCACCGCCGGCTCCTCGCGGAGAAGCACCGTCCAATAAAACCCTCTCTCTCGTTGTAGCCTGGAGGGGATGACCCACAATTCCATCACTTCCTGCTCAGCCAGTCTGAGAAGGTAAGCGGAGGCGCGGCGTGAAGCTGCCGTTTCCTTCCCTTTTTGCCCTTCCTGCCCCTCTTTCCTGCCCCTCCCTGCTGCACACCATCTCTCTTCCTTCTGTCGTCACCCTCGGGTTCTGCCGCTTTCTCACGGAGGAATTTTTCTGCGGTCGGATCGCGCCTCCCCCACCGTCCTTAACCGTCGGGGTCCACCGTCGACCATGCGTATGCCTGTGCCTTGAGTTCAGGCCACGCCCCTTTGCATACTGGCGTCAACTAGATCATTAAATTGGATCGTCACGTTGCCCACAGCGACGGGGTGTCATTCGCCATCCCGATGATGTCATTGCCCTCTGGGGGTCATGTGACTCACGAATGCCGGCCAATCGGACGTCATGAGCTCGCATGTACGGCGTAACGTTAGTTTAGTTAACACGACGATGGGTGCCCCCCCCCCACCCCAAACTAATCTCCAGTATATAGACATAAGTTGCGTAAATCAGAACTTCGCGATGGTCCGATCCGATTCTTCAAGCCAACGATCTGATTATTTTCGATACTTAAATATTTCCCACGATACCATTGAATACGAGCGTCGGAAGACGAAAATGAGATGGCGCCACCCGCAGCTTTGGAGGAAGTATCATGTACATTGGCGCGGCACTATAAACATATTAATCGATACTCTCGTGGGCGTAACGATACATCGATTCAAATCGATTGATATTTACGTACTTGATCGATATTGAGTTGCTGTAGGTGGTGCGCTCTGTAAAGTTTTGTGAACTTTTTTTTATTAATAAACTTAACAAGAAATCGGCCCCCCCCGAATCGGCCGCCGTTCAGTTTCCTGTACGGAAACGTTCCGACGGCTGTGGAAAAATTCCTCCGTGTGTCACTGAGGTGGTGTGTGTTTTTATTTTTATTGTAACGCTTCACTCCGACGTGTTCGTCTTGTTGTTCACCGACGTTAAGACACTCGGTGCGATGGAACCTGAAGTCGGTGGACGTCCGGAACCCGAGGTCTGCACCCGCCGTTCAGACGGACGTTACAAAGACGTGGGCTGCGTCCAAAACGGCGTCCCGTGGAAACGAGTCGCGCACGACACACTCGACTTTAAAACGATGCGGCGGCTCTCGTTCGGTGCTGTGAAGTTCTCCCGGGAGCATGTGACTAATTTATTCATTCATTATCTTCTGCTTTATCCTCTATTAGGGTCGCGGTGGGGTTCCCCATGCCCATCCAGGGGAGAACGTTTCGGGCGCTGGGCAGATACACCCAGGACAGGGCGCCAATCCATCGCTAGGCACACACTCACTCACACAGACACACTCTATATGGGGCAATTTGGAGAACTCAATTGACTTGATCCATGTTTTTGGACTGTGGGAGGAAACCGGAGAACCTGGAGGAAACCCACGCGGACATGGGGAGGACATGGAAACTCCACCCAGATGGGGATTCGAACCGGGAATCCCTAGCGCTGAGAGGAGAACATGCCAAACCACTAAGACACCGTGCCGCCCTGAATTTAATCTATAATAAATGTAATTTATCTTTGTGTGTGTAACCCGTGTTCGGTGGAGGATCTGCATCAGGACGACGTGGTGGCTGGGGTGGGGTACCGGGGGGGGGAGGGGTAGGTTAAGACGGGGTAACGAGGGAGGGGTGAAATGCAGACGTGGTTACTGGAGGGTTCATGATGAGGATGGGATCTGAGGATCTGCAAGTGGCGCTCCCAATGGGACGAAAGTATGTAATGGCTTTATTTACGGAATTCAGCGGAATTGTTGTAATTTGCGTGAAGCGCTGAGAGGGGCGATGAACGAGGAACCCCGTTTTATTTTAAGGCGACGTTTTGGGCGCAGCTTGCGGTGGTGTTTGTGGTGGTGGAGCTGGTTTGTGGTGGTGGAGCTGGTTTGTGGTGGTGGTGCAGGTGCATGGACCTCTAAACGCGGTGTGGGTGTAGAAGTCGGACGCTCTCCCGTGGTGGGGAGCTGGAACGGCGTGCGCCGCAGTGAGTATCGGGACCGCCCTCAGCCGTACGGGGAGGGGGGGCACAGCCCCGCCCCGCCCCTCGACCCGCGTGGTCGATCAAACCCTGATGTCTGGTGCATGGTGTTGATGCGAAGCCCGATCGGACTCCGTGTGGACTCGGACGCTGAGCGGCGGGTGGCCGCCGGCCTCTCCTCTCGTTGGTCGCTCGGCGGCGCCGTCCGAGCAAAGATTTGACTCACGAGTCGGTTGAATTCGACTCTCTGTAACGTCCTCTCGTTTTCTTTTGCAGCCGGCGTCCTCCATGGAGCCAATCAGCAAGCGGCTGAAGATCGTGGAGGAGGTGAGGAGGCGCGGTTGGCGTTGACGGGTTTCACGCGGTTGCACAGCCATTTTAACACCCCCCCCCCCTTCTCCACCCCCAACCCCCCCGCTGTTGGGTTTCCTTCCTCAGGAAACCGGCTCGACGTCGATACAGGCTGCGGACAGCACCGCCATCAACGGCAGCATCACGCCCACCGACAAGAGGTACCACCGCCGGGGGGGGCAGCGGGGGGGCGATGGGGACGGGGTTACCAATCCAACGGGAACCTTTCACTTCATATTACTCTAGTTTTGTTGGATGAATTTATAACTGAATCGCTCTGGGGCGGCACGGTGGTTTAGCATGTTCTCCTCTCGGCGCTGGGGATTCCCGGTTCGAATCCCAATCTGGGTGGAGTTTGCATGTTCTCCCCGTGTCCGCGTGGGTTTCCTCCGGGTTCTCCGGTTTCCTCACACAGTCCAAAAACATGGATCAAGTCAATTGAGTTCTCCAAATTGCCCCATATAGAGTGTGTCTGTGCCCAGTGATAGATTGCCCCCCTGTCCTGGGTGTATCTGCCCAGCGCCCTAAACATTCTCCCCTGGATGGGCGACCATAGTATAGGATAAAGCAGAAGATAATGGATGGATGGTTCAGTCTAACTACAGTGGTTCAAACCACTATAAAGGTTCCTCTATAAAGAGGCCCCTGGTTCTCGATGGTTCCTGTGTCAGAACTCTGCACTCGTCGCATTTGGGGAACCCGCAGGTCGCCTCGAATAAAACGTGGAACGTTGTGTTTTACAGAATAGGCTTCCTCGGCTTGGGCTTGATGGGCAGCGGCATCGTCTCGAACCTGCTGAAGATGGGCCACGTGGTCACCGTGTGGAACCGCACCGCCGAAAAGGTTCCTCTTAAGGTCTTAACTAACACGCCGTTAGTGACCCGTGTTGCGCCTCGTACGCCGTCCGTAACATCCGTGTTTGTGTGTGTGTGTTTCGCAGTGTGACCTCTTCATTCAGGAGGGGGCCAGATTAGGGCGCACCCCCGCCGAAGTCGTCTCCATGTGTGACATCACCTTCTCCTGCGTCTCCGACCCCAAGGCCGCCAGAGATGTAGGTCGAAGGTCGTCGGGCGGGGTTCCCCGCTTTCGGGGCGGAACCCTGTAACGAATTCCAAACAGCTTTTGATGCGTTCCGTGTCGGTTCCGCCTCCTGAGGTGAACGTCGGTGTGGCGCCACCTCCAGATGCTTACGTTTTAAACAAATACCGAGGTTCTCAGAAGTTTGTGAACACGTTTAGGTTTTAATTAATCCATAAAACAAATTAATTAAAACCTAAAAGTCCTGCAGCGGAGAACGTGTTCCGCAGTCGCACTCGCCGAGCTGACCGGTCACCTTGTGTTTTCAGCTGGTGCTGGGTCCCAGCGGGGTGCTGCAGGGCATCAGACCGGGGAAGTGCTACGTGGAACTGTCCACCGTCGACCCGGAGACCATCACAGAACTCGCACAGGTTCGTCAGTCGTCATGGTGATGTATTTAAAATGCCCCCCCCCCCCATTACCTGACGTTACTATGGATACTGACCCCTACTGTATATTAATTATATTTAATTGTTCTATTATTAATGGTAGAGGTTTAAATCTCAAGCTGTGTGGAGTTTGCATGTTCTCCCCGTGTCCGTCTGGGTTCTCCAAAAAACATGGATTGAAGGTGAATTGTTTGTTCTAAATTGCCCCTATACAGTGTGTACAGAATGATAGGTTGGTGCCCTCTCCTGGGTGTATGTCCAGGGGGGGGGGTACTGTGCCCTCATTACCTCTGACCCGTGAGATGTTCTGGATTCAAGGTGAATTGGTTGCTGTAAATTGCCCCTATGTATAGTATGTACCGAATGATAGGTTGGCGCCCTCTTCTGGGTGTGTCTAAATTTCTTCCCTCATTGGGGGGGGGGGGGTACTGTGCCTTCGTTACCTCTGACCCATGAGATGTTCTGACCGTATGATCCCTCCTAGTTGATCTGCCGATTGTTGATTGACTGTTGGCCGCGTTTACAGGTGATCACCTCCAGAGGGGGCCGGTTCCTGGAGGCGCCGGTCTCAGGCAGTCAGCAGCTCTCGAACGACGGCATGCTGGTGATCGTGGCGGCCGGAGACCGCAGCGTGTACGAGGACTGCAGCAGCTGCTTCCAGGCCATGGGCAAAAGCTCCTTCTTCCTGGGTAAGGGCTCCCCTACCTAGTGCACTTCAGCGGTGTTGTAGTGCACTTCAGTCCAAATGTAGCACAATGCTGGGTTCTAGGAATACTCTCTCATGACGCAGCACCTAATAAGTAGTGAGGGTTAATTAAGAAATGGTAATTGGGCTCTGAGTGCAAACACCGCAGCGTAGGAAATTTAACCTAGAGTTTCCAACACGCATAAAATAAAAACGTTTCGTAGAGAAAAAACATGTTTAATACTGAAAACGGTGACGACTGACTGATTACGTTGTCATTTGTAAGTCGCTTTGGATAAAAATCGTCTGCTAAATGTAAACAAATAAATTATATACACAGTATTTTTTACAAAACATAAATCGTAAATTAACGTTGAACAGAACGTCGTTTACGTTTCTCGCCATCTCAAATTTATAATAACCTTTTTGTTTTGTAATCGTATTTATGCCGTTTTGCTTTAGTGATGAAATTTTTTATTTTATTGCTTTCTACTTTTTCGATTCCAGCGATCTTAACGCTGCGCCCGTATCGTTTAAAGATTCAATGATTGAAACTTTTTTTTTTTTTTTTTGGTCCCGTGGTGGCGCTAAAGGTAAAGCGTTAACGTGACTTTCACCTCGCAAGGGAGAGTCGCTGTGATGTCACTCGCACCGATTTAAATGCGAAACCACCGCCGATAACGGAGACGTGGTTTTTCGTGGAGGTTCCGCTGTGTTTGTAAAACATAACTGTTCTGTTGAGGTTGGTGTGAGGTTCTGATGCGCGCTGTGTTGGGGTCGTAGGTGAGGCGGGGAACGCGGCGCGGATGATGCTGATCCTCAACATGGTGCAGGGCAGCTTCATGGCGTCCATCGCAGAGGGCCTGACGCTGGCTCAGGCCACCGGCCAATCGCAGCAGACCTTCCTGGACATCTTGTGCCAGGGGCAGATGGCCAGCACGTTCGTGGACCAGAAGTGCCAAAGTAAGAGGCTGTCGCGGCGGCGGCCAGCCACCGGGGGGAGGTGTTGCGGACTCACGGACTCTCGACGTTTCTCTCCGCAGACATCCTGCAGGGCAACTTCAAACCAGATTACTACTTAAAACACATCCAGAAAGACGTGCGGTTAGCCATCTCCATGGGCGACTCGGTCAACCACCCAACACCCATGGCGGCCACGGCCAACGAGGTACGTACCCGCGACGTCGGCGTTGATTCGGTGAGTCGGGCGAGTCGGAGTCATGAGTCATGACTCCGATGGGTACAAGGTACGTACCCGTGACATCAGCATGGCTCGTTGATTCGCTGAGTCAGGCGAGTCGGAGTCATGAGTCATGGCGGCCACGACCAACGAGGTACGTACCCCCGCGACGTCAGCGTTGAGTCAGGCGAATCGGAATCATGAGTCATGACTCCGATGGGTACGAGGTACGTACCCGGGACGTCAGCGTTGATTCGGTGAGTCGGAGTCATGAGTCATGGCGGCCACGGCCAACGAGGTACGTACCCCCGCGACGTCAGCGTTGAGTCAGGCGAATCGGAATCATGAGTCATGACTCCGATGGGTACGAGGTACGTACCCGTGACGTCAGCATGGCTCGTTGATTCGCTGAGTCGGATTCATGAGTCGCACGTCCAAACTGTACTGTCACTGTAGCGCATGTATAAGAACGATCGGGATCGGCATCCCCATTCGTCCCAGTGATGATGCTCGGTGGGCGCTTTAGAGGCGGGGCTTCAAGCCAACTGTATGTTTACATCAAGGTTATTTGATTCAGTGATTCATTTTCCAAATATCTGAACTGTGTGTGTGTGTGTGTGTGTGTGTGTGCAGGTGTACAAGCGAGCGAAGGCACTGGACCAGTCTGATAACGACATGTCTGCAGTCTACAGAGCTTATATCCACTAATCCCCCCCCCACACACACTGACCCCCCCGACCCCCAGTGCTCGACCTTCTGGACCACCATCTCCTCGGTTTCTGTTTCAGTCTCCAGATTGTTTTTATTTTCCGTGTGTGTGTGTGTGTGTGTGTGTGTGTGTGTGTGTGTGTGTGTGTGTGTGTTGGGGGGTGGGGGCCGTTTCCCTTCAAGATGTTCCGATCAGGTGTGCACTCACAGCGGTACTGAGCATGCTCGGTTCCAACATCACGCCCCCTTGCTGTGGGCCAATCGGCAGGTCTGGACCCCCCCCCCCCCCCCCCCAACGAACACATCGTTTGTCGTCATCTCCCGTGGAGGTCATGACCTCACCAATCAGGAAGTGACAGAGATGGTGTTGGTGTGTGTGTGGAGGAGGAGGGGGGGGGGGTCGCTCCTTTATCCCCTGCGCACCCAAACCCCTGCCCCGCCCTGTCCTCCGATTGGACGATCGGGGTTCCTTTTTTTTTTTTTTTTTTTTTTTTTTTTTCGTTCCTGTTCCGTAATCCTCCACAAAATTTACCGCTGCATTGCCTTAATGACCCCCCCCCCTTCCTCATTAACCCCCCCCCCCACACACACACACACACACACACACACGTGCTGTAATTATTTATTTTTGACAAATCAGAACTGAACCCATCAGCTCAGCTCCGCCCCCTTTATCGTTCAAAGGTGGGGGGGGGGGGGTCGGGGTGCCGGTGGTCCGGGGGACGCAGCGCTCGCTTCGACGCCGCCGTCGTTTCCTTCTTTCTTTCATTTTTTTTTTTTTTTTTGTTTTTTTTTATTTTTATTTTTATACTTTTTATGCGTAAATTATGAGGCGTGTTCGTTAGTTTCGGGCTTTTTAACGTATTCGGACGTTGGCTTCTTTTTTTTTTTTTTTTTTTTTTTTTTTTTAACACTGGCATGATGATGATGATGATGTCGTCACGAGGATGAGGGGTTCCCCCCCCCCCCCCCACGCGTGACGTCCCGAGCGGCGCGATTCGCCGGGTTCACTAACGGAGTTCCGATTCATGCCTCCCCTCGGCGTTCCCATCGACGG
Source organism: Corydoras sp. C115 (assembly GCA_019802505.1). Classification (NCBI taxonomy): domain Eukaryota; kingdom Metazoa; phylum Chordata; class Actinopteri; order Siluriformes; family Callichthyidae; genus Corydoras; species Corydoras sp. C115. The sequence goes on from JAFMOC010000467.1 coordinate 184,742, forward strand.
CCAGCTGATTCCACTGTGTAGGAGAAGAGTCTCAGATATTTATGGTTTCTTTGTAAATGTGAGTCGCTTGTTTTGGTGCAGCCCACTGAATCCTTCTAATAAACCACCTGATGTTCACCAGCCACGCCTCCGTCATTCAGCCCCGCCCCCACCGTGCCACGCCCTGTTCCGTCGTTACGTTTCCAATAATCGCTGCCTTCACTTTTTAGTTTTTATTCGGTTTGAATGATGTCACGGGAAGGTGGAGCGAACGTCCAGTTGTTGGAGCTGAGGAGGATGAGGTTAACCTGGAGGACGGGCTACCGAGGCCCCGCACGCCGGAGCAGGCCCGCTGTTCCATTTCGAGTAATCTGTTGACTGCAGATTAAAAACTTGGCGGTTTACAATCCAACGAAAGTAAAAACCCAAAGACTCGGAGCTCCTCACGCGATCCATTCATTCATTATCTTCCGCTTTATCCTCTATTAGGGTCACGTGGGGCAGGGGGATTCCCCATGCCCATCCAGGGGAGAACATTTCGGGCACTGGGCAGATACACCCAGGACAGGACGCCAATCTATCACTGGACACACACACTCACACAGACACACTCTATATGGGGCAATTAGGAGAACTCAATTGATCTTGATCCATGTTTTTGGACTGTAGGAGGAAGCTCATGCGGACACGGGGAGAACATGGAAACTCCACCCAGATGGGGATTCTAACCGGGAATCCCTAGAGCTGAGAGGAGAACATGCTAAACCACTAAGCCACTGTGCCACCTAAATAGAATAATATATAGAATAGAATTAAAATTCTATAAATATTCTGTAACGTTCTCTGTGAGGAATTTTTTATCGTCATCCGTCTTCTCGACGACGTTCTCAAAGTTCTCTCACGGCTGGGACGACGTGTCTTCCTGACGTCCTGAGGGCCAGGCTGCAGCTCAACCCAAGAATTTACAGAAAACTTTGGTATTTAACAACAAAAAAAATTAAATTCTTCATCCATAAACGTCTTAAACACATATTTAGGTCCCACACGTCGATGTACTCATTATTGACTTTGATGACATCACACTGTTCCGTCGTCATTTCCACAAACGTCTGCACTCCACTCCTAGAATCTGATTGGCTGAAGCCGTTTGTCCAGCCGTGACATCGTTAACAATACCACACCCCTTCTGAGAGCATATATGTGAGATATACAATAAATTAATTAAGTTATAAAATACAGATTAATATAAACGGAGCTCAGCACTAAACCTGTTGCACTGTTTTATAAATCGTGTTCTGCAATTTTGTCACTAGAGGGCAGTATTTGATTGTAGTTTGATTTGAATCCTGTTACTCAGCAATCAGAGTTCACTTTACAAACCGGACTGGATTACGTCTGGATTAATCGTTAACCGAATGATTCATGATTTTGTTTTTAATAAACGCGTTTCTGAATCAAAGCTTGTGTTTTTTTATGTTGTGTTTGTGTTTTAGTAACGCATTCGGAGGTTGTGAGGTTGCGTATCGAGGTACGCCCTCGTGCTTTATTAGTCTCTAAACAGGATTTCAGAAGCAGGAGGAGCCCAGCGTCACGTTCCTGAATCCATTTAATCCCTTTATGACGGAATAAAGTTAAAGGCTTTATTTATGCCTCAGGGATTATTTCATAACGAAGGTAAACGGGCTAAATGTAAACACACCGGCGGTTCTGACCGCTCCGCACGGTCAACGTCACACAACTGCAAACAGACGTACGACGTAACAACTGATACGTCAGTGACCAAGGTACGTGAGGAGCCACGAGTTCACGATGGTGATTATAGCACAAGAGTGTAAAGTTCTAACTGAAGTATGACTTGACTTCAGTCACATACTCAAGTTATACTTCAGTTACACACTCAAGTTATACTTCAGTTACACACTCAAGTTACACTTCAGTCACATAAGTTACACTTCAGTCACACAACTCAAGTTACACTTTAGTTACATACTCAAGTTACACTTCAGTCACATAAGTTACACTTCAGTCACACACTCAAGTTACACTTCAGTTACGCACTCAAGTTACACAATTCAAGTTACACTTCAGTCACACAACTCAAGTTACACTTTAGTTACATACTCAAGTTACACTTTAGTTACATACTCAAGTTACACTTCAGTCACATAAGTTACACTTCAGTCACACACTCAAGTTACACTTCAGTCACACACTCAAGTTACACTTCAGTCACACACTCAAGTTACACTTCAGTTACGCACTCAAGTTACACTTCAGTCACACACTCAAGTTACACTTCAGTCACACACTCCAGTTACACTTCAGTTACGCACTCAAGTTACACTTCAGTCACACAATTCAAGTTACACTTCAGTCACATAAGTTACACTTCAGTCACACAACTCAAGTTACACTTTAGTTACACACTCAAGTTACACTTCAGTCACATAAGTTACACTTCAGTCACACACTCAAGTTACACTTCAGTTACGCACTCAAGTTACACAATTCAAGTTACACTTCAGTCACACAACTCAAGTTACACTTCAGTCACACAACTCAAGTTACACTTTAGTTACATACTCAAGTTACACTTTAGTTACATAAGTTACACTTCAGTCACACACTCAAGTTACACTTCAGTCACACACTCCAGTTACACTTCAGTTACGCACTCAAGTTACACTTCAGTCACACAATTCAAGTTACACTTCAGTCACACAACTCAAGTTACACTTCAGTCACACAACTCAAGTTACACTTTAGTTACATACTCAAGTTACACTTTAGTTACATACTCAAGTTACACACAAGTTACACTTCAGTCACACACTCAAGTTACACTTTAGTCACACACTCAAGTTACACTTTAGTCACACACTCAAGTTACACTTTAGTCACACACTCAAGTTACACTTTAGTCACACACTCAAGTTACACTTTAGTCACACACTCAAGTTACACTTTAGTCACACACTCAAGTTACACTTCATTCACACAACTCAAGTTACACTTCATTCACACAACTCAAGTTACACTTCATTCACACAATCAAGTTACACTTCAGTCACACAACTCAAGTTACACTTCATTCACACAACTCAAGTTGCACTTCAGTTACGCATTCAGGTTACACTTCAGTTACACACTCAAGTTACACTTCAGTTACACACAACTCAAGTTACACTTCAGTTACACACAACTCAAGTTACACTTCAGTTACACACAACTCAAGTTACACTTCAGTCACACAACTCAAGTTACACTTCAGTCCACACACAAGTTACACTTCAGTCACACAACTCAAGTTACACTTCGGTCACACAACTCAAGTTACACTTCGGTCACACAACTCAAGTTACACTTTAGTCACACAACTCAAGTTACACTTTAGTCACACAAGTTACACTCACTCAAGTTACACTTTAGTCACACAACTCAAGTTACACTTTAGTCACACAACTCAAGTTACACTTTAGTCACACAACTCAAGTTACACTTTAGTCACACAACTCAAGTTACACTTTAGTCACACAACTCAAGTTACACTTTAGTCACACACTCAAGTTACACTTTAGTCACACACTCAAGTTACACTTTAGTCACACACAAGTTACACTTTAGTCACACAACTCAAGTTACACTTTAGTTACATACTCAAGTTACACTTCAGTCACATAAGTTACACTTCAGTCACACACTCAAGTTACACTTCAGTCACACACTCCAGTTACACTTCAGTTATGCACTCAAGTTACACTTCAGTCACACAATTCAAGTTACACTTCAGTCACACAACTCAAGTTACACTTCAGTCACACAACTCAAGTTACACTTTAGTTACATACTCAAGTTACACTTTAGTTACATACTCAAGTTACACACAAGTTACACTTCAGTCACACACTCAAGTTACACTTTAGTCACACACTCAAGTTACACTTTAGTCACACACTCAAGTTACACTTTAGTCACACACTCAAGTTACACTTTAGTCACACACTCAAGTTACACTTTAGTCACACACTCAAGTTACACTTTAGTCACACACTCAAGTTACACTTCATTCACACAACTCAAGTTACACTTCATTCACACAACTCAAGTTACACTTCATTCACACAATCAAGTTACACTTCAGTCACACAACTCAAGTTACACTTCATTCACACAACTCAAGTTGCACTTTAGTTACGCATTCAGGTTACACTTCAGTTACACACTCAAGTTACACTTCAGTTACACACAACTCAAGTTACACTTCAGTTACACACAACTCAAGTTACACTTCAGTTACACACAACTCAAGTTACACTTCAGTCACACAACTCAAGTTACACTTCAGTCCCACACAAGTTACACTTCGGTCACACAACTCAAGTTACACTTCGGTCACACAACTCAAGTTACACTTCGGTCACACAACTCAAGTTACACTTTAGTCACACAACTCAAGTTACACTTTAGTCACACAACTCAAGTTACACTTTAGACACACAACTCAAGTTACACTTTAGTCACACAACTCAAGTTACACTTTAGTCACACAACTCAAGTTACACTTTAGTCACACAACTCAAGTTACACTTTAGTCACACAACTCAAGTTACACTTTAGTCACACAACTCAAGTTACACTTTAGTCACACACTCAAGTTACACTTTAGTCACACACTCAAGTTACACTTTAGTCACACACAAGTTACACTTTAGTCACACAACTCAAGTTACACTTTAGTTACATACTCAAGTTACACTTTAGTTACATACTCAAGTTACACTTCAGTCACATAAGTTACACTTCAGTCACACACTCAAGTTACACTTCAGTCACACACTCAAGTTACACTTCAGTTACGCACTCAAGTTACACTTCAGTCACACAATTCAAGTTACACTTCAGTCACACAACTCAAGTTACACTTCAGTCACACAACTCAAGTTACACTTTAGTTACATACTCAAGTTACACTTTAGTTACATACTCAAGTTACACACAAGTTACACTTCAGTCACACACTCAAGTTACACTTTAGTCACACACTCAAGTTACACTTTAGTCACACACTCAAGTTACACTTTAGTCACACACTCAAGTTACACTTTAGTCACACACTCAAGTTACACTTTAGTCACACTCAAGTTACACTTTAGTCACACACTCAAGTTACACTTTAGTCACACACTCAAGTTACACTTCAGTCACACACTCAAGTTACACTTCAGTCACACAACTCAAGTTACACTTCAGTCACACAACTCAAGTTACACTTTATTCACACAACTCAAGTTACACTTCATTCACACAATCAAGTTACACTTCAGTCACACAACTCAGGTTACACTTCAGTTACACACTCAAGTTACACTTCAGTTACACACTCAAGTTACACTTCAGTTACACACAACTCAAGTTACACTTCAGTTACACACAACTCAAGTTACACTTCAGTCACACACTCAAGTTACACTTCAGTTACGCACTCAAGTTACACTTCAGTCACACAACTCAAGTTACACTTCAGTCACACAACTCAAGTTACACTTCAGTTACACACAACTCAAGTTACACTTCAGTCACACAACTCAAGTTACACTTTAGTCACACAACTCAAGTTACATTTTAGTCACACAACTCAAGTTACACTTTAGTCACACAACTCAAGTTACACTTTAGTCACACAACTCAAGTTACACTTTAGTCACACAACTCAAGTTACACTTTAGTCACACAACTCAAGTTACACTTTAGTCACACAACTCAAGTTACACTTTAGTCACACAACTCAAGTTACACTTTAGTCACACACTCAAGTTACACTTTAGTCACACACTCAAGTTACACTTAGTCACACACTCAAGTTACACTTCAGTCACACACTCAAGTTACACTTCAGTCACACACTCAGTTACACTTCAGTTACAAGTTACACTTCAGTCACACACTCAAGTTACACTTCAGTCACACACTCAAGTTACACTTCAGTCACACAACTCAAGTTACACTTCAGTCACACAACTCAAGTTACACTTCATTCACACAACTCAAGTTACACTTCATTCACACAATCAAGTTACACTTCAGTCACACAACTCAGGTTACACTTCAGTTACACACTCAAGTTACACTTCAGTACACACAACTCAAGTTACACTTCAGTTCACACAACTCAAGTTACACTTAGTCACACAACTCAAGTTACACTTAGTCACACAACTCAAGTTACACTTTAGTCACACAACTCAAGTTACACTTTAGTCACACACAACTCAAGTTACACTTTAGTCACACAACTCAAGTTACACTTTAGTCACACAACTCAAGTTACACTTCAGTTATGCATTCAGGTTTCACTTCAGTCACACAAATCAAGTTACACTTCAGTCACACAACTCAAGTTACACTTCAGTCACACAACTCAAGTTACACTTCAGTTCACACAACTCAAGTTACACTTCAGTCACACAACTCAAGTTACACTTCAGTCACACAACTCAAGTTACACTTCAGTCACACAACTCAAGTTACACTTCAGTCACACAACTCAAGTTACACTTCAGTCACACAACTCAAGTTACACTTCAGTCACACAACTCAAGTTACACTTCAGTCACATACTCAAGTTACACTTCAGTCACATACTCAAGTTATACTTCAGTTACACACTCAAGTTACACTTCAGTCACACAACTCAAGTTACACTTCGGTCACACAACTCAAGTTACACTTTGGTCACACAACTCAAGTTACACTTCGGTCACACAACTCAAGTTACACTTTAGTCACACAACTCAAGTTACACTTCAGTCACACAACTCAAGTTACACTTCAGTCACACAACTCAAGTTACACTTCAGTCACACAACTCAAGTTACACTTCAGTCACACAACTCAAGTTACACTTCAGTCACACAACTCAAGTTACACTTCAGTCACACAACTCAAGTTACACTTCAGTCACACAACTCAAGTTACACTTCAGTCACACAACTCAAGTTACACTTCAGTCACACAACTCAAGTTACACTTCAGTCACACAACTCAAGTTACACTTCAGTCACACAACTCAAGTTACACTTCAGTCACACAACTCAAGTTACACTTCAGTCACACAACTCAAGTTACACTTCAGTCACACAACTCAAGTTACACTTCAGTCACACAACTCAAGTTACACTTCAGTCACACAACTCAAGTTACACTTTAGTCACACAACTCAAGTTACACTTCAGTCACACAACTCAAGTTACACTTTAGTTACACAACTCAAGTACACACTTCAGTTACACACAACTCAAGTTACACTTCAGTCACACAAATCAAGTTACACTTCAGTCACACAACTCAAGTTACACTTTAGTTACATACTCAAGTTACATACTCAAGTTACACTTTAGTTACACAACTCAGGTTACACTTCAGTTATGCATTCAGGTTTCACTTCAGTCACACAAATCAAGTTACACTTCAGTCACACAACTCAAGTTACACTTTAGTTACATACTCAAGTTACATACTCAAGTTACACTTTAGTTACATACTCAAGTTACACTTCAATTACACAACTCAAGTTACACTTCGGTCACACAACTCAAGTTACACTTCGGTCACACAACTCAAGTTACACTTTAGTCACACAACTCAAGTTACACTTTAGTCACACAACTCAAGTTACACTTTAGTCACACAACTCAAGTTACACTTTAGTCACACAACTCAAGTTACACTTTAGTCACACAACTCAAGTTACACTTCAGTCACACAACTCAAGTTACACTTCAGTCACACAACTCAAGTTACACTTCAGTCACACAACTCAAGTTACACTTCAGTCACACAACTCAAGTTACACTTCAGTCACACAACTCAAGTTACACTTCAGTCACAACAAGTTACAGTACAACAAGTTACACTTCAGTCACACAACTCAAGTTACACTTCAGTCACACACTCAAGTGTCAAGTTACACTTTAGTCACACAACTCAAGTTACACTTTAGTCACACAACTCAAGTTACACTTTAGTCACACAACTCAAGTTACACTTTAGTCACACAACTCAAGTTACACTTTAGTCACACAACTCAAGTTACACTTCAGTCACACAACTCAAGTTACACTTCAGTCACACAACTCAAGTTACACTTCAGTCACACAACTCAAGTTACACTTTAGTCACACAACTCACGTTACACTTCAGTTACGCATTCAGGTTACACTTCAGTCACACAACTCAAGTTACACTTTAGTAACATACTCAAGTTACACTTTAGTCACACACTCAAGTTACATTTCAGTCACACAACTCAAGTTACACTTTAGTCACAAAGTCAAGGTACACTTCAGTCACACACTCAAGTTACACTTCAGTCACACACTCAAGTTACACTTCAGTCACACAATTCAAGTTACACTTCAGTCACACAACTCAAGTTACACTTCAGTCACATACTAACTTGACTTGCGTTTGTAACCAAAGAGTAACTTGTGTGTGTGTGTGTGTGTGTAAAACCAAAGTGTAACTTGTTTGTGTGTAACCAAAGTGTAACTTGAGTGTGTGTGTAACCAAAGTGTAACTTGAGTGTGTGACTAACTAAAGTGTAACTCGAGTGTGTAACTGAATTGTGACTCGAGTGTGTAACTGAAGTGTAACTCAGTGTGTAACTGAAGTGTGACTCGAATGTGTAACTTGAGTGTGTAACTGAAGTGTAACTTGTGTGTAACTCGAGTGTGTAACCGAAGTGTAACTCGAGTGTGTAACTGAAGTGTGACTCGAGTGTGTAACTAGTGTAACTCGCGTGTGTAACCAAAGTGTAACTCGAATGTGTAACCAAAGTGTAACTCAAGTGTGTAACCAAAGTGTAACTTGAGTGTGTAACCAAAGTGTAATTCGAGTGTGTAACCAAAGTGTAATTCGAGTGTGTAACCAAAGTGTAACTTGTGTAACAAAGTGTAACAATTCAAGTTACACTTCAGTCACATACTAACTTGACTTGCGTGTGTAACCAAAGTGTAACTTGTGTGCGTGTGTGTAACCAAAGTTCAACCTGTGTGTGTGTGTGTGTGTGTGTATAAAACCAAAGTGTAACTTGAGTGTGTGAGTAACTAAAGTGTAACTCGAGTGTGTAACTGAAGTGTGACTCGAGTGTGTAACTGAAGTGTGACTCGAGTGTGTAACTGAAGTGTGACTCGAGTGTGTAACTTGAGTGTGTAACTGAAGTGTAACTTGTGTGTAACTCGAGTGTGTAACTAAAGTGTAACTCGAGTGTGTAACTGAAGTGTGACTCGAGTGTGTAACTAGTGTAACTCGCGTGTGTAACCAAAGTGTAACTCGAATGTGTAACCAAAGTGTAACTCGAGTGTGTAACCAAAGTGTAACTCGAGTGTGTAACCAAAGTGTAACTTGAGTGTGTAACCAAAGTGTAATTCGAGTGTGTAACCAAAGTGTAATTCGAGTGTGTAACCAAAGTGTAACTTGTGTAACAAAGTGTAACAACTCAAGTTACACTTCAGTCACATACTAACTTGACTTGCGTGTGTGTAACCAAAGTTCAACTTGTGTGCGTGTGTGTGTGTATAAAACCAAAGTGTAACTTGAGTGTGTGAGTAACTAAAGTGTAACTCGAGTGTGTAACTGAAGTGTGACTCGAGTGTGTAACTTGAGTGTGTAACTGAAGTGTAACTTGTGTGTAACTCGAGTGTGTAACTAAAGTGTAACTCGAGTGTGTAACTGAAGTGTGACTCGAGTGTGTAACTAGTGTAACTCGCGTGTGTAACCAAAGTGTAACTCGAATGTGTAACCAAAGTGTAACTCGAGTGTGTAACCAAAGTGTAACCAAAGTGTAACTTGTGTAACAACTCAAGTTACACTTCAGTCACATACTAACTTGACTTGCGTGTGTAACCAAAGTGTAACTTGTGTGCGTGTGTGTAACCAAAGTTCAACTTGTGTGCGTGTGTGTGTGTATAAAACCAAAGTGTAACTTGAGTGTGTGAGTAACTAAAGTGTAACTCGAGTGTGTAACTGAAGTGTGACTCGAGTGTGTAACTGAAGTGTGTAACTTGAGTGTGTAACTCGAGTGTGTAACTAAAGTGTAACTCGAGTGTGTAACCAAAGTGTGACTCGCGTGTGTAACCAAAGTGTGACTCGCGTGTGTAACCAAAGTGTGACTCGCGTGTGTAACCAAAGTGTAACTCGCGTGTGTAACCAAAGTGTAACTCGAGTGTGTAACCAAGTGTGTAATTCGAGTGTCACACAACCCAAAGTGTAACTTGAGTGTGTAACCAAAGTGTAACTTCGAGTGTGTAACCAAAGTGTAATTCGAGTGTGTAAGTGTAAAGTGTAACTTGAGTACTTGAGTTGTAACCAAAGTGTAACTCGAGTGTGTAACCAAAGTGTAATTCGAGTGTGTAACCAAAGTGTAACTTGTGTAACAAAGTGTAACAACTCAAAGTTACACTTCAGTCACATACTAACTTGACTTGCGTGTGTGTAACAAAGTGTCAACTTGTGTGCGTGTGTGTGTGTATAAAACCAAAGTGTAACTTGAGTGTGTGAGTAACTAAAGTGTAACTCGAGTGTGTAACTGAAGTGTGACTCGAGTGTGTAACTTGAGTGTGTAACTGAAGTGTAACTTGTGTGTAACTCGAGTGTGTAACTAAAGTGTAACTCGAGTGTGTAACTGAAGTGTGACTCGAGTGTGTAACTAGTGTAACTCGCGTGTGTAACCAAAGTGTAACTCGAATGTGTAACCAAAGTGTAACTCGAGTGTGTAACCAAAGTGTAACTCGAGTGTGTAACCAAAGTGTAAGTGTGTAACCAAAGTGTAACTCGAGTGTGTAACCAAAGTGTAATTCGAGTGTGTAACCAAAGTGTAACTTGTGTAACAAAGTGTAACAACTCAAGTTACACTTCAGTCACATACTAACTTGACTTGCGTGTGTGTAACCAAAGTTCAACTTGTGTGCGTGTGTGTGTGTATAAAACCAAAGTGTAACTTGAGTGTGTGAGTAACTAAAGTGTAACTCGAGTGTGTAACTGAAGTGTGACTCGAGTGTGTAACTGAAGTGTGACTCAAGTGTGTAACTTGAGTGTGTAACTGAAGTGTAACTTGTGTGTAACTCGAGTGTGTAACTAAAGTGTAACTCGAGTGTGTAACTGAAGTGTGACTCGAGTGTGTAACTAGTGTAACTCGCGTGTGTAACCAAAGTGTAACTCGAATGTGTAACCAAAGTGTAACTCGAGTGTGTAACCAAAGTGTAACCAAAGTGTAACTTGTGTAACAACTCAAGTTACACTTCAGTCACATACTAACTTGACTTGCGTGTGTAACCAAAGTGTAACTTGTGTGCGTGTGTGTAACCAAAGTTCAACTTGTGTGCGTGTGTGTGTGTATAAAACCAAAGTGTAACTTGAGTGTGTGAGTAACTAAAGTGTAACTCGAGTGTGTAACTGAAGTGTGACTCGAGTGTGTAACTCGAGTGTGTAACTAAAGTGTAACTCGAGTGTGTAACCAAAGTGTGACTCGCGTGTGTAACCAAAGTGTGACTCGCGTGTGTAACCAAAGTGTAACTCGCGTGTGTAACCAAAGTGTAACTCGCGTGTGTAACCAAAGTGTAACTCGAGTGTGTAACCAAAGTGTAATTCGAGTGTGTAACCAAAGTGTAACTTGAGTGTGTAACCAAAGTGTAACTCGAGTGTGTAACCAAAGTGTAACTTGAGTGTGTAACCAAAGTGTAATTCGAGTGTGTAACCAAAGTGTAATTCGAGTGTGTAACCAAAGTGTAACTTGTGTAACAAAGTGTAACAACTCAAGTTACACTTCAGTCACATACTAACTTGACTTGCGTGTGTGTAACCAAAGTTCAACTTGTGTGCGTGTGTGTGTGTATAAAACCAAAGTGTAACTTGAGTGTGTGAGTAACTAAAGTGTAACTCGAGTGTGTAACTGAAGTGTGACTCGAGTGTGTAACTTGAGTGTGTAACTGAAGTGTAACTTGTGTGTAACTCGAGTGTGTAACTAAAGTGTAACTCGAGTGTGTAACTGAAGTGTGACTCGAGTGTGTAACTAGTGTAACTCGCGTGTGTAACCAAAGTGTAACTCGAATGTGTAACCAAAGTGTAACTCGAGTGTGTAACCAAAGTGTAACTTGTGTAACAACTCAAGTTACACTTCAGTCACATACTAACTTGACTTGCGTGTGTAACCAAAGTGTAACTTGTGTGCGTGTGTGTAACCAAAGTTCAACTTGTGTGCGTGTGTATAAAACCAAAGTGTAACTTGAGTGTGTGAGTAACTAAAGTGTAACTCGAGTGTGTAACTGTAGTGTGTAACTTGAGTGTGTAACTTGTGTGTAACCAAAGTGTAACTCGAGTGTGTAACTAAAGTGTAACTCGAGTGTGTAACCAGTGTCACTCGAGTGTGTAACCAAAGTGTAACTCGAGTGTGTAACCAAAGTGTAACTCGAGTGTGTAACCAAAGTGTAACTCGAGTGTGTAACCAAAGTGTAACTCGAGTGTGTAACCAAAGTGTAATTCGAGTGTGTAACCAAAGTGTAACTCGAGTGTGTAACCAAAGTGTAACTCGAGTGTGTAACCAAAGTGTAATTCGAGTGTGTAACCAAAGTGTAATTCGAGTGTGTAACCAAAGTGTAACTCGAGTGTGTAACCAAGGTGTAACTCGAGTGTGTAACCAAAGTGTAATTCGAGTGTGTAACCAAAGTGTAATTCGAGTGTGTAACCAAAGTGTAATTCGAGTGTGTAACCAAAGTGTAACTTGAGTGTGTAACCAAAGTGTAATTCAAGTGTGTAACCAAAGTGTAATTCGAGTGTGTAACTGAAGTGTAATTCGAGTGTGTAACTAGAATACTACTTGAGTGTGTAACTAAAGTGTAACTTGAGTGTGTGACTGAAGTGTTATCCTCTGTGAGTGTGAGTCCCATACTGAGCGTCGGTTTCTTACTTAAGATATCAATGTAATGGAGTTTTGTCTTGCCGCTGTCTCTTGGTTTTGCTCTTTGGGGGTTTAAAGGTTTATAACTCTGTGAAGCTGCTTTGTAATGTATTAAATACAATTAATATAATAAATTATTATAAATATTTATATATATAATTATATACTATAAATTACTTGACGTGTATCTTGGCGTGTGGTTGTGCAGCTGAAGTGTTTGGTTTTGGGTTTTTTGCCACGTCAGCTGGTTTTTGGCTATTTGTTGATGAGGAATCGTCAGCCAGACGAACAAAAGACACGATGCTACAAGTACTTATTAATTTATTTACACAATTTAAAATACACAAATACAGTGGCAATACAAATGAGATTAAAACCAACCCTCCTGAGCGAGAAGAGTTCATGATTCGGTCGATACGGCACAGTGCAGCGAGTGAAGAACCGAACGAACGAAGAGCCGCGGCGCAAGAGCGCCACCCGGGAAAAGGAAACGCAAAACAAAACCGAAGAACTCCACCACGAAAGAGTCCCGCCCATCCCCCTAAACACTACCCCCCACCCCCCTCCTCCTCCACCACCCCCCCCCCCCACACTCAACACACTCTCGCGCACACCCACAAGACAGACGAGCGTCCTATGTTTAAAATGTACCTCGCCGCTAACTACACAACCTACATACACGCCAAGTAAAGAATCCTCCAACGCTACGCCCTCTCCTGACTAACACGTATCCTCACACACGCCAACTAGCGGCCAAGCCACCGAGCACCGCTCGGCGGAACCTCCGTCGGATCCTAAAAGCCTCAGGGTAACACTTAAGACAACAAAAAAAAAATAAAAAAAAAAAGATATTAAAATGAAAATCAGAAGTTATGGAGTTAAAAACGAAAAACAAAGACGATCCGACGCCCGCACACACGCTACGAAAACTTTACACACGGAACCCAAACCCACGCGCTGACCACGGACGCCCCGCCCACGCTCCACCCCATCGCCTCCGCCTCCATTCACAGCTTGAGGGAATGCAAGAACAAAAAAAAACAAAAAAACAATTATAATAATAATACGTCCCGTCGCACGACGGAACCCCGCGTCCTGACTTCACATGGATTGGCGGAGTCAGAACCCTAAAGCGTGAGGATTCAGAGGGTTAAAAAAGGAAAAGAGACGTAAAAGTCTGGCGCGGGACGGTCCCGCCGCTGGTGAGAGCAGAGCATCGGCTCCGGAACCGAAGGATCAGAAGAAGAAGAGGATGATGATGGCTATCGGAGCTCCGTCTGAAACTCACGGGGTTTTTTTTTTTTTTTTGCAACAGGAGCGAACGGGTGGCGCCGGCTCCACGGGCGGTTAGCCACGCCCCCGATGTAGTCCCGCCCACTTCAGAGGGGGGGGGGGGAGTGTCTGCAGACCGGAAAGAAGGAGCACAGTGTGGTGCTCAGGTGCGACTGGACCGTGTGTGTGAGTGAGTGAGTGAGTGAGTGTGTGTGTGTGTGTGTGTGTGTGTGTGTGTGAGAGTGAGTGAGTGTGTGAGTGAGTGTGTGAGTGAGTGTGTGAGTGAGTGTGTGAGTGAGTGTGTGAGTGAGTGTGTGTGAGTGTGTGTGAGTGAGTGTGTGTCCTGTCTCTTATTGATGGAGTGCATACTGAGAAATGAAGAATAACAAATCGGGAGTCTGTGGTTCGGTCGATGAGCTCAGGGCGTGGCTCTGAAGGGCGTGGCTCTGTAGGGCGTGGCTCATCGCGGGACGGCGGACTGCAGGCCGCTGGGGGTGACGCGGGACAGAGCCTGCGGAGACACAAACAACGTCAGCGCCGCCGCCATCACGCAAAACACTTCAGCACTCGCCTCACCCAAACCGCCGCAGCATGCAGGGGTCATGCGAGTGAGGGGAGAACATACCAACACGCTGGTTCACGCCAGCACGTGGTGGCGACGGTTCGCTGAATCACATCGGCTCAGATTAAAGTTTCACGTCTTATAGTAAACGGTGCGAGTGCGGTCATGCACGAATGCGTTCTAAAGCTGAGCGTGAGAGTGCGGCCTAAATCAATGCATGCGAGTGCAGCCTCAAACAAAAAACGCAAGTATGGTGTAAAGTGATGCGTACAAATGCGGTCTAAATTGTGCGAGTGCAGCCTCAAGCAGAAGATGCGAGTGCGGTCATAAGTGACGCGGTCATAAGTGACACGTGTGAGTGCGGTCTAAAGCAGAAAACGCAAGTGCGGTGTAAAGTGATGCGTACAAATGCAGTCTCAAGTGTGCGAGTGCAGCCTCAAGCAGAAGATGCGAGTGTGGTCATAAATGGAATGTGCAAGTGCGGTGTAAAAGTGACGTGTGCAAATGTGGTCTAAGGAGGAGCGTGCGAGTGCGGCCTAAAATCGACGCATGCGAGTGCGGCCTAAAGCAGAAAATGCTAGGTTACGTGTGCAAATGTGGCCGAAAGCGGCACATGAGAGTGCGGTCTGCGGTGCACACCATCCCATGATTCAACTGGAACCGAGGAAGTGAACATGGAAAAGGGGGCGTGGTCTGTGTTAATAAACGTGAATACGCAGAAGAAAAAAAAACAAAACAAAACATTAATATTAATATCCAACAAAACTTAAGAAAAAGGGGGTGTGTGTCCTCTGGCATGAGGCCTGTGAGGTTGTTGCA
The DNA here is from genome assembly GCA_019802505.1 of Corydoras sp. C115. Classification (NCBI taxonomy): domain Eukaryota; kingdom Metazoa; phylum Chordata; class Actinopteri; order Siluriformes; family Callichthyidae; genus Corydoras; species Corydoras sp. C115. The sequence goes on from JAFMOC010000467.1 coordinate 200,326, forward strand.
CACTCACTTGCTACACGGGGGGGGGGGGGGGGGGGGGGGGGGGGGGGGGGGGGGGGGGGGGGGGGGGGGGGGGGGGGGGGGGGGGTGGGGGGGGGGGGGGGGGGGGGGGGGGGGGGGCAGTGCAGGCAGTTGAACCCGATGGAACGCACGGTCTTCACAGAGGACGGCTGCTGATGTCGGGAATATGCCAGCAGAGGGCGTCAGAGAGCAGCAGCAGCTCACACACGGTGCAGGCTGCAAAACAAGGGCCTCGCTCTAAACCGCGAGAGCCTCAACGACTCGGAGTAAACCCGGATCTGTAGCTCCCACCCCCCACCCCGAGCTGGACATTTACCAGCGTGGCTCAGTCGGGTGGTGCAGACGGGGGTGCACGAGGGGACGAATCGGAATGCGGACGACAAGCCAGGCCCGTGTGGGGTCAGGACCTAAAGATAGGTACTTGAGTTTGGTTCATACCAGAGCTGCGGCACTGCAGAACCTTCGGGTTACAACCAGAACCGCGGGGGTAAAGTCGGGGGAGCCGTTCTGTAGTCGACCACATGGTGGCTCTGAAGGTCCCGGATCGATCCGATTGGCTAAAAAACGGGGTCCACTGTTCGTATGGCAGACCCACACTTTTGCTTAAAACCCCGTGTGGAACCCCGAGGGCAGGTCTAAGGTCTTATGCGTGGGTGGGGTCGTGTTGGGTCGGAGGGGGTGGGGTCGTGTTGGGTCGGGTCGGGTGGGGGTTTGGATCGAGTGCAGGGAAATGCAGCCAATCGGAGGGGCAGCGTCCGTCACTCACCCGCCGCTGTCGCTCTACTTGCCGTGGAGATCGAAGGGAGCGCTATTCTGAGGTGGAGGTGGCGTCGGGGTGGGGTGGGGGGTTCAAGATGAGAAGGAAACAGAAAGCAAGCACGTTACACACCCACCGTTCCGCCCCGTCCTTACATAAGAACCCGCGCTGACTCAGCATGCCTTCAGATTCCGCCCGTCCCACTCCCACGGAACCGCCGATCACGGAACCGCCGATTTGACGCGGACCCGGCTCTACGTTTGAATATAGAACGCACGCGCCACGTACCGTTTGTCATTTTGGACGCGGTGCGGGTTGCACCACCTACAACCGACCAATCCCGAATACGGGACGCAAGGTCTGGTTCTGTCAATAAACAAACACCGGAGAACGTACAGGCATAGCGAGATGGAACATTTACAGGACAGTGGGGATGGAGACCCCCACCAAAAGACAGGGGGGGGCGTCGGACGTGCTGTGGTTCTCATTGGGGATAAACGCTGAGAACGGAGGAGCGGAGGAAGGCCAAAGTGGAGCTGTGTGGATGCGGCGGTGGAGGACATCCTGGGGTGGGGACAGGGATCCTGGATGGTGTGAGATGCAAAATAGTGATCCACTATGGCACCCCCTAATGGGAACAGCATTAATTAACGGCACGGGAAACGGATCCACCACCTAAAACCGCCTGCTCTGAAGGCTCTCCCCCACACGGCGGTCCGTGAGGGTGGAGCGGGTTCGGGTTCTGGGACCATGTGAGTGGTAAAAGACGGATCCCTCTTCACGCTACTCGTGAAAACCCGTCACGCGGCCCCTAACCTGAAAGCGTGGTTTCGCGCGGGTCACGTTGGCGCCCCCACTGGTCGAGGTGTGAGGTCTGCGGAAGGAAACGGCGAGGAATGCCGAAAGCACGGGAAACGGAACCGCCGCCATTCCAGCAACACGACACGTCACGACGACGACGAGGCATTCGGGGTGGGCGGGGCGGGACGTTAGGGCGGGCTCACCTGTGACGTGGACATTCTGGAGGTGTCCTGTCGGCCGGTCAGGTCGGAGGAGGAGATGTTCACGGGGGCGCCGCGGTGTAACCGCATGCTGACCTTCCGCTCGCGCTCCATCCCTGAAACACATTCCGCGTAGAACCGCGTTATTACATCACGATGACATCACAGTTCAGGGACTTCATGTCGTATTGACTCAACATGTGGGGGGGGTGCGTGTGGACCTGTGTGGGAGGTGGGGGTGAGCGGGGCGGGCGGCGCGACCTCCTGGGCTCCCCGGGGTCTGCCGGAGGCCGAGGGCATTCCTCTGGCTGCCGGATTCCTGCCGTGTCTCAGGCGCTCCTCCCGGTCCCTCCTCTCCCGCTCCGCGTCCTCGGCCGCACGGTTCGCGCCCTGAAAACCCGGCACATGTTAACGTCAGGCTACTCGCACTGAACCCACACGTGGTCCGGAATCGCAGCCATCCGCGGCGTGAACTCACAAACTTGAGCATGTTCCAGTCGAAGACGTAGTCGTAGGAGAAGCCCTGCCGGTGGAAGAGGTTCCGGAACAGCTGCCGCAGATACGAGTAGTCGGGCTTGTCGTCGAAACGCAGAGAGCGGCAGAAGTTGAGGTACGTGGCGAATTCGGCTGAAGAAACAACAAATCGCAGTTCGTCAGGAGGTTTTCGCAACGTTATTAAATGTGTAACTAAAACTATAGAGTGTGCGGAGGGGGGAGGGGTAGTGGCGACGGTTGTAGGGTTGGGTGGTGGTGAAGGTGATTTGAGAGTCGGCGGTGATGGGGTGGCAGGTGGGGGTGAGTTGAGTCAACGGTCGTAGGGTGTCGGGAAGAAGCAAGTCAAGAGTCGAGGGTCATGGGGGTGTCAGGTGGTGGAGATTTGAGAGTTGGCGGTGTTGGGGTGGCAGGTGGGGGTGAGTTGAGTCAATGATCGCAGGGTGTCAGGAAGAAGCAAGTCAAGCGTTGAGGGTCATGTGGTGATTTGAGAGGGGACAATCGTAGGGCGTCAGGTGGGGGGTAAGCCAGTCGTAGGGAGTCAGGTGGTGGAGTCGGCGGTCGTGGGGTGGCGAGAAGACTCAACGGTCGTAGGGTGTCGGGAAGAAGTCAGTCGAGAGTTGAGGGTAGGGTAGGGTGTCAGTTGAAGGTGATTTGAGAGTCGGTGGTGATGGGGTGGCAGGTGGGGGCAAGTTGAGTCAACGGAAGCACGGTGTCGGGAAGAAGCAAGTCAAGAGTCGAGAGTCATGGGGGTGTCAGCTGGTGGAGATTTGAGAGTGGTTGATCGTAGGACATTACATGGGGGTGAGTTGACAGTCGTAGGGTGTCAGGTGAAGGTGATTTGAGACTCGGCAGTGATGGGGTGGCAGGTGGGGGTGAGTTGAGTCAATGGTCGCAGGGTGTCATGAAGAAGCAAGTCAAGCGTCGAGGGTCATGTGGTGATTTGAGAGGGGACGATCGTAGGGTGGGGGGTAAGCCAATCGTAGGGAGTCAGATGGTGGAGATTTAAGAGTCGGTGGTTGTGGGGTGGCGGCGAGAATCAGGAAGAAGCAAGTCAAGAGTCATGGGGGTGTCAGGTGGTGGAGATTTGAGAGTGGACGATCGTAGGACTTTACATGGGGGTCGTTGGGGTGTCGGGAAGAAGTCAGTCGAGAGTCGAGGGTCATGTGGTGGTGATTTGAGAGTGGACAATCGTAGGGCGTCAGGTGGGGGGTAAGCCAGTCGTAGGGAGTCAGGTGGTGGAGATTTAAGAGTCGGCGTTCATGGGGTGGCGAGTCGACTCAACAGTTGTAGGGTGTCGGAAAGAAGCAAGTCGAGAGGGATGGGGGTGTCAGGTGGTGGTGATTTGAGAGTGGATGATTGTAGGACATTACATGGGGGGAGTCAACGGCCGTAGGGCGTCAGGCGGTGGAGATTTAAGAGTCGTGGTCGTGGGGGTGTCAGGCAGTGGAGATTTGAGAGTGGACGATGGTAGGGAGTCGACCGTCACAGGGTGTCGGGTGAGTCGAGAGACGCGGTGAGGGTTGGATGTAAGTTCAGACTTGGTAGTCGTGGGGTAGAAATGGAGACCATGTCCTCCATGGGAAGAGACGCCACAGAGAGACAACCATCTCGGAGGAAACGCCGAAGAGGAAAGTCAGCAGTGGGGTCATGGGAAGGGAACGCAGAACGGCCATGGAGGAAGAAACCCACAAAGAGTCGACAGTCGTTTGGTGGCGAAAAGACTCAATGAGTAGGGGTGAGAGGTCTCCACCGGGGACGGTGGGTGAGGGACGACTGACGGTGAATGGACCGTCCTGAACACCTACACGGATATCCTTTGCAGAGAACTTCGATGGGCGTGGACATCTTCTTCTCACTGATGCGCTCGTACTTCTGCCTCTTGGTGGCAGCTTTGAGCCCCTGCCAGGGCAGAGAGCCCAGGTTGAAGTACATCAGGACGTAGCCCAAAGACTCCAGGTCGTCTCTTCTGCTCTGCTCTGTGGACACAACGGGAGAACGTTAAGACTCGCTAGAACCTTCCTGAAAGACCACTGACTGTGGAACATGGGGGGAGGGGTACCTATTCCCAGGTGTGTGTTGATGGAGGCGTAGCGGGCGGTGCCGGTCAGGTTCTTGTTCTCTCTGTAGGGGATGTGCTGGTGCGTCCGGGCGTCTCTGTATTTCTTGGCCAGGCCGAAGTCGATGATGTAAACGAGGTTCCCCTTTTTACCCAAACCCATCAGGAAGTTATCTGGCTTCACGTCGCGTGGATGAAGTTCTTCGAGTGAATGTATTCAATACGGCTGATCTGAGAGAGCGAGCGAGCGAGTGAGTGAGCGAGAGAGAGAGAGAGAGAGAGAGAGAGAAAGAAAGGGAAAGAGTGCGCACAAGAGAGAGCGAGAGAGAAAGTGGAGAGAGGAGATATATATATATATATATATAGAGAGAGAGAGAGAGAGAGAGAGAGAGAGATAGAGGGCGAGCGAGCAAGAGAGAGAGAGGGCGAGCGAGCGAGAGGGAAAGAGAGTGCGCACAAGAGAGAGCGAGAGAGAAAGAGTGAGAAAGAGGAGAGCGAGAGAGGATAAATAATATATATATATATATATATATATATATATATATATATATATATATATATATATAGAGAGAGAGAGAGAGAGAGAGAGAGAGAGAGAGAGAGAGAGAGAGAGCACGGAAGATATATATATAGAGAGCATGAGAGAGAGACAGCGTGTGAGAGTGTGAGAGAGCGCCCACGAGAGAAAGGAAAAGAGAGTGCGCACAAGAGAGCGCGAGAGAGAAAGAGGAGAGTGAGAGAGGATATATATATATAGAGTGAGAGAGTGTGAGAGAGAGACAGCATGTGTGTGTGAGAGAGAGACAGCATGTGTGTGTGAGAGAGAGAGAGAGCGTGAGAGAGAGCCCACAAGAAAAAGGGAAAGAGAGTGCACACAAGAGAGAGCGAGAAAGAGAGTGCACGAAATGGAGTAAGAAAAAGTAAGACAGTGTGAGAGCAAGAATGCGCGAAAGAGAGAGAGGGAAAGAGAGTGCGCACAAGAGGACGTAAGAGAGAGGGAGAGAGACCAAGAGAGAGAAAGAAAGAGCGAGAGAGGAGTGTGAGAGAGAGAGAATAGAGAGCAAGATATGTATATATAATTATATATATATATAAAGAGAGAGGGAGACAGAGGGACAGAGAGAGAGACAGCGGGACACAGAGAGAGAGAGAGAGAGAGAGAGAGATAATGTTAGAGACGTTAAATGAATCAAAAAACTAATCACACAGTGAGCTGAGCTCTATAGCCCCGCCCACTCTGATACAGAACAAATATAAACACAATCATAATATTGAACTGCACGTGAACTTTAGGTATAATCCAGCGTGTGTGTGTGTGTGTGTGTGTGTGTGTGTGCGCGCGTTACATAACAGTTATGGTGACGTTATTAAGGCGGCATTAACAGATCAAAGCGTTGTGATGTCATAAAGCATCATCACAGTCTAATGACTCAGTGAATCAACAGAAGCGCTTTGACTCGGCACTCGACTCGTGCACCTGCTGAAAGACGATCCAGAGTGCTCATGACATCACACACACACACAGGTGTGAACACACACTCTCGGGATCTCAGAGCGGATGATTAATTAACCCTTCGTTAACGTCAGGGGTCATCAGTGTGAGGTTTAAATAAACGCTGAGTCAGATCCAAACAGGAAGTAAGTGTGTGTGGAGGGGTAGTCCAGTAACGATCAGCTGTGTGTGTGTGTGTGTGTGTGTGTGTGTGTGTACCATCTGGTCAGCCAGCAGTAGAACAGTCTTGAGGCTGAACTTGCGAGAGCAGAAGTTGAACAGATCCTCCAGACTGGGACCCAGCAGCTCCATCACCATCACGTTATAATCGCCCTCCGCTCCACACCATTTAATAGTCGGGATTCCCACTGCAGAACAAAACCCACTCGTTACTCCATCATCATCATCATCATCTCCATCATCATCATCACCTCCATCACCACCATCGTCATCATCACCACCACCATCAACATCACCATCATCACCACCACCATCAACATCACCATCACCACCACCACCACCACCATCATCACATCATCACCTCCATCACCATCATTATCATTAACATCACCATCATCACCTCCATCACCATCATCACCTCCATCACCATCATCACCTCCATCGTCATCATCACCACCACCATCAACATCACCACCACCATCAACATCACCATCACCATCATCATCATCATCATCATCACCACCACCACCATCATCATCATCACCACCATCACCTCCATCACCATCATTATCATTAACATCACCATCACCTCCATCACCATCATTAACATCACCATCATCATCATCACCTCAACTGTTCCCACAGAGTCTAAAATCGGCGACTAAATTGTAGTTTGTAGTAACAATACAACCTCAAACATGAGGTACGAGGTAACCCCCCCCCTTATGAATAAACAAGTTTGTAATGAGACAACATCAAACAGCACAACCTCACACAGTATCTGAGGTATAAGGAGCAGGAGGAGCAGGGCATCATGGAGCAGAAAGGTCAGACCTCCACCTGCACGGTGCCTCCAACCTTCTCCTGTCATTAGGCTCAGCATCCCCCCTCACTCCCCCCTCATAAATAGCGCTGACGCAGGGAGGCAAACAGACGGAGGAACCATCGGCCTGCACCCCCCCCCCCCCCCCCCCCGAGTTCCTGCACTCCACATTGGGTTACGGTGGCGTCCGCGGCGCAGAGCTTCTGCCACTCAGCATTATTCCAGCCTGCAGCTCGCCGGGCAGGAATCGGACGCTCAGATCCAAATCTGATTTACTACCACAGAGATCAGACAGAGGGCGCCCTGCTCCACCCTGCCTAATCAGACAGAGAGAGAGATCAGACAGAGGGCACCCTGCTCCACCCTGCCTAATCAGACAGAGAGAGAGAGATCAGACAGAGGGCACCCTGCTCCACCCTGCCTAATCAGACAGAAAGAGAGATCAGACAGAGGGCACCCTGCTCCACCCTGCCTAATCAGACAGTGTCTCAGAATATCAGATACGACTGAGGGAGAGAGAGACAGGGAGAGAGAGTCAGACAGGGAGAGAGAGTCAGACAGGGAGAGAGAGACGGGGAGAGAGAGCGTGCTGATTAAGACGGGGTCGGGAGAGGAAACCCAAAATAGTGGAACTGAACACACACCATCTGGACTCATCCACCCATGTGATCAGAGTGGGGGAGGAATGGTGGGGTGTCGAGTGACGGGGGGGAGAGAGAGAGAGGTAGAGAGAGATGTAAATGTACAGCGGAGAGGAATTGTGTTGTGAAGTCATAATGTGGAGACTGTAATGTAAATGTTCATTTTGAGCGACTGATCCTGATGCGGGGGGGGGGTGATTGTGGGGTGTGTGTGTGTGTGTGTGTGGGGGGGGGGGGGGGCTGCTGAGGCCTCTCCCGGTACTCATTAAGACCCCTGAACAGGCTGACCGTCCATCACAGGACAGCGTTCAGAATCACACTCGGGATTAATTCAGCTTTGTTTAATTATCGTTCGACCACGACGGCAGATTCATCATCACACAGCTAATTAAGATTAACGAGCTCTCAGGTGAACACACATACACACACTGCCTGCAGCACGCAAACATGCAAAATGGAACAAACGCACACTCAACACAACACACACTCTTCAACACAACACACACCCGAACACACGCAAGCTTTAACATTCCAACACACACACACACACACACACACCAATACATACTCACACACACTTGAACACACCAACACACACTGTGCACTGGAATAAAAAATAAATAAAAATAAAACTCACAAACACCACACACACACACACACACACACACACACACAAATGAGCAAAAATAAAAAAATAAACACTCATCGGAACAAACGCTCGCACATAGACTTTCGACAACAAAAACACTGATTTGTGCATTTCACACAAATCTCTGCAACCGCAACCACACACACACACACACACACACACAGGCGTTCCCATGCAGACTGAACGTGCAGGTCGGTGGGGGTAAGGGGGCGCTACCTCCTCCCTGCATCATCTTGTAGATCTTGCTCTCGATGTGAAGCTGAGGATGTTTGGTTTTCACACATTCTAGTTTGATGGCCACTTCCTCTCCCACCGAGATGTCCGTGCCTGAGGAGAACACAACAGAGGAGAAGAGAGGAGGTTCAGGAGCGGAACTGGAGCAGAACTTCAGAATAACCGAGCCGGCCACCTCTCTACGGCGTCAGCGGCCGCGGGTTCGAGTTCACGAGACGACTCAGATGTAAATGTAAGGAAATGAGGATGAGGTATTCAGACTGAAGAGGAAACGCATTTGAAAGGTAAATGTCTGCAGTGAACACCTCCTCTGTACACAGTGAGGAGTCGGGGTGGAGGCGCCGCGCACTGACCCTCCCCCTGCTGGAACACACAGGCAGGTCGCTGAGGCATTCTAGGTGGTTGCTCTGATGTTGGTAGACAATCGGCAAGGCATTCAAGGGGGTTGCTTTAGTGTCAGTAGACGGTTGCTATGCTATTTAAGGTGGTTGCTATGGTGTCAGTAGACTGTTGCTATGGTATTCAAGGTGGTTGCTACAGTGTCAGTAGGTGGTCACCAAGGCATTCAAGGTGGTTACTATGGTGTCAGACAGTTTCTTGGGTATTTAAAGTGGTTGCTAGTGTCAGTAGATGGTCACCAAGGTGTGTTCAATGTGGTTGCTACAATGGCACTAGATGGTTGCTAAAGTATTTAAGGTGGTTGCTACAGTGTCAATAGGCGGTCACCAAGGTGGTTGCTATGGTGTTAGTAGACGGTTGCTAAGGCAATCAAGGTGGTTGCTACAGTGTATGTAGACAGTTGCTGAGGTATTTAAGGTGGTTACTAAGGTATTTACAAAGACACTCACTAGAACACACAAGGTGGTTGCTTGGTAGGTGTTCACTAAGACATTTGCGGTGGAATGTAAATGGTGGTGGCACCAACAACCGATCAAAGGAATGAAGTCCCAAAATAAATAGTTGTTTTTTGTTTTGGGTTTTTTTTAACTGGCACTGAAACAACGGGAGGATCTGAATAAACGGAAGCAGAGCTTCAAAGGAAGGAAGTCGCCGCAGACGTTCTCTAAAGCAGGACCGGCGGCGGTGCAGCAACCGCCTGGAGGATAATGGAGGTTGTCCGGGTGAATGTGAGAAATGTGTGAGCGGACAATAAGCGGCAGCTTTACATTAACAGAACGATGGAGGGACCGTGAGGAGGAGGAAGAGGAGGAGGAGGAAGAGTCGGCGCTGAATGGAATGCGTGCAGGTTGAAAGGGTGAAGCTGAAACCGGGGGACATGTTGGGACTCGTCTCTTAACCAACCCGGCGGCACTGCTGTTCATTCACAGAACGTCGGGTTTGAACCTCAGACCAGCGGCGGAACCCAAACGTTCTGTAATAACTCTGGTTGGGGTGTTGAGCTATCAATCTGAAGGTTGGGGGTTCAAACCCCAGGTCCAGTGAAGTTACCAGTGTGGGTCCGTGAGCAAGACCCTTGACCCTCACTGCTCCAGGGGGCGCTGTGATGAACCCTGGGCTCACCCTGTAAGTCGCATTGGATAAAAAGCGTCCGCTGAATGACCGAATGGAAATGTACACCGGGCGTGTCCGAGGGCAGGTGAAGGCACACAGTAGGCGGTCGCTATGGATACGTATATTTGTGTCTGATCAGGTGTTCGATGGGGAGGTGAGGTCATGTGACACTGCTGAAGCATCATAACCGACGATGTGTTGTTCACTCACAGGGATGATTCATTTTAGGTGGTTGGTGTCGCGGAGGAGACTGTTTCTGAAAGGGCTTGGTCCGGGTGCCGAGCGGTCACGATGGTGGTGCAGGTGGTCGACCGTGTTGGCAGGCAACCAACTAAAGCCTTCCAGACGGTCGCTACAGGGTCTGGAGGTGGTCGCCACACATTCAAGGTGGTTGCTATGATGTCAACAGGCGGTCACCAAGGTATTCAAGGTGTTCGCTACCATATTAGTAGAGGTCACCACATACCACACATTCAAGGTGGTCGCTACAGTGCCAGTAGGTGGTCGCCACATTCAAGGTGGTTGCTACAATGCTAACAGGTGGTCACCAAGGTATTCAAGGTGGTTGCAACCGTATTAGTAGAGGTCACCAAACATTGACAAGGTGGTTGCTACAGTATCAGTAGGAGGTCATCACACATTCAAGGTGGTTGCTATGGTGTCAAAAGGTGGTAGCCACATATTCAAGGTGGTTGCTATGATGTCAACAGGCGGTCACCAAGGTATTCGCTACCATATTGGTAGAGGTCACCACACACCACACATTCAAGGTGGTTGCTCGAGTATCAGTAGGAGGTCACCAAGGTATTCAAGGTGGTTGCTACCATATTAGTAGAGGTCACCACACATTGACAAGGTGGTTGCTATGGTGTCAACAGGCGGTCACCAAGGTATTCAAGGTGGTCACTACCATATTGGTAGAGGTCACCCCACACCACACATTCAAGGTGGTTGCTATGGTGTCAGTAGGAGGTCACCAAGGTATTCAAGGTGGTTGCTACTGTATTAGTAGAGGTCACCACACATTGACAAGGTGGTTGCTATGGTGTCAAAAGGTGGTCACCACACATTCAAGGTGGTTGCTACTGTGCTGCTACTTTCTGTACTTCATCAAACCCTAAACACACGAACAAAAAAAAATGAGACGTCTATTCGGCAGATCAATACCTGCTCATTCAATTTAGATTCTGCACAGCTGTCAGGCCCCTCGACCCTCCCACTGACCCCCTGCCCCCACCGCCAATCTCCCCCCGGGGGGACGCAGGGGTGAGGCCTTTTGTTATCCACCAGCTTTACCAGACACTCAGATCAGGAACTGGTCATAAACATTAGAGTCGGTGTTTTGGTGAATACAGTGCGTATTCAGGTGGTGGATGATGCTCAGCTCTGCGGGGACACTAAGCTGGGGGGTTGTAAACACAAGTCCTTTGTCTTAACATCGCAGGTGTTTTTGGATTAGAGTTTGACACGACGCTCTGAATCAGGTGGTCGATCCCGAGGTCCCCCGGCGTGGCCGATCATCAAGCCCCCTTAAAAAACGTGAAGAGAACGCGCTCGTTCCTCGGGACCTGAGTGAGGGTTCCGACTCGGCAGCACCTCATCAATGTGGAATTCCCTCGGCGTGCAGAGCCGGAGCTCTTTACATAAGCGCCGCGGCGTTAAGTAGCTGTGATTGTTTCCAGCGCAAGCTGAATCACAGGGTTACACAACACCTGGCCGCTCCGCGTCGGATGGCGATTAAGGACGGCAGCTGATTGGTGCCCGCTTCGCTGCATGCCGCGATTCGACCGCCAAGCTGGTGAACCGGTTCCTCATCCGGATGCTCAGAATTTAAACCGAAATTAGTTGGGTTATTTGATTCGTCACCTTCAGCCAGAAGATTTAACTCTTATTGTCCATCCAAATTAAAAAAATTATAATTAAGAAAAAGTTTTTCCTTGCCTCCGTCACCTCGACTCACTCTGCGTGTACAGGCTACTTCATAAACATTTTAATAAAACTGCTAAAAAAAATCGTATCATATAGAATTGATCAGCAAAGGGGACGAGACGATTAATCGAGTTTGCGATATATCGCGATTAAAAATGTTCAAATTTAATCGATCATAGGAGCGCCTCAACATCGTCACGACAATCATAAGAAAATCACCGTGCGCCAAGAGCCGAAACATTAGATCGAACTGCGCGACTCAAACTGCACGGAACAAAAATATGGTTATACTTGCAGAACGTTTTTCTGTTCACTTCATTACCTTTTCTTATTATTTACCAATTTAATATTGTGTTAATATCTAATGAAAGCACCATATTGTTTTTTTCCCCGATAATTGTACTTCGTGTTAAAAAATAAATAAATAAATAAGCAGGAAAACGTACGTTGTTTCTGTGATCTCCGGCACATTTTTTGACATATTTAATTATTGCATAATCGTATCATCTGAGGTCTCTATTAATTAAAAATGTGACGGGATCCCAGTCTTTAGTCCATATTTACGGAACGTGGAGAGTGTGAGCAGCTGCCCGTACGGCGACGACGCCCAAAGGGATGAAAGTCGATGTGATATCATTTGTGTATGTTAACAACAGCGCAGCACGCACACGCCACGAGGAACTCGCAGAACCGAAAAGCCACAGAGGATGAAGCTCGGCCCGGCAGAAGACCAGGGCATGAATTGGAACATCGAATGCGATCTCGAGGAAACCATGCGAATGAAATCGGACCTGACTGAAGCTTTTTACGGTCATTCCGTAAGACGCCAATTTCCAAAAACTAGGTTGACCTAGTACATTACGTTACTCAATAAAAGCAACGTGGCAAATGAGTTAACGTGTAAGCCATTTTGAAAGGGGAGGGGCTTATATAAAAAATAAGCCGCTTTGGAAATAGCGGATAGTTTTCATTCGGGTTCGATGGCTTTAAACTCGCCGCGACGATTCTCTGCCGTTATCCTTTTGTCTCGTACATGCTCTCGCATGCTCTACGTGTACGCTGTGGTTCGATGAAGTACCCTGGTTCCCGGGGAACGTATATTGAAATGCCAATAAAGTACTCGCTAGCGCCGTTTCATTCATAATGTATTTATTCTACGTGTTATCTCGCGTTCTGTGTTTGTTTAAACTGCAGCTAACATCGACCTCAGAGGGTAACATGAGAACCCAGACCCCTCCCCCCCCACACACGTAAACTTCTGAAGGAAGGACGCAACAACTACCAACAGATTCAGCTCTGTGTTTATAATTACGCATCAATAGTCATTTTAACGTTTTAGTCCAATTTACACTTTAATTGAAATGTCATTAAGACAGAACTTGCGCTGTCGCTTGTACTAAAACAAAATTAACATACTTGGCCGAAACCGAACAAAACAATACAAACTAATTTTAGTTTTGTGAATTAATTAGTTCGATTTTCCAGCGTTACATAAATTTAAGCGTTTTTTTTTATTCGCCGGTGAACAAACGAAACAAACTAAATACATTTTATCGCAGTTATTAAAATAAAGACATTACGGTCCATAGCGTTTTTTTCTTTTCACTTTCTGGAGTAACGTTTGTCGCAAACTTGCGAAATGAATAAAAGCTGACAACGTAAGACCGACCAAATAGTTTATAAACGTAAATTCCCGCATGGGATGTGGCAACAACTTATAATGAACTTTATAGCTAATTACTTAATTATAATACTTTAAAAAAACTATTTCACTCTAGGGCGTGACACGGTGGTATAGTGATTAGCATGTTCTCCTCTCAGCACTGGGGAACCAGGTTCGAATCCTGATCTGGGTGGAGTTTGCATGTTCTCCTCATATTGTGTCTGTATATCCAGCAATAGATTGGCACCCTGTCCAGTAACTGTAATATTCATTGTTTATCTATTAAGGGCCCTTATTGTTGTATAATTAACTACATATTTTGGTTTAATTGGTAAATAAAAGTATAAACAACTCATCTCATTATTTTGAATATTTATTTCTGACTCATAATATAACGAAACTCAAAATAGGACACCTTGATTTGGGCGACATAAGGAGTGCGCCCTTGTGTCCACCATCAACAAACCGAAGTCCATCAGAATGTTTACGAAAGAGTGGTGTGGAAGAACTAGACTGACCTGTAACAGAACCCTCGCCCCGACCCAAACAAACACCTACAGGAGACTAAAATGGAGTTTGTAAGCTCCCCTCACCCAACATTGGTGTCTGGACACCGTAGACCATAGTCAAACTCAAGGCCCGCGGGCCATATCCGGCCCATGATACAATTACATGCGGGCCGCTTGACCAATTAGGAAAAAAATAATTCTCATGTTTTAAATTTGTATGATTTAGACAGGAACATTTTTATGGAGCAGAAATATTTAAAGTTTAAGTTTATTTACTGTGAAATAATATTCCCGTCTGTTTTTATTCCTATGCGTGTTCAGAGAACATTTATTTTTAGTGTGTCGAATAAATGTGTTTCTTGTTTCGGCCCACGACCTCCAAGAAATAAACCAAAATCTGACAAATTCGCCCATACGTCGCATTTTACATGTGTTGTTTTAATAGGAAAACAATATTATAACACTGACATAATTATTTAACGGAGTTTGTAGTTTTTTTATTTATAGAGCTTTAACATTATTTTAATATTTTAATTGAATAAAGCCATAAACATGGCTGTGCTGGAATTTTTATTGCCATTTCACGTGTGTTGTTTTAATACTAAGGACAATAAATTAACATTGGTGCAAAGTTTCAACACAGTTTATTAATTTTATTTAAATTTTTTACATTTTGTTATAGAATAAAATAATTGTGACAGCCTCTGACATTTTTATCGCCATCTCAGGCGCGTTGTCTTAATACTAATTTTATAATAATAACACTGACGTGATGACGTCACGTCAGTTAAACGGTTAATTCGTTTCTATTTAGATTTGTAACCTTATTTTAATATTTTAATCCCATAAAACACTTAAGACAGCTGTGTCGGCATTTTCATTGCCTTTGTTCCTCATGCTAAAAAACAACATTTAAACTACAATAAACTGAGATGTTTTAGTTATATCTTTATTTATATCGATATTTAAATGAGGCTGACGTAAACAGGACAGAGCTTAATGTGATCAGTGTGTGTGTGTGTGTGTGTGTGTGTGTGTGTGTGGGGGGGGGGGGTTACACACGGAACCCACTTCGTAAAGGACATTTTTGACGCTTTGTCGATTAAAACTTTCGATATTTTTATATCGATAAATAGATTTATTTATTAGATAGAAAGAGATGCATCCGTGTCACAGATGTAAATGACTTTAAAGCAAAAAAATCGTGTGCGATCGTGACGAGCTGCGAAGGACCATGTCGGGAAGTTGTGGGGTTTAATATTAATGAGGTTTTAATTGTAATGAGGTTTTATTTTTAATTGGACAGAACGCGGGGGGGGGGGGGGGGGGGGGGGGGGGGGGGGGGGGTGGTTGGGGGGGGGGGGGGGGGGGGGGGGGGGGGTTGTGTTTTTGTCGACTTACCGAGATAGATGTCGCCGAACGAGCCTGAGCCGATCTTCCTGCCCAGTCGGTATCTGTTGCCCACCCTCAGCTCCATCCTCAGGTCAACCGAACGACGCGGCCGGCGGCGCGGTCAGCCCCCCCCCCGCCGAGACGCGGACACAACCACCGAACAACCGACACAAGGCGACGGGTCGGGTTCAAATCCGTCCGTGGAGCGGTCCCCCTCTCTCTCTCTCTCTCGGCTGACTGTGCTAAGCTAAGTCGGCTTCGGCTTACGATTCGGCGGTTCTTTCGCCGCCGCTTTCACAACATTCCGAAAGCGTTTCAATGCCAATATGGAGCTCGCCGGTGAAGCCCGGAGCCTCTACTTCGTGTCCCGCCGGTTTTCGGGTCGAAACTCCGCCGTCCTGACGGAGGATGAAGGCGGATTCGCGGCGGTCGCCTTCCCCTGAAACAGATCCGCTCCGCTGGGTTCCGCCGTTCGCTCTGAGCGAAGGGAGGGAGGGCGGGAGGACGGGTGACGTCACGCGGCCGGCCCTACCGCCACGCCGGAGAAGTCTCCCCCCTCCCCGTGGGTTCGAGGACGGAGCGGCGAGCATCCAGGGCCGCGTCCCTAATCGCGCACCGGCGCACTACGCAGGGTGGAGGGTTGCGCCGTCGGACCCCCCGTCGCCGTGACGCCCTACCCAGCGGGTTAGGCCTCCGTTCGAGACGCGGCCCTAATCCGGATCGACTGAACGATTCGAGGAAAAACGCTTTACACAATAACAACAGAAGGGCAGTTCGCTCGCCTTTTGTTTTCACCGAACCGAGTTTTTTCCGACGACGGGTCGAAGTTTCTACACCGCTCGAGTCCAAATGTCAACATTCATCGACTTATTGATCGAGTTTGCACGATAACGTCGAACCGTACACGGCGCCAAGCCTCAGAATCGATAAGTTCCAAATTATGTTATAGGATTTACATCTACGATTCTCTACTGGCGTTAACCTCTTCCAGAAAGTTACACAAAACAGCCAAGATAGATACATTTAACAATAATGTATTTATTTAAAAAAAAAAAAAAAATTTAATTTAATTATTATGGCGGCACGATGGCTTAGTGGTTTAGCATGTTCTCCTCTCAGCACTAGGGATTCCCGGTTCGAAACCCCATCTGGGTGGAGTTTCCATGTTCTCCCCGTGTCCGCGTGGGTTTCCTCCCGGTTCTCCGGTTTCCTCCCACAGTCCAAAAACATGGATCAAGTCAATTGAGTTCTCCAAATTGCCCCATATAGAGTGTGTCTGTGTGAGTGAGTGTGTGCCCAGCGATAGATTGCCCCCCTGTCCTGGGTGTATCTACCCAGCGCCCGAAACGTTCTCCCCTGGATGGGCATGGGGAACCCCCCCGTGACCCTAATAGAGGATAAAGTGGAAGATAATGGATGGATGGAATTTTGGAATTATTATTTAAGACATAATATTTAAAAAATATTTTATTCTACGGGCGGCACGGTAGCTTAGTGGTTAGCACGTTCGCCTCTCAGCGCTAGGGATTCCCGGTTCGAATCCCCATCTGGGTGGAGTTTCCATGTTCTCCCCTTGTCCGCGTGGGTTTCCTCCGGGTTCTCTGGTTTCCTCCCACAGTCCAAAAACATGGATCAAGTCAATTGAATTCTCAAAATTGCCCCATATAGAGTGTATGTATGAGTGAGTGTATGCCCAGCGATGGATTGGTGCCCTGTCCTGGGTCTATCTGCCCAGCGCCCGAAACGTTCTCCCCTGGATGGGCATGGGGAACCCACCGCGACCCTAATAGAGGATAAAGCGGGAGATAATGAATGAATTTTATTCTACCATTTAGGGTAAACTGGGTCCATGAAACGCAATTTCATTGTTCGCGGGGGGGGGGGGGGGGGGGGGTGGAAGAGGGGGGGGGGGGGGGGGGGGGGGGGGGGGGGGGGGGGGATGCCCATCCAGGGGAGAACGTTTCGGGCGCTGGGCAGAATCACCCAGGACAGGACGCCAATCTATCACTGGACACACACTCACACTCTATATTGGGCAATTTGGAGAACTCAATTGACTTGATCCATGTTTTTGGACTGTGGGAGGAAACCGGAGAACCTGGAAACCCACGCGGACACGGGGAGAACATGGAAACTCCACCAAGATGGGGATTCGAACCGGGAATCCCCAGCGCTGAGAGGAGAACATGCTAAACCACTAAGCCACCCCTATTATTTAATACATAATATTAATTTTTATTTTATTTTATTATTATTATTATTTAAGACATAATATTAAAAAAAAAAATTATTCGAACATTTAGGGTAAACTGGGTCCGTGAAACGCAATGTCGTTGTACAACATGTTTCGTAAAGGACAATAAAGTCTCCTTGAATCCCTTTATAACATGGTTTTATACATTTGTTTTTCGCATATTCCGTATATCCTTTTGTTCATTTTCTAATAAAGTCTCCGAAGTCCATCAGACTAAAATATGGCGAAGACCCTTTATAAAGACTGAGTGCTAATATGATATAACAGTCAGATGTCCGTATACGGTGCGTACAGCGTTGTCCGATTGTGACGTTCTGCTTCGCCTCGTTTCCCGGGATGTGAAAGCCATTAATCATAACCTCCTCCTCCTATGAGACAGGGATGTGCAGTGCTCCTGACAGGTTCAACCAGTATGAATTGGTTTTATGCGTCGGTTTTGCATGGGACACACCCGGGCAAACACACCGAGCGGCGTGCCCGTCCTGCTATGTAACCTGAGCGCTACGGCTTTCCACGCCCGGCCGATCAGCTGGAGACATATAAACACAGGCCCATATGCATATTGTGTTGTGTTTAAGTCTCTGCTGATGTGTTGTGCAGGTATTTGCCATTTCTAACAGAGGAACAGTCGGTCAGGGGACACGATCCGGTTTCAGCCACACCCACGCGAACTCAGACAGGCATTCTGTAAAAACAAGCCGAGTTCGAGTACGGAAGAGCTCACCGTCTGTCAGAATCATCCAAGACATCATCTTTCACCCAGGCACTGACATGGAAACCTGAAGGACAGACAACAGCTCCATGAATTTTGACCTATTAAGGCTAAATTTAATTTCCCAAACATAAGGTTTTGATTATATCAAGTTCATTCATTCATTATCTTCCGCTTTATCCTCTATTAGGGTCACGCGGGGGGAGGCATGCCCATGCCCATCCAGGGGAGAACGTTTCAGGCATTGGGCAGATACACCCAGGACAGGGCGCCAATCTATCGCTGGACACACACTCACTCACACTCTATATGGAGCAATCTGGAGAACTCAATTGACCTTGATCCATGTTTTTGGACTGTGGGAGGAAACCAGAGAACCCGGAGGAAACCCACGCAGACACGTGGAGAACATGCAAACTCCACCCAGATGGGGATTTGAACCGGGAATTCCTAGTGCTGAGAGGAAAACGTGCTAAACCACTAAGCCACCGCGCCGCCCGCATTACAGTGTGGTAATCTTTTAAACCCCCAAAGAGCAAGCCGAAGTAACAGTGGCAAGAAAAAATAACTCCCTGTTATGTTGTTATTTTAAGGAAGAAATCTTAGGAGGACCGAGGCTCAGTGGGGGACTCATCGTCCTTAAACAGCCGGGCAGCATCAACAGTGTACGTAGGACGGCCGTGTACAGATTATATAGCCACTCTTTTACCATAGGGTCATTTTGCATGACCCATTTGTCGTGACCCAAATCGATCAGCGATTCGAGTCCAGCATTGATAACCCTTGCAGTGCTGGGATAGGCTCCGAGAACTCCAAAGCTCCTAGTAGTCAGACTGCAAAGTCAGGCTCCAAAGCTCCTAGTAGTCAGGCTGTTGGTCCATCATGGATAGAAACAAGGATAAACACACTTACATTTGCACATAAGCACATGAGGAGAACATGCAAATGCCACACAGCGGCGAAGAGGTCATTCTATCTGCTCAGGAATCAAACCCAGAACCATCTTGCTGTGAGATCATAGTGCTACCAGTATGTAAACACTATGTAAACGTTTCAGAGGTCCACACAGAGACCTGATCTAAACACTGGGGGATGAATCGGAACACCTACTATGGAAATCCATAGTTGCCACTCTGCAAAATCCGAAGACTTTTATAAAGCAGGTTTATGTTGAGTGCATTGATTTGAAAAGTCTCCCGATGTTCTCAGATGCAAGACTCCTTACCGACAGCCAAACTGGTCGGGGTAAGACGAGCCGTGTGAGTCAGATGGGTGGAGCCAACCAGACCCAGACATGTTCGTGATGGGTGGAAGCAGGTGGAGACGGTCCGTGTGTGGATCGGTCACACCTCGACATCTGCCACTCTGAGAACCTTGGTTGTGAAGATGCCGGGAGAACTTGACATTGTCTGAATGTGCAGAGCGCCGACTGTGAAGTTTGGTGAAGGAGAAACATTGGGATAAAATAAAGTTTCCACCACCCAGACCCCGATTCGAACCTGGATCCCCAGCGCTGAGGACCCCAGTGCTGACCACTTAAGTGCCGCCTTAACACTCGGTCCTCACAAGGCGTCTTACCGCCAGGCTTTTTGTTTCCTTCCTCTGTCACCTCATGTCGATCTCGGAGCTTCAGTCGGAACATTATAATCGGACTGTATGACGTCACACAGGTTCTTACATCAGAGTCTAATCTCATGAACGGACGCACAAAACGCAGTGTGACGCGGGGACGCGCATCGCGCTCGTGCATGTGAGCGTGTAAAAATAATAATAAATATAACCGCAAGCGGTGATTAGCGGGGTTCAAGCGGGTATGGACAGTCTGGACAACATGGCAGTAGGAACATACATATATAGCGCCCCCTCTGGCCAATCGATGTGAAAATCTGGTGGTTATGGAAGAATGTGTAGATGTACAGATCAGTGAAGTTTGAAGGTCATCGGTCGACGGGAAGGGCGTGAAAGACCTGCTGAAAGCGGATTGGCTGATGTCGGTCGTAAAGTTCGGGGGAGGTAGTCGGATTTTGGGAATCTGTTTTAGACTGGACAGAAGATGATGTGTGTTGAGTTTGAGCTCGATCGCATTTACGGTTAGTGAGAAACTCACATGTAGCTGTTATAGCGCCTATCAGAGGCCCCATAAGGACTAGGTCAACCAAAATCGGCCTGCATCACCGGAGGGACATGGCGGGTATACATCTTTAATTTGGACTTGATGAGATTAACGGCTAATGAGTTATAGCAATGTAGCCTATATGTGCTAATGACGCTAATGAAAAAATATTAGTGTAAAATAAGTGGAAGTGGAAAAGTCGACATTTTTTTGATAATTATGTGCCTAGACATTCTCCTGAGTATGACCAGATGAATTTTGAGAAGATTGGATTAAAATCCAGAGACTAGTTCGAAAAGGGCAGGTTTTGGACTTTGTGAAATATCTGGAGAAGTCGACATTTTTTTAATGGACATGTATGGGGACAGATGTGAAGGATGTAGTAGAGCATTATGGGATTGCATAAATGAGACGGTAGATGTACATTTGTGGAAGTTATTAGCAGTATTTTAGAAATAGCGCCACCTCTGGCCAATCGGCGTCGAAATCGGGGGGTTTGTAAAGAGTGCGTAGACATACAGAGTGGTGAAGTTTAAGGGTCATCGGTCAACGGGAAGGGCACGAAAGGCCTGTTGACAGCGGTTTGGCTAATGGCGGTCGTAAAGCTCGGGGGATGTAGTCGCATTTTGGATATCTGTTAGAGACTGGACAGAAGATTATGTGTGTTGAGTTTGAGCTCGATCGCATGTACGGTTAGTGAGAAACAGACATGTAGGTGTTATAGCGCCACCTATGGACAGAAGTGCGCCAAATTTCTTGGACGTCCTCAGGGACTGATGCTGAATGTGTGTGTGAAGTTGTAGAAGGTTTGAGTGAAGGGTGTTTGAGTTACAGATTTTTGAATGAAGGATGAATTAATTTGAATTATGACATGTAGATGAATTTGCATGTAGCAGTGGGACTGAAGGGAAAAGTCAGAGTTTTTTTTTAAAAATCGAGTGGAGGGCACACTCTGCTGAATTTTTTGATACCAAACACATGGGGATTGAGTGAAAAATGGAGAAGTAGTAGGAAGAAGTGGAATTTTCAAATTATGCAAATTAGCAAAAAATCTAAGTGGGCGGAGCTTATGGGTCCAAATTGCAAAGTGGTTTGTTGAGGGTCTGTGAGACTGGAAAAAAAGTTTGAAGACTGTGAGAAGAAGGTGGTAGAAGTTAGACGCGTAAACGCGTTTTGCTGCTCTATTGCGCCACCAATAGATGAAAACGTCTGTATTTTGTTATCTGAGAAGATGCACACCATCTGGATGTACCCTCCGGGTTTGGTGGCTGTTGGCGCTGCGGTTTTGGCTGCCCAACGCGTTTTTCCGGAGAAAAATAATAATAATAAGAATAAGAATAAAAATCTGAGCGAAAACAATAGGTTTCATGCACTTCGTGCTTGAACCCCTAATAATAAGAATAAGAAAAATCTGAGCGAAAACAATAGGTTTTCATGCACTTCGTGCTTGAACCCCTAATAATAATAAAAAAAAACAGGACTGCCCCTCTGCGGGTCACATGGTTTTACCCGCACTGCGATTCGTTCGCTGATCCGCCAATCGGTGAAGCCGTTCATTGTTGGGTCACGTGGATTGTTTACGGAGCCGCGCGGGCACGTGGAACGCAACGTGTGGCGCCTCCGCCTTCCAAACAGAATCTAATTCCATCATTAATCTGCGTTTCATAACGAGCAACATATTAAAAAATATATATATATATATATAAAACAACCCCTATATCGGGTTAAATTACCTCATCCTAAATTAATTGTGAAGTATCAAATATAGTACAATTCATCTATAGAAAACAAAATTAATTACCTTTAATTAGTTATTATTGGTATTTAAAAAATTGATTCATGTGTTGTCATCGACGATAAAAAAAATTGTGCAAAGTTTCATCTTAATCGGACAACGGGAAGCGGGTGAAATAGCATTTACCAACTTTTTTTTTTACCAGACGCAGAAACAGATGAAGCTGATATAGAGGTGGTAATAATAATAAACAAATCTCAACTCAACAATAGAAAATACTCACAAAGCGGTCACATTATTATAATTATCATGGTATTTCCAGTGTTACCTTGGTTTGAACGTAATTCATTTAAAATTGTTCTTAACAAGTAACATTTTTTATGCCAAAATTGTAAAAGCAGCGACCACGCAGATGAAGCTCACCTCCACAGTGTCTCCAACGCAAAGATTTATCAAACAAACGGTCATTTTATTAGTTTAATTCCAGATTGTTGGAGTGTTTCACTCGGGTTTTGATTGAATCAACACTGGTTTGCAGTTCTGAACTCCAATTTAATCAAAACCGAAGTTTCACGTCACACTAATCCAGAATCTCAGACACGTTTTGTGAAAAATCATTCTAAGAAAGCGATGTATAAACAAAAATATAAATGCACACTGTTGTATGACGTAGGAGCGCACGTTTAACACGAGCTGCTGCTGACATCTGGTGGTCAGTTATAATAACAGCACGTCATTATCATCACAATTCGGGTTTTTAGAACGTTCTCATCGCTTACTCCTCTTTTAAGGTGGTGGTGGTGGTTCTCCAGAACGTTTTGGTCACAGTGCAGATACACCCAGGACAGGGTGTCCATCCATCCACACTCATTCACACGAACACACAGTATATAAGGGCAATTTAGAGCACCAATTCTCCTTGAATCCATGTTTTTGGATGAATCTGGAAACTCCACCCAGTTGAACGTATTTGTGTTGGCTGCGGTGGGAACATGACTACAAGATAAAAGCGTGACAACCAGATAAACAACAGCAAACAAGGGGGTGTTATTGAGCGTCTACGGTCAGCGACACTGAAACAGACCCTGAAAGGAAACCACCGACGCCTCGTGTCTTCAAACCGTCGATTTTATTCTGAGCAACGTCGTCGTTTGAACGTCAGTAACAAAACTAGTAACCAAACTGATGACCGTTACAACCAGCTCCCACGTTTTAAAAATCATTTTGAAGACAAAGATCGTAAAGATGGACTTTGTAGTTCTCCTGTTGCACTCTGTAGTCCATCTGTTTGTGTTCTACAGAACATACTGTGTACTCGGTTCTCTAATGCTCAGAACCCCAATAGTACCACCACCGAGCAGGGGATATTTGGTGGGTGCATTAGTCCTATCCCAGCAGTGTCAGGTGTCCCAGGTGTTTAAATGAAACTACAATGAAACCCCCTCACCGCGCCAGTGTCACTGCAGAACAGACAATCAACAATCCACCACCCAAATGATACCTGTTCTGTGACGCTGCTGACCCATCGGGAACGTCTCCCATACAGGAAACCAAAGTGTCATTCCGCGACTTTTTTTTTAGCGCCTGCTCCCTTCTGTAAACGCTAGTTCCTCCTCATTGTGTTGACGTTCTGCCTGGAACACACAGAACATCAGAGCGAGTTCCAGCAATCAAGAGTCGATCTGCTGATTCAGATCATCATACAGCACTTTTTTCTAAGTGAGATGTTTCGACTGGCGAATCGAAGTTGAAGATGAATTTTGGTTGCGAGTTGCGGGCTGTAGACGGGTTTCAGTTCTCCATTCTGCTGTGATAACCGTCCTCCATGTTCCACAAACTGACCATTATGAAGTTCTGCAGACGGAACATGAGGTTTAAACAGAAATCATCTGTCCATCCATTATCTTCCGCTTTATCCTATATCAGGGTCGGGGGGGGGGGGGGTTTCCCCATGCCCATCCAGGGGAGAACGTTTCAGGCGCTGGGCAGATACACCCAGGACAGGGGGGCAATCTATCACTGAACACACACTCACTCACACAGACACACTCTATATGGGGCAATTTGGAGAACTCAATTGACTTGATCCATGTTTTTGGACTGTGGGAGGAAACCGGAGAACCCGGAGGAAACTCACGCGGACACGGGAAGAACATGCAAACTCCACCCAGATGCGGATTGAACCGGGAATCCCTAGCGCTGAGAGAACATGATAAACCACTGAGAGAACAGAAATCATTACTGAATAATTACTTCACAATGTCAACTGGTATTTGGGTGGTCGCTTCTTTTCTAGTAATGGTCTTAAGTTAGGCCATGCCCCCCTTCTTCCTCCTCTTACCAAATAGTTGGACTTCGTAGTTCTACAATTCCAGACTGTAGTCCTTCTGTGTTCTGTGTTGTTCGCCCCCTGTTGGTTCTCGGGAGCATCACAGAACAGGTATCATTTGGGTGGTGGATCGTTGATTGTCAGTTCTGCAGTGACACTGACGCGTTGAGGGGGTTTCATTGTAGTTTCATTTAAACACCTCAGTGACATTGCTGGGATAGGAATAATGCACCCACCCAATAATCCCTGCTCTGTGGTGGTAGTTTTGGGGTCCTGACCATTCAGAGGAGAAAGTTTTGATCACCGGGCAACAGGACAGTGTGCCAATCCATCGATGGGCACACATTCATTCACACACACACACACTATAGGGGCAATTTACAGCAGCTAATTGACCTTGAAATCCATGTTTTCGGACTGTGAAAGGAAACCTGAGAACCTGAAGAAAACCCACATGGACATGAGGAGAAGATGCAAACTCCACCCAGATTGGGATTCGAACCTGGATCCCTAGCACTGAGAGGAGAACATGCTAAACCACCACACCACTGATGATCTGAATGATATAACTAGCATTCACCTTTTGGAACGTGTTACTCGTGACATCATCGTCTCGGTTTCATTGACTGTTCAAAGGATGCGGTAACTCGGTGATTAAGGTGTTGGGCTGTCACTCTGAAGGTTGTGGGTTCTAATTCCAGCTCCACTGAAGATACCAATGTGGCTCCTTGGACAAGGCCCTTGACCGTCTTTGCTCCAGGGGGTGCTGTGGTCAAACCTGTGATCACTTTGGATAGAACTTTTTTTTTTTTTTTTTTTTGCCTGACGACAGAGTGACCGAAATAAATGATGTACATTTCTGCGTTCTGAGTGAAACTGTTAGAAAACCTTGCGACGGCCGAGCGGCAGCCCATTTTTAAACTCGCCGAGTGCTGTTTAAGAATACCACAGCTCTGTCATGTCGTGCATGAGCTCATCACATTCACCCCCCCCCAACAAACACGCTGAGCCTCGGAGAACGTGCAAAGTTAAAATCAGAAACCTGCGTTTTAAGGAACTGTATCTGAGTGCAAACTAATTTAATAGCACATCCGACTTCTGCTTTCGACAAACAGGAAAGGGTCAATCAGCTCCGCCCCCCCCCCCCCCCCCAAGTCTCAGTTCAATTGACACATATAGAAGTATAAATGTGTGAAGTCCCTGACGGTGCTCAGTGCACTGAACATCGCACACGCAGGTTCAGAATGACGGGACTTCAACTCGCACTGTTTTTTGGTGAGTGTGCAATTTTTTAATCAATAATTAATAATTAATAATTCTCACCGCTGATGAGTTTTTAAATGGGGTGGTTGTGTCATTACTCTATAAAACATTTATGGGACGGCCTCAGAACTGATTGCACGCTGTCCGACGCGCCCGTTTCACTTCGTGGCAGAGGAAGCCTGGCGGTCTGCGGCTGTTTAACCAGATACAGAGTTTAGGGGGTGACCATCACGCTGGAGGCACGCTCTGATCGACACCCAGAGGGTCAGGGGTTCGTACTACAGAACCTACTACGGAACTCTACTAGGGTCGCGAAGGTTCCCCATGCCCATCCAGGGAAAAAAGTTCTGGGCGCAGGGCGGATACACCAAGGACAGGGTGCCACTCTTACTACAGTACATAGGGGCAAATTGAAGCAGCCAATTCACCTTGAACTTGGAATTTTTGGACTGTGGATGGAAACCGGAGGACCTGGAGGATCTTTTGTTTGACCTAAAGCCTCCCAACTCGAGGTCGGATTACATGGTCCACAATGAAACACTGCCCCGGGCGCAATGAGGGGTTAAGGGGCCTATTATGGGAACAGTATTAACAATATTATTACTTTAAAACTCTAGAACTGGAAGGGTGGGGGGGCATTTGTGGAACTTTTGCAACATGTCCAAACTCATCCCATCTTATCATGTAAGACTAGGGTCGTGTGGGGGGGGGGATGTTCTGGGCGCTGGGCAGATACACCCAGGAGAAGGCAAGAGTCTATCGCTGGGTACACACTCACATACACTACATAGGGGCAATTTAGAGCTGCCAATCCACCTTAAAGCTTGAATTTTTGGACTGTGTGAGGAAATTAATATTGTTAATTAATATAGTTAATATTGTTAATACATATTAACAATATTAGGTCCCATAACAGGCCCCTTAACCCCTCATTGCTCACGGGGCAGTGTTTCATTGTGGACCATGTACTCCGACCTCAAGTTGGGAGGCTTTAGGTCAAACAAAAGATCCTCCAGGTTCTCCGGTTTCCATCCACAGTCCGAAAATTCCAGGTTCAAGGTGAATTGGCTGCTTCAAATTGCCCCTAAATGACTAAATGTAAACCGGAGAACCCATAGAATTTTTTGTTTGACACCCGTGTTTTAAACCAAGACAAAGATGGCGTTGCGATCAGGCTGCAAGGCTTCTGGTTAGATGCTAATTACATCACTGGCCCTGTTCTCTGCACAACGATAATACATCTAAATCGAATCTTTTTACGTGTTTGGTGTGTGAGAGTCTGTAACCACATGACTCACTTTGAGTCGTAACGTCCTGAGATCATACAGCAGAGAACCGCAAGAGTTCACAAGACCAAGAGATCAGAGTCTGCAGTGAGAACACACACACCGAAACCTTCAAACTTTTTTATATATATATATATATAATAAAGTATATTAGTGGTTATATTAGTATATTAGTGGCTTAGTGGTTTAGCATGTTCTCCTCTCAGCGCTGGGGATTCCCGGTTCGAATCCCCATCTGGGTGGAGTTTCCATGTTCTCCCCGTGTCTGCGTGGGTTTCCTCCGGGTTCTCCGGTTTCCTCCCACAGTCCAAAAACATGGATCAAGTCAATTGAATTCTCAAAATTGCCCCATATAGAGTGTGTCTGTGTGAGTGAGTGTGTGCCCAGCGATGGATTGGCGCCCTGTCCTGGGACTATCTGCCCAGCGCCTGAGACGTTCTCCCCTGGATGGGCATGGGGAACCCCCCGCAACCCTAATATAGGATAAAGCAGAAGATAATGAATGAATAATTAAATTAATTAGGTCTAGCGGACGGTTAGCACATTTACCTCTCAGTGCCGGGGATCCAGGTTCTAATCGTGGGTTTCCTCCCACAGTCCAAAAACATGGATTCAAGGTGAAATGGCTGCTCTGAATTGCCCCATATAGTGTGTGTGTATATCCAGTAATTCTCCGGTATATCCAGTAATTTATCCGGGTTCTCCGGTTTCCTCCCACAGTCCAAAAACATGGATCAAGTCAATTGAATTCTCAAAATTGCCCCATATAGAGTGTGTCTGTGTGAGTGAGTGTGTGCCCAGCGATGGATTGGCGTCCTGTCCTGGGTGTATCTGCCCAGCGCCCAAAACGTTCTCCCCTGGATGGGCATGGGGAACCCCCTGTGATCCTAGTAGAGGATGGATGGAAGTCTCATCCTGGTTTTAAAAGAATAAAATATTTCCAAACTGTATATTTCCATACATTATATAGACGTTTGCATGTACGCCCCTCAGCACTGGGGCTCCAGGTTCGAATCCCGACCTGGGCGGAGTTTAATTCAGGTCTTTATTTGCAGACCCTGCCTGTAACCCAGATGTTTGACGTTATCCGATTTCTTTTTTCTTTCAGCCAGCATTCCGAGCATCACAGTGTTTGCTGGTAAGTTTTTTTTTTTAGTAAATAATTTGGGATTTATATAAAAAAGGAAGTTATAATTTAAACAGAATGATAAATTAATTAAGTTTAAAGATAGTTTTTGTAGTTCATGTTAGGATTCATATGTGAGGACTGGAGAAGGTTTTCAGGCTGAAATGACGTGGTTTAGATGGAGAACAATGATCCGCTTTGGCGCCACCTGGTGGAAACAGCTGAAAGAACAAGACACGTTAAAAACGAGTCATGAATTAAAAAAAAAAAATCATTTTTAGAACGACTGCATTTATCTAAGCATTAGCCGTCACATGCTATCAGTTTATTTTAACATTATTATTATTATTATAAAAATGTATTTGCAGATGGCTTACCTGATCCCACCCTGACCCTCCTCTCCCATCACTACGCAGTTTCACCTGGAGAGAAGATTCAGTTCAGCTGTTCTACTCCATACAAGAACAGCTCTGTGTTTAAGCTTTATAACAATAAACAGAAATTAAACGAAACAGAAGCTAAATCAGAAACAACATTTAATCTGATTGTGCAATCAACAAGCGAGGGTTTGTACACCTGTGACTACACCAAAGGCACCAGCTCCAGTCCATCTAAACACATTAACATCACCGTTGGTAAGTACAAAACATCTACTGCAAAGCTTTAAATAAATAAAGATAAAAAGATAACGTTCACTGAATCGCGCAAACGTAAATTGAATCGCAAAACGCTTTTGCTAATGCTCTTAATTCTTCATGGATATGTTTTGGGCGTAACGTACGATAAACCGATTGGCGTGTCCCTCGCCATTCCCCTTAAAGAGTCAGGTGGCGCTCTGACTTTGGCAGATTGCTATTTGTGCGGTGCAGCTACCTGGACTCAATTCGCTGCTCCATGTGGTTATCCATGTTCCTGTGAATGGAGAACCCACAACGTAGTGTAGACTGTGGCTCTGCATTCTCTATAGCGTTCAGTCCGTACGTTGGACACGCAGCGGCACCTGTGTTGGTAATCCACCGGCCAATGAGATAGTGACCGACGTCAGTCCGTATGTTGGACACGCACCTGTGTTGGTAATCCACCGGCCAATGACCTACGTCTGACTGTTGATGCCTGGAGAGGTTGTTTTCAGTCGGCGGTGCACCAGAGATGTACCTGAACATGCCTCATTTCGAGACGCCCATCTTCTGTCTGGTATCTAATTGCCCCTCTGTTCTCCTGTTTGCTTATTCTGACCCTAGTTGACCTGGAGAAGCCCAGGTTGTCCTTCAGTGCTGATGCTGAACAGTATCACACCGGTGCCCAAGAAGACTTGGTGGTGACGAAAGGCTATGGTTTCTCATTGAAGTGTTCTGCAGCTCCTCAGAGGTTCTCAGTACCCTCCTTCAGCCTTAGTTATCCAAGCGACACGACAGAAATATCGGACCACTCCACAGTCTTTCATTTCCGTGAGGCGGATTTCATCCATCAGCAGAACTACAACTGTTCTTATGAAGTCTCCGCGGGCAAACGCAATTTCTCCTCTACATCCTCCAACGTCCTGACCGTCACGGTTAAAGGTAAAATATAAACCACACCTGCGACAAACTCAATAAAGATCGCAACAGGGCGGAAACAAGACTGAGAAGGTCTTCGTAACATGGTTCTAAAGGCCAAGGATCACCGCCATGTTCCAAATACCGCGGGGAACGTGTGCGAACCGCGGCGCTCTGCTTCCGATGGAGACCAGCAGAATGCGTCTTACTGCTTGGAGCTCAAACACCATCAGTTCCTGCTGATAAATTCTTTAGATCATCAGATCTTTTCCCACTCAACAGACCACATCCTCATCCTATTCCGGTTTCACTACTGCAATTGCCGGAATACCATCTTGCGCAATGCAAACCTCCGGCGCTGATGCAGCTCGTCTGGTGTTTAACCTCCATCACTTGGCTTCCCGTAGCGCCTGTAGTCCACGTTCAGTACGAGGTCCCGACTCTGGTCCACGGGACACTCTTGGGATCTGCTCCCTCTTATCTACATTCTATTTAGCAAACGCAACGTGATTGTTATAAATTCTATTATTTGTTCATGTGTTATTGCCCCCCCCCCCCCCCAGCATCCCCACTTCCTTACATTGTTTCCGGGGCAACATGTGGACTGGTGCTCGTTTTAGTGCCGATCATCTTTCTCTGTCTGAGGAGACACAGAAAATACAAAACATGGGCCAAACCACGTGAGTCGCCGCTGTCTTACAATTTGATTTACAGATGGATCGCTGGCGCCGTTTTAACGTCACTGAGCCTCGTTATGTTAACCCTCGTTTCAGCCTCTGGAGAGAACGCCGCCGCCGACGACAACAATTATGAAGACGCAGGTGACAGTTCCTGCAGTGAGAGTTCAGAAAATTCCCAGAACGACTACCTAAACGTTGAGGATGTATGTGTGAAGGCCGCCTCGTGTCTTGGGACATCCCGCCCCAAATACCCGGAGGAATCCGATGAGTCATCCGACGAGTCATCCGAAAACGACTACATGAACGTGGAGGACGAATCTGCGAACATGGCGACGGGCGGCAGAATGTCCGTGGAATCGAACGACTCCGATGACGACTACATGAAAATGGAGGACGAACGTGCGAATGCCGTGACGGCGGGTGGCACATGCTTTTCCACAGAGACGGAGCACTCGAACGGGTCTGCGAAAGTCTACGAGGAGATGAAGGATAACCGGACCAAGACGGCAATCGACTGCAGGGCGGCCTTTCCCAACACGGAAGAGGAATCTGACGTCTACATAGACTTCGAGGAAGGACGCGTGGAGAACGCACAGGACAGTGCAGATACCGTCTCTATAGTAGAGGACGAGGAGGACGACTACGTGAATGTAGAGCAGGATGGGAGAACTGAAAGGGACGATGCAAATTCACTTTCCAGAATGCCAGAGGACGCAGAGGACTCTGACGACTACACACAGATCGACGACGACCGTGTGATGACCGCAAAGGACTGCAGGGAATCGAATTCCATCACGACTGAGGACTCCGATGATGACTACGTTAACGTAGGTGGTGGCGATTAGGAGACGCCTTAAACAACTCCCAGTAACGATGACAATGGTAACCATGACATACAAGAAAATAACAGAACAGTGAGTCAGAGGACGAGTCAGTGTGATGTATGTAAACAAACCAGTTCCCAATCTTTTCAGGATCATTAGTTTACATTCTTATTCATGAGTTATGCATTGGGACCTCGACTCGCTGTCCTCTGGTTTGTACAAACACTGTGACAAAGTGGGATTGAATGAGAACGGGAGACAGGATTTCCCAAGTTCAGGAAGGAATGGACTTTATAGACAGACTGTATAGAAACAATGCCATTCCGCCGCATCCCTGCTGCTCCTGATGCCTTCCGAAAGCTAACGGAGGTGGACTGGCGTCCCAGATGCGACTTCCTCCAAATCATCGATCAATACGACACATCAGATCTGATAAAACAACCGAAGCCACAGATTCTACAGTAAAGGCACTTTTAAGCCACATGCCATCATTTATGTTTCTATAACATATCTGTCAACATGTTTTTGTACGATGGTATATTCTATTCTCTGTAAATTTATACCAGATTTTATCATTTGCATGTCAAGTGAATTAAGTTACGACTGATTCATTTTGGGCGAAAATGTTTTGCATTTATTTATTTATTTATATCTTTATGGACTAGTTCATTAAAGCAGCTTCTGAACCTGAAATCTCAAAAAATAATGATGACAAAGAACCCGTAAGCAACGAGATACTGGCTTACCGGGGTGGGGTGTGGGGTTTGGGTGCTGGGCAGATACACCCAGGACAGGGTGCCAATCTATTGCTGGACACACACTCTATATGGAGAAATTTAGAGTATTCAATTGACCATTTTTTTGGACTGTGGAAGGAAACCGGAGAACCCGGAGGAAACCCAGGTGGATGCGGAGAGCACATGGAAACTCCACCCAGCGCTGAGAGGAGAACGTGCAAACCTCTAACCCACCGTGCCGCCAGATCTTCAAGGTTTATAATAGAAAAACTGTCGTGTCGTTGAGTGCTCTCCATGCCTAATGTCTCATCTAGGCTACTGTTCATTGGTGGAACCACTGGTGGGTGTGTTAATTACCTAATTATTGATATTCTGACTCCACCCTCCAACGTCGTACTCTCCATCAGATGGAGTACAGTCTGTAATTTTAGAATGAGAGTGGGAACGGATTAAAATATGTGCTACACCCCAAAATCCTATGATGAAATGCACATAATGCAAGAAGTGCAAGAACCTTCTTTAAAGGAAAAAGAACAAATGAAATAACAAATGGCGTGACTCTTTAAAAAGAAGCTCTGAATGTTTCTTCCTCTTCCCTCAGCTCTTCAGAGATCTGATCTATTTATTAACATACAGTGTTCACGTCAAACAAACCGTTTACTGAGGTGAATTAACAGAAGCTGGTTCACTGTATCCGACGATGACGGTGTTTGAAACATAAATCAAAAATTTTCACTTGTGCCAAAAAAACTCTTTACTGTAAGGGCCACCTTCTTAACCGCAGTAAAAACATCATCAGCTAAAATTCTCAGTACAAATGCGAGAAGCAACTAGAACAGTACAGTAACCGGCCACAATGCTGCAGCACCGACTCGCCATTATACTCAGTAAGTTGTTTTTTCAGTCATATACATACATACATACATTATACATATATATATATATATATATATATATATATATATATATATATATATATTTGGTCATTTAGCAGACACTTTTATCCAAAGCGACTTACAAGGTGAACACAGGGTTAATCACAACATCCTTGGAACAATGAGGGTTAAGGGCCTTGCTCAAGGACCCACACTGGTAACTTTAGTGGACCTGGGATTTGAACCCCCAACCTTCAGATTGATAGCCCAACACCCTAACCACTGAGCTACCACGCCCTTATACACACACACACATACACACATTACTTCATTCAAAAGATACATTCAAAGAGCAGAATTTTAATACCAATGGGCTGAATCAACTGTCTGCATTATTTCCTGTCTAGTTGGAGTTCTCGGCTGTTCACGGCTTTCTGGTGAGTAAAAACGCTGGAAGTGGAGCCATACTGATGTAACGAAAGGGGTGTAGGGTTGAGGATAAGTCCTAATCTATAGATCAAAAATGTCTAAAATCCTCAGCTGCCAGTTTTGCTGCAGGGCGTTAAACATGGTGAACATCTCGTTTATGCATCTGCATCCAAAAAAAAAAAAAGAAAAAAAAAGTGAGGTCAACACCCAGGCAGACATGACTGAGCACCCATTTCTACTCTTAAAAAATTAACGACGTTAGGCATTTTATTAATGCATTCTTGGTAAAATATGTTTTTAATTTTCGAATCAGTTCCTAATCAGATCAGACTGGTGAATGGTGTGAACAGCTGTTGTGGTCGAGTGGAGGTCCTGCACGATGGTCAGTGGGGAACAGTGTGTGATGATGGCTGGGACATGAAGGATGCAGAGGTGGTGTGTAGACAGGTTGGATGTGGTGAAGCTCTCAGTGCTACAACTAATGCTAACTTCGGACAAGGAGCTGGAACAACATGGCTGAATGACGTTCGGTGTTCTGGAACTGAGAAGAACATCAGTCTGTGTTCACACAGCGGATTTGGGACACGTAATTGTGGACAACATAAAGATGCTGGTGTTGTGTGTGCAAGTAAATAATTGAAACATTATTACTATTACAATCGTTATGAATCGTAAGTGAATAAATAAATTAATAAAAAAAAAAAAAAAAAAAACATTTTTTTTTTTTACAGAAGAATTAACGAGTCCCACACTGACTCGCATCTCCCCAGGCTCCCCAGAGGTTTCACCTGGAGACACTCTTCAGTTGAAATGTTCCTCAAACACCCAAACCTGCACGCCTGTAAACTTCCACCTGTACAGATCTGAAACTTTAATAGAAACTAAACAGGCTCCATCTGAAACTACATTCACTCTGACTGTGGATATCACACATCAGGGTCAGTACACCTGTGACTACACCTACAGCAGTGACAACAGATCACACAGAAGTAACGCTATTAACATCACTGTGGGTAAGTTAGCAGCACGGAAATAACATCAAAACCAAATAGTCTTCTGTGACATCTTTATCGATGCCTGACTTTAATGGTCCGGTTGGACGTGTGAATTATTTCATGCAGTTGGTTGCCGTTTGTCTCACGTTTGTTGCTCTCTTTCTTGTTTTCTTTTTTGTTGTTGGGTTTTCAAAGCCAGTACGAGTGTGGACCGTCAAGCGTTGGGTACTTCTACATTCATACACTGTGGTGGCTCGCGTTGGTTGGGCAGTTTAACAGTGTTGTAGTTTGATTTTTTTTTCACAGTGGCTTTGGGACCAAGAGGAACCGTTGTCACGTCATTACTGTGTGTTGTTCAGTCGACACATAAATTCACAAATTTATTCTTTTTCTGTTCAACCTTTTGTCGAACCCTTTTCACGGTACTCACTGCTTTTATTGTATTATACATGTTATTATATAATAACTACCATTATACATGTTATTATATAATAAATACTCTACATCACATCACTGTTACGTCAGTGTAACCGATCAGTTTAAGATGTGTGACTCAATTGTGAAACCATGGTTACGGACCGAGTCGGGTGGAGAGATGGTGGAGCCGTCAGTTTGGAAGGTCATGAGAAGCTCTGTTTTTGCCAAATTTAATTCAAGATGACAGGCCTTACAAGAGAGGACTTAATCCATCATTTCTATTGTCTAAAATTTGGTTCTGCTGAGATCTTCATTCCAGGTTTTGATTCATCGAAGTCTAAACCCTGATTAAGGATGTTCCTGTTAATGTTCTCCAGTCAGCTTGGTCCAGCCCAGCATCTCCTTAAATGCTGATGTTGAATGGTACCACATCAGTCCTCGTGAAGGATCAGAGGTGACGAAGGGTTACGGGTTCTGGATAACGTGTTCTACTGAAGCTCAGTATCCAGGAGGCTTCTTCCATCTGATAAGTGATTTCATCAACATGACTCTGGAAGCAGTTAATCACACCGCAGTCTTCACTGTTCCTGAGGTGGATTTTCTCCATCAGGGAAACTACAGCTGTGTTTACGAGGTTACGGTGATCTCACGCCGTTTTACCTCCACACCGTCTGACCCCCTGAGCGTCACGGTTAAAGGTACAGTCTTTAAATTTCTATGAATTTTAAAGGACTTTTAAAGTAAAATCGTATTTTTCACAATTTAAAATGTTTATTCTTAGCATCGCTGAGTCCGTTAATCGGAATTGGAATCGCAGTGGGACTGTCTCTGATTGCGATGTCAGTCCTCTGTTACATCTGGAGACGTAAAAGACAAAACACTCAGAAGATTGAGGAGAACAAGAGTGAGTTCATATTTTTCTCATTTTTACGGCTCTTTCCGATCCTTAAATCTGATTGGCTGAACTGTTTTTCCAGCTGTGACATCATTAACAATACCACACCCCTCTGAGCGCTTCACATTCATATCAATGCGTAAAATACAATACATTATTTTAAATCATAAAATACAGATTAATATAAACAGATCAGCACTAAACCTGTTACACTGTTTTATAAACTGTGTTCTGTAAATTGGCCGCTAGAGAGCAGTGTTTGATCATACTCCGCGATCAGCGTTCACTTTAAAAACAGGACTAGCTTACAACGTGGAAGATCAGATTATTAACGATTTTGCTTTTAATAAACGCATTTCTGAATCAAAGCTTTTTTTTTTTTTTATTACAGTGTGTTTGTTAGTGTTTTATTAAAGCAATAAGAAACTCGAGGTTGTGTATTATTGTGAGTAAATCACGTGGTGGAACTGTACTTCACTACACGTCGGGATTAAGAACACCTATTTATGGGGTTTATTCAGAATAAAGCCACGCCCCCTCGCACCTCATTGCTTTAATATCATTTAAATGTGATTGTACGCTTCTGCAGCTTATCCCGGTCTTTTCACACTGTATAGGTGTCCGAAACACACGCGAAATGACCGCCATCCACCGGAGCGACGGTCCAAACGTCCACAACCGTGAGTCCAACGATTATCAGAGACCCAACGCAAGAGCGATCGAGGACGCAGACGACCCCGAGGACAACTACATCAGTGTGGACGCCGAACTCACCGTCCACACGAGTCAGTGTTCCGATTCTGAGAACGACTACATTATTTTTGAAGAGAACCATGAAGTTACAGAACATCGTGATTCTGCGATGATGTTCCAAAAGACCGACGGTTCAGACGACGTTCAGAGCAACTACGTCAGCATGCACGCCGGCCACGGGGAGAAATTAAAGAGCAGTGCAAAACCCGTCCACCAGAGGGAGCCGTCGGATTCTGATGACGAATATATGAATTTTGAAGCCGACCCCAAAATACTGACTAGAGACGTTCATAGCGACGCACTGCATGATGAGATTTATGCTAATTGTCTGTCATGACATGGACAAAAGTGCTGGGACACGCCTCATAATCATTTTCAGTACAAACAACTACAGTGCATTATGGACAAATGTACAACTTTGAGGGAACAGTTTGGGGAAGTCCATTTCCTGTTTCAGTATGACTGTCTCACTGTTCAAAAAGTCACTGTTAGGCGAGTTTGTCGTGGAGGAAATTAACTGTCCCATACAGAGTCTAACTACGAATGTCATGTAACAACTTATCATAAAGTCATAAATCCACTCCATACTTTTTTACATTGGATGTTAGTTATTTTTTAGAACGTTATTGTTAATAATTTGTTCATGTTTTGCATTTCAGTGATCTTTTTTTTTATGGGGTATGGTTACACCCGAATACAGGATGTAAAGCTCTGTTATTCCTACATTTCATTTACATTTTAGGGTTGTGAAGGTTGTTGCTTTGAATAATTTTAAGTTTTGTCAAAGAGAATTAATTAAAGAAAAAAAAAAAAAAGATTAAATAAAGTTATGATTAAGTTTCCAGTCTGTTTACTTTTTGATTCTGGATGTTCTCGCACAGTATTTTTAGGTAGAAATTTTCACAGGACCACAGAACCTGTACTTGAGCTTTTTTAAAGGAACTGGACAGAACGAGGCCAAACAGTGGACCCAAAAATCTGGGCGTTAGGAATTCCTGGTTCGAATCCCAATCTGGGTGGTTTCCATGTTCTCCCTTTGCGTGGGTTTACTCCGGGTTCTCCCACAGTCCAAAAGCATGGATCAAAGTCAATTGAATTCCAAAAATTGCCCCATATAGAGTGTGTCTGTGAGTGTGTGCCCAGCAATAGATTGGCGCCCTGTCCTGGGTGTATCTGCCCAGCGCCCGAAAGGTCTCCTTTGGATGGGCATGGGGAACCTCCCCTCGAACCTAGTAGAGGATAAAGCGGAAGATAATGAATGAATTTTAACAAAAAGTACGTCGTCACAACGGAGCTTTACAGATTTCCAAACCTGAACCGCCAAAGAGCACGCCAAGGTAAAAGTGGCAAGACAAAACTCCCCATTATACTCCCGTACTACCCAGTCATATTTGCAACTCTATAATAGAGCCACGGCAAGAGGGTTCATGAACGGACAAATGCTCTTGGGGGAGGGGGGGTGGGGTGGTAGACAGAACCAAAGCTAAGAAGAGTATTTAGAGGTCTATGAATACATGTATGAAAAAAGATGAGACGCAGAAGGTGGAGAGTTACCGATGAGATCAGGAACAACAGCAACGGCGCCACCGAAAGAGAGGAGCAGGAAGACAAGTCCATTTTGTCTAAAATAGCCGCTGTTTGCGGGTTGACTTCATTTTTTTTTTTAAGAGGAAAGGGTTAAGATAATTAGCACCTCCTCTTTAGCCCTTATGTTTATGCATACAGCAGCAGCACAGCTTGTTAAAAAAAAAAAAAAAAAAAAAAAAAAAAAACCTCAAAAGGTCTCAGGATGATGAGAGTTCAGTACAGACTGTTTGTTGGTAAGTAATGTTTTTAAATATATATAAAATATACAATTTCTAGCACCATATATTCAGAAAAAAATTAAGTCAATCAAGTTGTTAACTGGTTGCACAAAATCTATTAAATTTGTTATAAAAGACATTAAAGTGGTTTTCGGAGAACACTGTTTAAGAATAAGTTTGCCAAAGTTTAGTCAAGACTGTGTTTATTTTTGCTTTGTTTTCAGAATCAGAATTTTTATTTATTTATTTATTAATTTCTGAAATTTAGTCATTCAGTTTTCCAACGCCGGAAACCGCTGACAGTGACATTCAGCAAACCGAAACAAATAGCGTTCCTG
This sequence comes from Corydoras sp. C115, assembly GCA_019802505.1. Taxonomy (NCBI): domain Eukaryota; kingdom Metazoa; phylum Chordata; class Actinopteri; order Siluriformes; family Callichthyidae; genus Corydoras; species Corydoras sp. C115. The sequence continues at coordinate 238,778 of JAFMOC010000467.1, forward strand.
TTTCTCGTGATTCATTAATTAGTTCTAACCGAGAATCCCGTCTTCGATGCACTTGCAGCCGAAAATGGGAACAATGTAGAAAGGGACGTTACAGAAAGCATCATGTGGGACACCGCTCATTTATTCTGAATCAAAATGAACATTCTCTATTATTTTTATGTGATGGAGAAAACTTGGAATCCAGTCTGTAATTGTACAACTACAAAATCCATCTTTACGGGACATGGAACTGATAACATGCAGAGCAAAAAGGAAGCATGTCATCATCTCCCAGCTAAACCCTCAATCCATCACGACCTGACCTTCCAAATTGATGGCTCCACAATCTCCCCAACCGATTCGGTCCGGAAACTTGATTTCACAATAGACTCCCACCTTAAACTCTCTGATCATGTGATCAAAACCGCCCGTTCCTGTAGATTCCTTCTTTACAACATAAGGAAGATCAGATCCTTTTTGACTGAACATGCGACCCAACTGCTTGTTCAAGCCCTGGTCCTATAACGGCATGATTAAAGTAATGCTCACTTCCCTCCATTGGCTTTCTGTAGCTGCTCGCATTCAGTACAAGTCACTGACTCTGGCATACAGAACCATTTCTGATCTTCCCCCTCCTACCTTCACTCTATCTTTTCAAAATCCACTCCGACTCGTTCACTTCGCTCCAGTGATGATTGCCGCCTGGTGATTCCACCTCACCGAGGAGCTAATTCTCACTCCGTGGCGTTCACCACTGCAAAATGGTGGAACGTTCTTTCCAACTCTGTCCGAAAGGCAGAATCACTAAACAGTTTTAAGAAACTACTGAAGACGCATCTCTTTAACAAATACCTGTTGTAGAAAAAAAAAAAAAAGGGGGAGGGGGGGCGCAGCATCGAATAACAATCAGGTTTGATGAATTTACAGTATAGTTGGTTTTCTCCATGGCTTCTGACTTGTGGTGTTCTCATTTGTAAGTCGCTTTGGATAAAACCTTATGCTAAATGACTAAATGTAAATGTAAATATTTTATGTCATGTTTTATTTATTTCACACATAACACAATTCATTAATAAAATGGGGAAACTAAACGCTATGTAAATCAGAACAAAAAAGAAAATAACGGACAATTTTCTTCATGTATTTATATATATATATATATATATATATATATATATATATATATATATATACACACACAGTCCATTTGATCTCTACCTCCTTTACTTCGCAGTTGTTAAACCAATTACATTTACATAAATTTACACTTAGCAGACGCTTTTATCCAAAGCGACTTACAAATGAGAACATTACAGTCAGAAGTTCTGCAGAAAACCAACTACACTGTAAAATCATCAAACCTGATTGTTCTTTGATGCTGCGCCCCCCCCCCCCCTTTTTTTTCACAACAGATATTTGTTAAGGGCGGCACGGTGGCTTAGTGGTTAGCATGTTCTCCTTTTAGCGCTAGGGATTCCCGGTTCGAATCCCCATCTGGGTGGAGTTTCCATGTTCTCCCCGTGTCTGCGTGGGTTTCCTCTGGGTTCTCCGGTTTCCTGCCACAGTCCAAAAACATGGATCAAGTCAATTGAATTCTCATAATTGCCCCATATAGAGTGTGTCTGTGTGAGTGAGTGTGTGCCCAGTGATAGATTGCCCCCCTGTCCTGGGTGTATCTACCCAGCGGCCGAGACGTACTCCCCTGGATGGGCATGGGGAACCCCACCGCGACCCTAATATAGGATAAAGCGGGAGATAATGAATGAATGAATGAATGAGGTATTTGTTAAAAAGATGAGTCTTCAGTAGTTTCTTAAAACTGCCAAGTGATTCTGCCTTACAGACAGAGTTAGGAAGATCATTCCACCATTTTGCAGGAACTTTTAGAACTTTCACCCCCACAAACGGCAGAGGATAATCTAAAGATCTGACAGGGTTCATGGTTTGAAACATGTACATTAACTTGGAACTGTATGTGTATATGTGTGAATGTAACAATAGATTGTTTTATTGTTAGTTAAGGGCGCGGTAGCTCAGTGGTTAGGGCGTTGGGCTATCAATCTGTAGGTTGCGGGTTAAAATCCCAGGTCCACTGAAGTTACCAGGGTGGGTCCTTGAGCAAGACCCTTAACCCTCATTGCTCCAGCGATGTTGTGATGAATCCTGTGTTCAGCTTGTAAGTCACTTTGGATAAAAGCGTCCAATAAAGGACCAAATGTAAATTTAAATGTAAATGTTAGCTGATCGACTTCTGCATTGAACAGGAAATGGTCAGATCAGCCGTAATATAGAAACTTTATTTTAAAACGAGGTGTTGCAAACACCACTGTGCACATCACAACAAACTCATTAGATTTACATTACATTTGGTCATTCAGCAGACACTTTTATCCAAAGCGACCTACGAAGCGAGCATCCCTGGAGCAATTAGGATTAAGGGCCTTGCTCACTGACCCACATTGGTAACTTCAGTGGACATGGGATTTGAACCCCCCCAACCTTCTGATTGACAGCCCAGCACCCTAACCACTGTGCTTCCACGTCTGATATTTCTGATTTCCGATAAATTATGGCGGCCACCATTAGAGGAGGTGGGGGCGGAGCTGTAGGCCAGTTCCTGGCAAGCATTGCAGTCGCAACACGGACAATATATGTTGAGCGATTGTTTTCTTTTCTGCCTTTTGAAAGTGCTCCAATAAAAAGTATTAAAAATAAATCTGTTCAACCTGGCAACCCGTGTAAAGGTCATTGCCTCAACACTTAAGGTCAGCTACAAACATCGATGTCGTTTTGATCGCACACTCTTCAAAATTAAAACAAAGGTTTAAAAAATGGAATTGGAAACTAAGTGACATTATTATTTCCACTATCTATTCATGCATTTCTTTATTTTTAGTTTGCTTGCACATACACTTTACACACAGAAGCTCTGTTGGCATCCTGTTCTAAGGATTGTCATCGTTTCCCCTTTTGTGGCTACAAAAGCTCGCACTGTTCTGAGAAAACATTTTACATGAAGTTGTGGTTGTTTTTCTATATAATTATTTTTTCGTCTTGTTAAATTCATGCCTCTATTGTTTTTCTCTTTACAGTCGGAGTTCTTGGTGCATTACAGTTTGCTGGTGAGTAAATGAACCTCAACTTACTGGGAATTTTCACCAAGTTTGGCAGGAAGTGGGGGACACCCATCAGTCCAAGCTTAAGTCTCTTTTATTGACCCGCTGCCAGTTAAACCACTAGTTAAGCCCCAGTGCTCAGTTGGAATACGCATTATTACCCAAATGAAAACCATGTTTGAGGTGGTTCCTGTTTTCCCAACGACGCAGTTCAATTTCCATTAAAACCTGTTTGGAACTAACTTGTATAGCATATACCCCCGTATATATATAATTGCAACTAACTTTGATTGATTTTACTCCAAAACAGGAAGTGCACATAAATAGAGAACAACATTCAATGTGACATTATAATTTATAACTGATGAGCCTAATGAGCTAATTAGAGCCCCCTAGTTAAAAAACCGTATAGTCAAAATAAATGCTCAAGAAAAATCATCCTCTGTTAGTCTCCTTTTCTTTGTTCTCTGATGATCAGAAACCCACAGAGTAGGTATTATGGGGTGGTGGATGATTCTCATTACTGCAGTGACACTGACATGGTGGTGCAGGTGTGTTAGTGTGTGCTGTGCTGGTACCAGTGGATTAGACACAGAATACTAGGGACTAGGTTCGCAGGGGTTGGTCCCCATCTAGGGGAGAATGTTATGGGCACTGGGCATATATCCGGGACAGGGCGCACACACTCATTAGGGGCAATTTAGAGACAGCCAATTTCCCATGAATCCATGTTTTTGGACTGTGGGAGGAAACCAGAGAACCGCGAGAAAACCCATACGGACACAGGAATGTCATGACAGAGTGGAGGAGACTAATGAGTAAATCTTATGGTTTATATAAAAATAACAGTAAGTTTATAAGCAAACGTGAAAAACAAACCAGCATTATAAACAAGTATTAGCTTTTTTAAAAAAAGTTAATTTAATAACTACGTGATTATCATATAAGAACACTTTTTAAGAATTTTTAAAAAAGATGGTTTTATTATTCAAATTAAATGATGTCTTTATGTTTATGTACATACTTTATTTCTGTATAATTAAACAGATTGTAATCAGATCAGACTGGTGAATTATGGGACCAGCTGCACTGGTCGAGTGGAGATCCTGCACAACGGTCAGTGGGGAACAGTGTGTGATGATAACTGGGACCCGAAGGATGCAGAGGTAGTGTGTAGACAGGTCGGATGTGGAACAGCTCTTAATGCAAACATGAGCGCCCAGTTTGGTGCAGGAAGTGGACAAATATGGTTAGATAATGTTGGTTGTGCTGGAACTGAGAACAACATCAATCAGTGTTCAAACAATGGATTTGGGAAACACGACTGTAGCCATAGTGAAGATGCTGGTGTTGAGTGCTCAGGTAAGAGATTAGATCATTAGAGTGCTTAAAAAGCGCTCTATTGTTGTTTTCCTTCTTCTTAAACACATTTCTGCAATTGATACAGACTGAACTGCTTAACGTACCTACAACATTCAAACAGTTACGTACATAACCTAGATGTGACCTAGATGAGTTGGTGATATTTAGTTTTTAATACATCCATAGGAATGAAGGGGATTTTCAAACTGTAACTCTTGACGGCCATAAAACTTGAGTCTTAGATCCAGGGACAGTGTCACCCTGGAGTATCCCAGCAAATTTCACTGACATCTCACCATTCTTACCCCTTCATGGGTTCCACCTTTTTAAAACCTCTCTGTTGTTTCTTCAGGAAACCCACTCATTATTATTACCTGTGCACCGATTTGTCAAGGCCCTGTCGCTTTCCAACCACCCCATAAATCATGGACATTCTCTGTGATTCTTATTTTGACACATCTTCCTTTTTCTTTTATAAAAATGATTAACCAGATCAGATCAGACTGGTGAACGGTGGGAAACAGATGTAGTGGTCGAGTGGAGGTTCTGCACGATGGTCAGTGGGGAACAGTGTGTGATGATGGCTGGGACCTGAAGGATGCAGAGGTGGTGTGTAGACAGGTTGGATGTGGTGAAGCTCTCAGTGCTACAACTAATGCTAACTTTGGACAAGGAACTGGCAAAACATGGCTGGATGATGTTCGGTGTTCTGGATCTGAGAGGAACATCAGTCAGTGTTCACACAGTGGATTTGGGAATGAGAACTGTGGACATGATGAAGATGCTGGTGTTGTGTGTTCAAGTAAATGATTTAAACATTATTAGAATGAGTATTTTTTTTATTGTTATCACCATCTTACACATTTTATTTTTTTTAATTTTTTTCAGGAGACCTGCAGAGACCCACACTGACCCACATCTCACCAAACTCTGTGATCTTACGAGGAGACACTCTTCAGTTAAAATGTACCTTACCCAGCTCATTCGGCATTTCTGTAAACTTCCACCTGTACAAATCTGAAACTTTAATAGAAACTAAACGAGCTCCATCTGAAACTACATTTACTCTGACTGTGGATCTCACACATCAGGGTCAGTACACCTGCGACTACAGCAATAATAACGTCAAATCCCCCAGAAGTACCTCCATCAGCATCACTGTGGGTAAGTGATAAAAATGTAATATTATAAACAAAAGCAGTAGAAATTACATGAACAGACAATTCACAGTGACTAGTGTATGGATTGTATATTTTTGAGCGTTCCCTACAAAGAGTGTTAGACTCCAGAAATAATATGGGGCATGGACTCCACAAGTTATCAAAAATATTCTGTAGGATCTGATCACTACGAGCCACATTGTTTGTATTTTGTATTGTAAACTATTAAATGTAGTTTATAATCATGACATTTTTTATTTTTATGTTGAAAACAGATTTAGAAACTTTCATAGACGTTTATTGCAGTACATACACACTGACAGGCACTTATATATTATTTTATTCTTCAAATAGTTGTACTGTTATTATTAAAATATAACTATTCTCCAACAGCTGATTTGCAGAGCCCCACACTCTCCTGTATCTCCCGAAACACCGAGACCTCACCCGGAGACACCCTTCAGTTTAAATGTACCTCACCCACCCCATCCAGCAAGTCTGTAAACTTCCACTTGTACAGATCTGGAACTTTAATAGAAACTAAACAAGCTCCATCTGAAACTACATTTACTCTGACTGTGGATCTCACACATCAGGGTCAGTACACCTGTGACTACACCTACAATAACATCAAATCACCCAGAAGTACCTCCATCAGCATCACTGTGGGTAAGTTCAGAGGAAACTTTCATTACAACACATTTACAAGAGGAAACAGGACCCTCATAACACCCACCCTCATAAGACTATTGTTTGGTTACACCAGTCTTTAACTTAAAAACCTCAGCGTGGGTACAGCCACACTCACTACTGCCTGAAGAGCTCCCCCTAGTGCTGCATGAGTATCCGTCATGTGGAACATTTACATTACATTTAGTCGTTACAGATGCTTTTATCCAAAGTGACTGACTGATGAGAAAACCACAAGTCAGTATTTACACTGTAGATTATCCGACCCACACCCAGTTAAAACCAAAAACAAAACAGCTTTTTAGCTACATTTAATCATGTTACACAAATTCAGCGTGGTAGCTTATTATAGTAGATCGGTTTACTATGTATTAGATTTCCAAAGGATGACTTCAACGATCTGCATTAAAACAAATATGTTTTCTAAACCTGAAACTCAGTTCCTAATCAGATCAGACTGGTGAATAGTCTGAACAGCTGTTGTGGTCGAGTGGAGGTCCTGTACAGAGGTCAGTGGGGAACAGTGTGTGATGATGGCTGGGACCTGAGGGATGCAGAGGTGCTGTGTAGACAGGTTGGATGTGGCAGAGCTCTCAGTGCTCCTGTTAATGCTCACTTTGGACAAGGAACTGGAACAACATGGCTGAATAAAGTTCAGTGTTCTGGATCTGAGAGCAACATCAATCAGTGTCCACACAGTGGATTTGGGAAAGAGAACTGTGGACATCAAGAAGATGCTGGTGTTGTGTGTTCAAGTAAATAATTTTAACATTATTACCATTATAATTGTTATAAATTATAAGTAAATAAATAAATTGAAAAAAAAAAAACCAAACATTTTCTAACAGAAGAATTAACGAGCCCCACACTGACCCACATCTCCCAACACTCTGAGGTTTCACCTGGAGAGATCATGAAGTTAAAATGTACCTCAACCACCCAAACCTGCATTTCTGTAAACTTCCACCTGTACAGATCTGGAACATTAATACAGAACCAACAAGCTCCATCTGAAACTACATTTACTCTGACTGTGGATCTCACACATCAGGGTCAGTACACCTGTGACTACACCTACAGCAGCAGCAGTGACATCACATCACCCAGAAGCAATACCATCAGCATCACTGTGGGTATGTTCAGAGGAAATTTTACTCCAAAAACAGACTTAACAACACATTACAACAATAGCAACAATATTATAGCGATATCTAATTAAATTCACTGAATATATATGACCACATTAACATGTTACACTGTTCAGATTACAGTCACAGCAGCTAACATGATGTTTTATAATAAACCCAGTTCCTAATCAGATCAGACTGGTGAATAGTGTGAACAGCTGTTGTGGTCGAGTGGAGGTCCTGTACAGAGGTCAGTGGGGAACAGTGTGTGATGATGGCTGGGACCTGAGGGATGCAGAGGTGCTGTGTAGACAGGTTGGATGTGGCAGGGCTTTCAGTGCTCCTGTTAATGCTCACTTTGGACAAGGAACTGGAACAACATGGCTGAATAATGTTCAGTGTTCTGGATCTGAGAGCAACATCAATCAGTGTTCACACAGTGGATTTGGAAATGTGAACTGTGGACATCAAGAAGATGCTGGTGTTGTGTGTTGAAGTAAATCCTTTTAACATTATTACCATTATAATTGTTATAAATTATAAGTAAATAAATCAATTGAAAAAAAAAAACAAAACATTTTCTAACAGAAGAATTAACGAGCCCCACACTGACCCACATCTCCCAACACTCTGAGGTCTCACCTGGAGAGATCATGAAGTTTAAATGTTCCTCAACCACCCAAACCTGCATTTCTGTAAACTTCCACTTGTACAGATCTGGAACATTAATACAGAACCAACAAGCTCCATCTGAAGCTACATTTACTCTTGACTGTGGATCTCACACATCAGGGTCAATACACCTGTGACTACACCTACAGCAGCAGCAGTGACATCACATCACCCAGAAGCAATACCATCAGCATCACTGTGGGTATGTTCAGAGAAAATTTTACTCCAACAACAGACTTTACAACACGTTACAACATTTCCGTAATGAAAAACAACCACATAGCAACAATATTATAGCGATATCTAATTAAATTCACTGAATATATATGACCACATTAACGTGTTACTGTTCAGATTACAGTCACAGCAGCTAACATGATGTTTTATAATAAATCCAGTTCCTAATCAGATCAGACTGGTGAATAGTGTGAACAGCTGTTGTGGTCGAGTTGAGATCCTGTCCAGAGGTCAGTGGGGAACAGTGTGTGATGATGGCTAGGACCTGAGGGATGCAGAGGTGCTGTGTAGACAGGTTGGATGTGGCAGGGCTTTCAGTGCTCCTGTTAATGCTCACTTTGGACAAGGAACTGGAACAACATGGCTGAATAATGTTCAGTGTTCTGGATCTGAGAGCAACATCAATCAGTGTTCACACAGTGGATTTGGAAATGTGAACTGTAGACATGATGAAGATGCTGGTGTTGTGTGTTCAAGTAAACCATTTTAACATTATTACTATTATAATTGTTATAAATTATAATAAATGCATTGAAAAAACAAACATTTTCTAACAGAAGAATTAACGAGCCCCACACTGACCCACATCTCCCAACACTCTGAGGTCTCACCTGGAGAGATCATGAAGTTCAAATGTACCTCAATCACCCAAACCTGCATGTCTGTAAACTTCCACCTGTACAGATCTGGAACATTAATACAGAACCAACAAGCTCCATCTGAAACTACATTTACTCTGACTGTGGATCTCACACATCAGGGTCAGTACACCTGTGACTACACCTACAGCAGCAGTGACATCACATCACCCAGAAGCAATACCATCAGCATCACTGTGGGTAAGTTCAGAAAACAAAAAGTTCGGAAAAAGAACTCGACCGAAAGGAGGCAACACACCGCCCTTAAACCGAACATGGGTCATGCGCTGAAGATTGCTTTAAAGGTGACGCGAACTGAGGAGGTGCTGCTCGTGAGATCACAATGAATTATTTTGTGAATGGGATGCGATTAGACGCCATCACATCGAGTCGTACCACTCTGACCACCTTAAACTTAAATATCCAGGATTCGAACCTGGGACTCAATATGATAATCTATTGTTTATTGTCTGGTTCTGCTGAGTTCTTCATTCCAGGTTCTGATTCATCAAAGTCTAAACCCTGATTAACGATTTTCCTCTTAATGTTCTCCAGTCAGCTTGGTCCAGCCCAGCATCTCCTTTAATGCTGATGTTGAATGGTACCACATCGGTCCTCGTGAAGGATTAGAGGTGACTAATGGTTACGGGTTCTGGATAACGTGTTCTACTGAACCTCAGTATCCAGGAGGCTTCTTCCATCTGATAAGTGATTTCATCAACATGACTCTGGAAGCAGTTAATCACACCGCAGTCTTCACTGTTCCTGAGGTGGATTTTCTCCATCAGGGAATCTACAGCTGTGTTTACGAGGTTACGGTGATCTCACGCCGTTTTACCTCCACACCCTCTGACCCCCTGAGCATCACAGTTAAAGGTACAGTCTTTAAATTTCTATAAATTTTAAAGGACTTAAGTAAAATCATACTTTACACCATTTAAAATGTTTATTCTTAGCATCAATGAGTCCGTTAATCGGAGGTGGAATCACAGTGGGACCGTTTCTGATTGTGATGTCAGTACTCTATTGCATCCGGAGACATAAAAGAAAAAACACTCAAATGCAGGAGGCCAAAATATGTGAGTTTTTTAATTCTATTCTTTATAAAAAATAAAAATAAATAAAAGTCACGTGTGTTTGTTTGTATTATAGTGAGATTTTGCACTCATTACACTTTTTTTCACCCCATTGCTACACAGGTGTCGAAAACACATATAAATTAAACATAGAAACTTTAAACAATGATACGAAAAAGGCAAAGCGCTCCACCAAACCCACCATCCACCAGAGTGAAGACTCCGATTCAGATAACGACTACATAAATGTTGAAAATAAACCTAAAACGATGGCGAATTGTAACGCGGTGTTAAGTTTCCATACGCCAGAGAATTTATATGACGCCGAGAGCTCAGATGGATGCTATAATGATGATGATAGCATGAAAAAGGAGAAGCATGGCACCAAACCCACCATTTACCAGAGTGAAGACTCCGATTCAGATAACGACTACATAAATGTTGAAGATGAATCTAAAACAATTGCGAATTGTAACGCGGTGTTAAGTTTCCATATGCCGGAGAACTTATATGAAGCCGAGAACTCAGAAGGATGCTATATGGATGATAGCATGAAAAAGGAGAAGCATGGCACCAAACCCACTGTCCACCAGAGTGAAGGTTCCGATTCAGATAATGACTACATAGATATGGAAGATGAAAGTAATACAATGGAAAATAACGCAGAGTTTATCGGTAACATCGGTGTGAATTGCGACGATTCTGATGACGACTATGAGAAAATCGACGACGCCCCCAATTTCACCCCTGATCGCAGTGCAGGCTGTATCTCGCAGGGGACCGAGGAATCAAGCCGTTTTGACAGACCTCATGACACAATTGAGACTGAAGACGATGACAACGAGGAGGATGATATTTATGAAAATATTTAAATTTTCTTTAATATATACTATGTGGATAAAAGTAGTGGGAGACAGCACCACATGAAATGCTGGTGTCATTCAGTTCAGTCGCTAGAGGTAAATTACATCAACAAACCAGCAGGGCGTTTTGGAGAACTAAATTCTAATAACTGTGTGGTAACGGGTTAGGAAAGGAAAGTTTCTTTTCTATTCCAGCATGACTTTAAGACGCTGACTGATCTAAAGCACATTTTACATCTTCAGGAAGAACGTGAACAGAACTTGGAACCAGGCCTTATGAATAATGTTCTGGATTCCCATAGCTACACTCCAAAATCTCATGGCTAGCTTTCACAGTGGAGTTTAAAGCTGCAAAGTGGGCCATAATAAAGCTCCTGTAGGTGGAAAGTTGAGCTGTCCTAATACTTTTATCCATATAGTACACAAGAAAACTAAAGGTTGGATGTGAATGATTAATTCTGTGATATATTCAGTATTTTAAAGCGAAAAAAAAGAATTGTCTGAGCTATTGAAACTATTGAACGTGCGAATTGTTAGAAGGTGGAGCGACATTATTTTAAAATCAGGTAACATTAAAGGAAATACAGATTAGTATAAACATACAGCAGATTCCCGATGGGGATGGGGAACCCCCTACAACCCTAGTAAAAGATTCAGCAAAAAATAATGTATGAATGAAACCTTATTGCTTATATAACCTTATTTAAAGTCTTGTTGCTTTATTATGTTTCCTGTCTAAATAAATACATGAAGCAATTTTCATAAAAAAAATAAAGCGGTCTACAATCATTTCCTTATTTTGTTATCATATGTTAAATAAAGCAGCAATGTTATTTTTGAAGAGCATATATTTCATATTGCAAGTTAAGTTGGAGGAAGGCCATTCTAGCAAAACTCCAAATGTGTTGGGTGAAAGACCGATAACCAATTGTGACCCCTCATGGCTAAATTTAACAAAAAAATTACCCCAATTAAACTTATTTCCTTTATCATTAAATCCAACACATTAACCTCAGAATGCAGTGTGAGGAAACGACACGCTCTCAAGCCTCAGATCATCAGGTTTAACTGAAATAACTGTGTTATCGGCATAGGAGACGAAAATGAATACAAATAATTGATAATAATGAGGGTACTAATTAATGTTCTGACAATGAGGTAACATCACAGTTTACTTTTTCTGTCATAACAGCAATTATTAGGACAGTACTGCAAAGAATGATTTCTAATCATCATTAAACATTAAAGTCATCAACGATTAAAGCCATGACTAAGGAAACAAATGACATTAAAAAAAACTTCCCAAAATTTAAAGTAGGTGTAGAATGGTAGTTTTTTCATTAAATTTGATTACTTTTCATACATAATATCCTGCCAGATAATTCTTAGCACTACTGTGGACTTTAATGTTACGGTAAATGTACCGTAAATGTACGATAAAGTTTTAACACATTTTTTTGGGGTATTATGTTTAGTAATCAGGCATTAACTGTAAATTCAACAGGATGTAGGACCAAAAGAAGCTCCACAGCTACTCCAGGGCAGGAAAGCATATGTTTCAAATGCAATTAAGCAAAAGAATAAAGCTTCCTCAACGAGGGCATGGCTGTGCAATGCACGTAAGTACGGTAAAGAGACTTAAAGCATGCAATAAAACGTCTATTCATCATATTCAACATGTCTATTCAAGTCCCGTAATTCACACCAAAGTGCTGTACATTTTTCAACTAATAAGAACTTAAAAAGAACATAAAAGCAAATATAAAGAACATAAAAGATAAAAGCACACAGATTTACCAAACCATGACATTATATTAAAAAGCTGCTCAATTATTCAAATGCCTGCCTATAAAGGTATGTTTTCAGGTGAGCTTTAAATAAAGTAAATGAAGATGCCTGACGAATAGCGAGCGGTAACGTGTTCCATAACTTTGGAGCATAAACAGAGAAAGCACAGTCACCTGTCCGTTTTAGACAAGTTATAGGAACAGTTTGAGTTCATATTTTTCTTATATTACGGCTCTTTACGCTCCTCATTCTGATTGGCTGAGTCGTGTGTCCAGCTGTGACATCATTAACAATAACACACCCCTCTGAGCGCTTCACATTCATATCAATGAGTGAAATACAATACATTATTTTAAATCATAAAATACAGATTAATATAAACAGATCAGCACTAACCCGTTACAGTGTTTTATAAACCGTGCTCTGTAATTTGGCCACTAGATGGCAGTGTTTGATCATACTCAGCGATCAGCGTTCACTTTAAAAACTGGACTAGATTACAAGTAACTTTTATTTATACAGCACTCTAAACACAACTTGCGTTGACCAAAGTGCTCTACATTTTTCAATTAATAAGAACTTTATAAAGAACATAAAACATAAAAGCAAACAGATTTACCAAACTATGACGTACGTAAACATACGCATATCTATAAAACCAAAAAATAGGCTAAGATTGCTTTTAATAACTGCATTTCTGAATCAAAATAGTTTTTTATTATAGTATGTTTGTATGTTTTTTTATTAAAACAATCAGACTCTCGAGGTTGTGTATTTTTATGAATAAATCACGTGGTGGAACTGTGCTCTCTTTATGGGGTTTATTCAGAATAAAGCCACGCCCCCTCGCACCTCATTGCTTTAATATCATTTAAATGTGATTGTACGCTTCTGCAGCTTATCCCGGGGTTTTCACAATGTATAGGTGTCCGAAACACACCTGGCGAAATGACCACCATCCACCGGAGAAACGGTCCAAATGTCCATAACCATGAGTCCAACGATTTTTTTAAATAATTAGTTCGTGTATTGCATTTCAGTGATCTTTTCCGAATACAGGACGTTCGGGTTGTGTTCAAAGCCGGGCGGATACAAAGCAGTTCGCTTGCTGGGGTTATGACTCTCCTAGTAAGTTTATGTAATTTGTTTCTATAGCCCTTTTCACAACAGAAGGTGGCACAAAAGGCTCCCAAACTGGGTGGTTTCCATGTTCTCACCGTGTCCACGTGGGTTTCATCCGGGTTCTCCCACAGTCCAAAAACATGGATCAAGGTCAATTGAATTCTCCAAAAATTACCCCATATAGAGTGTGTGTGTGTGTGTCCAGCAATAGTTTGCCACCCTGTCCTGGGTGTATCTGCACAGTGCCCGAAAGGTTCTCCCCTGGATGGGCATGGGGAACCCCACCGCGACCCTAATAGAGGATAAAGCGGAAGAAGATGAATGAATGAATGATAAATAAATGAATAAAACATGATTTAACCCCCCCCCCACCCCCCCGTGACCCTAATATAGGATAAAGTGGAAGATAATGGATGGATGGATTTTTACAACAGTACATCGTCACAAAGGAGCTTTACAGAGTTCCAAACCTGAACCTCCAAAGAGCACGCCAAGGTAAGAGGGTTCATGAACAGACAAATGCTCGGGGGGGGGGGGGGTTCTGTTTGTACACAGAACCAAAACTAAGGACAGTATTTAGAGGTCTATGAGTACATGTTACATGTATGAAATTAGGTGAGAGGCAAAAGGTGGAGAGTTACCGATGACATCAGGAACAACAGCAACGGCGCCACCGAAAGAGAGGCAACAGGAAGACAAGTCGCTTTGGTCTAAAATAGCCGGGATGAATTCAGATTTTTTTAAAAGAGGAAAGGGTTAAGATAATTAGCACCTCCTCTTTAGCCCTTATGTTAATGTATACAGCAGCAGCACAGCTTGCAAAAAAAAAAAAAAGGTCTCAGGATGATGAGAGTTCAGTACAGACTGTTTGTTGGTAAGTAATGTTTTTAAATATATATAAAACATACAATTTCTTGCACCATATATTCGGAAAAAACACAAAAAATGAAGTCAATCAAGTTGTTAAATGGTTGCACAAAATCTATTAAATTTGTTTATAAAAGTCATTAAAGTGGTTTTCGATAACTCTGTTTAAGAATAAGTTTGCCAAAGTTTAGTCAAGACGGCGTTTATTTTTGCTTTGTTTTCAGAATCAGAATATTTATCAATTTTTATTTATTTATTTCTGAAACTTTAGTCATTCAGTTTTTCCAACGCCGGAAACTGCTGACAGTGACATTCAGTGACAACGGTAACAACGTAGAAAGGGACGTTACAGAAAGCATTATGTGGGACACCGCTCATTTATTCTGCATCAAAATGAACATCTAGCTTTAAAATGTTAATTTCCAACTTTTCCAAATATTCTTTATTCCTCTTCTTCTCCGTTCTCTATTATTTTTATGTGATGGAGAAAACTTGAAATCCGTTCTGTAATTGTACAACTACAAAATCCATCTTTATGGGACATGGAACTGATAACATGCAGAGCAAAAAGGAGGCGTGTCATCATATTTAATGCCATGTTTTATTTATTTCACACATAACACAATTCATTAATAAAATGGGGAAACTAAACGCTATGTAAATCAGAACAAAAAACAAAATAACGGACAATTTTCTTCATGCATTTATATATGTTATTATGGCAACCCGTGTAAAGGTCTTGGCCTCAGCTACAAACGTCGATGACGTTTTGATCACATACTCTTCAAAATTAAAACAAAGGTTTAAAAAAATGGAATTGGAAACTGTGTGACATTTACCACTATCTATTCATTCATCCATTATCTCCCGCTTTATCCTCTATTAGGGTCGCAGTGGGGTTCCCCATGCCCATCCAGGGGAGAACGTTTCGGGCGCTGGGCAGATACACCCAGGACAGGGCGCCAATCTATCACTGGGCACACACTCACTCACACAGACACGAACGCATACACGCTCCATATGGGGCAATTTGGAGAACTCAATTGACTTGTTCCATGTTTTTGGACCATGGGAGGAAACCGGAGAACCCGGAGGAAACCCACGCAGACATGGGGAGAACATGGAAACTCCACCCAGATGGGGATTCGAACCAGGAATCCCTAGTGCTGAGAGGCGAACGTGCTGACCACTAAGCCACCTACCACTATCTATTTATGTATTATTTTATTTTTAGTTTGCTTGCACATACACTTTACACACACAGAAGCTCTGTTGGCATCCTGTCCTAAGGATGTTGTCGTTTCCCTTTTTGCAGCTACAAAAGCTCGCACTGTTCTGAGAAAACTTTTACATGAAGTTGTGATTGTTTTTCTGTATTCTTTTTTTCGTCTTTTAAATTCATGCCTCTATTGTTTTTCTCTTTACAGTCGGAGTTCTTAGTGCATTACAGTTTGCTGGTGAGTAAATGAACCTCAACTTACTGGGAATTCTGATCAAGTTTGGCAGGAAGTGGGGGACACCCATCAGTCCAAGTCTTACGTCTCTTTTATTGACCTGCTGCCAGTTAAACTGCCAGTTAAACTGCTAGTTAAGCAGGAAAATGCTCAAAAAATAAATCCTCTTCCTCTGTAAGTCTCCTTTACTCTGTTCTCTGATGATCAGGACTCCACAGAGTAGGTATAATTTTGGGGTGGTGGATGATTCTCATTACTTCAGTGACACTGACATGGTGGTGCAGGTGTGTTGGTGTGTGCTGTGCTGGTACCAGTGGAACAGACACAGCATAATAGGGACTAGGTTCGTGGGGGGGTCCCATCAAGGGGAGAAAATTACAGGCGCTGGGCATATATCCGGGACAGGGTGCCAATCCATCGCTGGGCACACATTCATTAGGGGCAATTTAGAGACAGCCAATTTACCATGAATCCATGTTTTTGGACTGTGAGAGGAAACTGGAGAACCCGGAGAAAACCCATACGGACACAGGGATGTCATGACAGAGTGGAGGAGCCTAATGAGTAGAAACTCGCTGTTAATTTTCCATCCATCCTTCCGCTTTATCCTATATTAGGGTCGCGAGGGGGTTCCCCATGCCCATCCAGGGGAGAAAGTTTCGGACGCTGGGCAGATACACCCAAGACAGGGCGCCAATCTATCGCTGGACACACACACCCAAGACAGGGCGCCAATCTATCGCTGGGCACACACATACACACTCCATATGGGGCAATTTGGAGAACTCAATTGACTTGATCCATGTTTTTTGGACTGTGGGAGGAAGCCGGAGAACCCGGAGGAAACCCACGCGGACGCTGTTAATTTTATGGTTTAAATAAATATAAAAAAAAAGTTTAGAAACAAAAGTGAAAAACAAATCAGCATTATTAATATGTATTACACTTTAAAAAAGTATATTTAATAACTATAATGTCGTAGACTAGCTAAGAACTGAATGAGAAGAATTTATAAGGATTTTAAAGTAAATTAAATGTCTTTATATTTATGTACGTACTTTATTTCTGTATAATTAAACAGATTGTAATCAGATCAGACTGGTGAATGGTACGAACAGCTGCACTGGTCGAGTGGAAATCCTGCACTACGGTCAGTGGGGAACAGTGTGTGATGATGGCTGGGACGTGAACGATGCCGAGGTGGTGTGTAGACAGGTTGAATGTGGAACAGCTCTTAGGGCCAACCACAGGGGCCAGTTTGGTGAAGGAAGTGGACCAATATGGTTGGCTAATGTTGGTTGTGCTGGAACTGAGACCAACATCAATCAGTGTTCACTCAATGGATTTGGGATACATAACTGTAACCATGGTGAAGATGCTGGTGTTGAGTGTTCAGGTAAGAGATTAGATCATTAGAGTGCTTAAAAAGCGCTCTTTTTTTGTTTTCTTTCTTCTTAAGCACATTTCTGAAATTGATACAGACTGAACTGCTTAACGTACCTACAACATTCAAACAGTTACGTACATAACCTAGATGTGACCCAGATGAGTTGGTGCCCTAGTCTTATCCCGGCTTGATTATTGTAATGCACTACTTGCCGGTATCCCAACTTCCACCATCAGACCTCTTCAACTAATTCAAAACTCTGCAGCCCGACTCGTGTTTAACCAGCCCAAGCGAACTCACGTCACTCCATTACTCACTTCCCTCCATTGGCTTCCTGTAGCTGCTCGCATTCAGTACAAGTCGCTGACTCTGGCATACAGAACCATTTCTGGATCTTCCCCCTCTTACCTTCACTCTATCTTTTCAAAATACACTCCGACTCGTTCACTTCGCTCCAGTGATGATTGTCGCCTGGCGATTCCACCTCACCGAGGAGCTAATTCTCATTCTGTGGCGTTCACCACTGCAAAATGGTGGAACGATCTTCCCAACTCTGTCCGTAAGGCAGAATCTCTAAACAGTTTTAAGAAACTACTTAAGACGCATCTATTTACCAAATACCTGTTATAAAAAAAAAAAAAAAAAAAAAAAAGGGGGGGGGGGGCGCAGCTTCGAATAACAATCAGGTTGATGAACTTACAGTATAGTTGGTTTTCTCCATGGCTTCTGACTTGTGGTGTTCTCATTTGTAAGTCGCTTTGGATAAAAGCGTCTGCTAAATGACTAAATGTAAATGTAAATGTAATGTAAATGGTGACATTTGGTGTATGGTACATAACTTCTGACTTGTAATGTTCTCATTTGTAAGTCGCTTTGGATAAAAGCATCTGCTAAATGACTAAATGAAAATGTAATTTAGGTTTTAATACATTTAAGTTTAAATTTTTGAAAATCTCCATAGGAATGAAGGGGATTTTCAAACTGTAACTCTTGACGGCCATAAAACTTGAGAGTCTTAGATCCAGGGACAGTGTCACCCTGGAGTATCCCAGCTAATTTCACTGACATCTCACCATTATTACCCCTTCATGGGTTCCACCTTTTTAAAAGCTCTCCGTTGTTTCTTCAGGAAACACACTCATTATTATTGCCTGTGCACCCGATTTGTCAAGGCCCTGTTGCTTTCCAACCACCCCATAAATCATGGACATTCATTGTGATTGTTATTTTGACACATCTTCATTTTTCTTTTGTAAAATGATTAACTCAGATCAGATCAGACTGGTGAACGGTTGGAACAGATGTAGTGGTCGAGTGGAGATCCTGTACAACGGTAAGTGGGGAACAGTGTGTGATGATGACTGGGACCTGAAGGATGCAGAGGTGCTGTGTAGACAGGTTGGATGTGGCGGAGCTCTCAATGCCACAACTAAAGCTCACTTTGGACAAGGAGCTGGTATAACATGGCTGAATGTTCATTGTTCTGGATCTGATGCTGGTGTTGTGTGTTTAGGTAAATCATTTTAATATTATTACCATTATAATTGTTACAAATTATAAGTAAATACATCAATTGAAAAAAAAAAAAAAAAAAACATTTTCTAACAGAAGAATTAACGAGCCCCACACTGACCCACATCTCCCAACACTCTGAGGTCTCACCTGGAGAGATCAAGAAGTTCAAATGTTCCTCAAACACCCAAACCTGCATGTCTGTAAACTTCCACCTGTACAGATCTCTAACATTAATACAGAACCAACCAGATCCATCTGAAACTACATTATTAGCATCAACATCACATCACCCAAGAGTACCTCCATCAGCATCACTGTGGGTAAGTTCAGAAAAAAGAAAGTCCGTAAAACTTTTTTCTGAACTTTTCCAACGTTCGGAAATAAGAACTCGCCTGAGAGGAGGCAACACGCTGCCCTTAAACCAAACATGGGTCATGTGCTGAAGATTGCTTTAAAGGTGACAAAACACGTGAACTGAGGCGGTGCTGCTCGTGAGATCACAATTAATTATTTTGTGAATGGGATGCGTTTAGATGCCATCACATCGAGTCGTACCACTCTGACCACCTTAAACCTAAATATCCAGGAATCAAACCTGGGACCTCAATATGATAATCTATTGTTTATATTCTGGTTCTGCTGAGTTCTTCATTCCAGGTTTTGATTCATCGAAGTCTAAACCCTGATTAAGGATGTTCCTCTTAATGTTCTCCAGTCAGCTTGGTCCAGCCCAGGATCTCCTTTAATGCTGATGTTGAATGGTACCACATCGGTCCTCGTGAAGGATCAGAGGTGACGAATGGTTACGGGTTCTGGATAACGTGTTCTACTGAACCTCAGTATCCAGAAGGCTTCTTCCATCTGATAAGTGATTCAATCAACATGACTCTGGAAGCAGTTAATCACACCGCAGTCTTCACTGTTCCTGAGGTGTTTGTTTTCCATCAGGGAATCTACAGCTGTGTTTACGAGGTTACGGTGAGCTCACGCAATTTTACCTCCACACCCTCTGACCCCCTGAGCGTCACAGTTAAAGGTACAGTCTTTAAATTTCTATGAATTTTAAAGGACTTAAGTAAAATCATACTTTACACCATTTAAAATGTTTATTCTTAGCATCAATGAGTCCGTTAATCGGAGTTGCAATCACAGTGGGACTGTCTCTGATTGTGATGTCAGTCCTCTCTTACATCAGGAGACGTAAAAGACAAAACACTCAAATGAAAGAAGTCAAAAGATGTAAGTTTTTTTTTTATTCCATTCTTTATATATATATATATATATATATATATATATATATATATATATATATATGTGTGTGTGTGTGTGTTTGTAATATAGTGAGATTTTGCGCTCATCACATTTTTTTTTTCACTCCATCGTTGGACAGGTGTCGAAAACGTATGTAAATTAAACATGGAAACTTTAAACAATGATACGCAAAAGGCAAAGTGCTCTACCAAACCCACTGTCCACCAGAGTGAAGGTTCCGATTCAGATAACGACTACATAGATATGGAAGATGAACCTAATACAATGGCAAATAACGCAGAGTTTATCGCCAACATCGGTGTGAACAGCGATGATTCAGATGATGACTATGAAAAAATTGACGACGCCCCCAAATTTACATCTGATCGCAGTGCAGGCTGCATCTCGGAGGAGACATACGAAACAATTGAGACCGATAAACAAGTATACGATGACGAGGACGATGAGATTCATGAAAATATTTAAATGTCTAACCCCTGGGACAATTCACTTCTGCATATAGCTTTGGTCTACTTATGAATTGTTTTTTCGAGCATTCAGAGGTCATTGAAGACTGATGCTCCCTGTATGAGGGACAAATATATAATACATAAATGATGTTAATAAAAAAATAAAGGAAATTAAAAAAAACTGTCATGTCAAAAAAAAAGTTCATTTCAACAAAATGAGGAAGTTTCATTCTTTGCAAAAAAACCCCAATTAAATAAAAAAAATTATAAATAAAAATTTTAAATAAATAAATGCATGGCTATGTGTTTGAATGGACCCAATATTAACCAAACAGCCATGAATTGTAAAAAGATAAACAAAAAGTTTACTTTTTAATTACTACGCTGTGAATTATTCTCAGTTTGTAATTTTAAAACATATTTACACAAAGTAATTTTCCACATTTAAAACCACTAACAAGAACAGAATATACACGCAGGTGAAATTTTTGAATGGTTATTCAGTTGATATTTAGTTAAATAACCAACTACTGGGATTTTTATAAACCTCACAAATACATTGTAACAAGAACTATTGTACAAGAACGTAACGCTAAAAAAAATTCTAAAGTTAATTGCACAGGAACTAAATGTACAATATATATGTAAATGTACTTCTTTTTTTCGCCAACCGATTGCAGGTTGACTTCTTCTTTTAACAAACAGCAAAAGGAAAAAGTTTAGCACCACCTCCTTATAATTATATATAATTGAGGATCATTTTAAAACTCCGTTACATGACAACGGCAGTGCACGCAGCAATTAAGTACAGCTAAAAGAATAAAATCAAAATGCAAGGACTTCACAGTATCATGTTTGTCAGTAAGTACAGTTTTTATATTCGCTGTATTCATAATGATACAAAAAACTTGCACTACTATAAGGATGTGTACATTTTAGTCAGTAGAAATATCAGTTACCTAAAACTTTTTCAGAAACATGGAGTTCTGTGGGATTTAATTATTTTATCATTTTTACATCAAATAAATGAATAAAATCTAACATGTAAAATCTATACACAGAACCATAGTGGAAATTCACAGACATTCACATGTCTACATAGATTTAATGGACAAACGTTTGTTTTTATACATTGTGGGGACATTACATAGACTAGGAAATCATGTTTACATATGTGAGACCAGCTTTTTTTTTTTTTTTTTTTTTTCCACCCAGACATTTTTATTCAATTTTATTAACTTTGACGTCTTAACATCTCTGCTCAAAAGAAATGCCTTTGTTTTGTTTTCTCCGCAGGTGGAATTTTTTGTGCTTTACAGTTGGCTGGTAAGTTAAAAAACGTGAAAGTGGATTGTTGTTTTATGGCAGCGTGAGATAAAACAAAATGTTTATAAATAATCAAAGTGTTATTTATCCACAGTACTATATTTAATTATGTATTTACTTAAACAGGGTGTAATAAGATCAGGCTGGTGAATGGCATGAACAGCTGTTGTGGTCGAGTGGAGGTCCTGTACAACGGTCAGTGGATAACAGTGTGTGATGATGGCTGGGACCTGATGGATGCAGAGGTGGTGTGTAGACAGGTTGGATGTGGCAGAGCTCTCAGTGCTACAACTAATGCTCACTTTGGACGAGGAACTGGAACAACATGGCTGAATAATGTTCAGTGTTCTGGATCTGAGGGGAACATCAGTCAGTGTTCACACAGTGGATTTGGGAAAGAGTACTGTGGACATGAAGAAGATGCTGGTGTTGTGTGTTTAAGTAAATCATATGAACATTATTACCATGTTTATTATTATTAGTAGTAGTAGTATTATCTTACAGATATACTTTTCAGGAGACCTGCAAAGACCCACACTGACTCACATCTCCCCAAACTCTCTGATCTTACGAGGAGACACTCTTCAGTTCAAATGTTCCTCAAACACCCAAACCTGCATGTCTGTAAACTTCCACCTGTACAGATCTGGAACATTGATAGAGAACCAACAAGCTCAATCTCAAACTATTTTTACTCTGACTGTGGATCTCACACATCAGGATCAGTACACCTGTGACTACACCTACAGCAGCAGTATTGACATCACATCACCCAGAAGTAATGCTATTAACATCACTGTGGGTAAGTAATTAGAAATTAGCAGCATTTAATGCTGTTAATATTTTCTGTGTTAATATTTTCTGACTCAAATAAAACAGTTGTAAAGTGTAAATTTATATATATATATATATATATATATTTCTAAAAACCTAATGTTTCAGTGCGTTCAACTTAAATAACAAACGGCCTTTGGCCCAGTCACCATTTCTTTACTGCATTATTTAAAATGTTCTCTTGGCAAATCTCTTGATCAAAACTTTATTGATTTTCTTTTAGTAAGTCTGGAACAGCCCAAGACCTTTTTTGGGGCAGATGTTAAAAGAAACCCCACAGGTGTTCCAGGAGCATCAGAAGTTACCAAGGGCTATAGTTTTTCAATAACCTGCTCTACTGAACCTCAGTACCCAGGTGGCGTCTTCCACCTGTTTAACAATTTAGCCAGCACGACTCTGGATTCGGTTAACCACGCCGCAGTCTTTACTTTCCCTAAAGCAGATCTTATCCATCAGGGAACCTACAGCTGTGTTTATGAGGTCACTGTGTTATCTCGTCGTTTAAACTCCACACCCTCTGAAGATCTGACCATTACTGTTAAGGGTAAAGTCTAAATTCCTAAATACAACATAGTTGATGTATTGTTCATCATACCAAAATTTTGTTGTTTTCTCTATTTTTTTAGCATCTATGATTACAGTAATTGTCTCCGGATTGGGAGGTGGTTTGGTTTTGATCATGATGCCAGGCTTTGTTTGGTTTGTCATGATATACAGAGGACGTATATATAAAAAAAAAAAAAAAAAACTCAAATGAAAGAAAAAACTTGTGGGTGCACATTTTCATACATTTATTTTCTCAATTTTAATAATAACTTTGCATAATGTTAAAAATATGTAACTAAGCACATTTTCCTTCTTATAAATTTACTAAATAGGTGCCAAAGGCAAACATGAAATTAATGATTTTCATCGATGAAGCAACACACAATGTGAAGAGAATGCCTACAATGGCGTGGATGCCACTGACAAAGTTTAAACCACAAAATGCTAAAGCAAATGTTTATCACACCGGAGGTCCAGATTTTGATGACATGAACACGAACATCCCAACAACGATGTTGTTGAACAACGACAAAAAAAAAAAAAAAAAAACCTCTGAGAGAAATTACCCTCAAGTGACACCAACGACCAGTAACCATAAGAATGATGTAATTTATGCTAACTGTTAACTTCATCAGTGTAAAAAAACAAAAAAACAAAAAAACAAAAACATTTGTTTACAGAATTTGAAGCAGTTTGGAAACGCACTCTGATCACAGACTGCTGAGTGTTTAGGACCGGCATGATTTTTATCACCATCGAAATTTGTTCGTTTTGTTTTACTTTTGCATTAACTCAATTTCATAATGTCCCGAATTCTCATATTTGAAAAAAAAAAGCAAAATTAAGTAAACATAAAAATTTCTACATATTTATTCAAATGGAATTACATTTATGATTATTACAAGGACATCAGAGGATCATAAACATGATTAAGCTTTATACTGACTGTTACTCTATGCCAGAATTAAAGGTGAAATGATTTCACAGTTTAAATATAATATGTTTAAATATATGAAGATTGCTTGAATGACACACACGCACACATATATACATATATACATATATATATATACATATATATATATATATATATATATATATATATATATATACACACACATATATATATATATATATATACACAGTGGGTTGCAAAAGTATTCATACCCCTTGAACTTTTCCATATTTTGTCACATTACAACCACAAACATAAATATATTTCACTGGAATTTAATGTGAAAGACCAACACAAAGTGGTATACAATTATGAAGTGGAAGGAAAATTATACATGAATCAACATTTTTTTTACAAATAAAAAACTGAAAAGTGCGACGTGCAAAAAGTATTCAGCCCCCCTGAGTCAATACTTTGTGGAGCCACCTTTTGCTGCAATTACAGCTGCAAGTCTTTTAGGGTATGTCTCCACCAGCTTTGCACATCTAGTGACTGAAATTCTTGCCCATTCCTCCTTGCAAAACAGCTCAAGCTCAGTCAGATTGGATGGAGAGTGTTTGTGAACAGCAGTTTTTGAGATCTTGCCACAAATTCTCAATTGGGTTTAGGTCTGGACTTTGACTGGGCCATTCTAACACATGAATATTCTTTTTTTTAAACCACTCCATTGTAGCTCTGGCTTTATGTTTAGGGTCGTTGTCCTGCTGGAAGGTGAACCTCCGCCCCAGTCTCAAATCTTTTGCTGACTCCAACAGGTTTTCTTCCAAGATTGCCCTGTATTTGGCTCCATCCATCTTCCCATCAACTTTGACCAACTTCCCGGTCCCTGCTGAAGAGAAGCACCCCCAGAGCATGATGCTGCCACCACCATATTTGACAGTGGGGATGGTGTTTTCAGAGTGATGTGCAGTGTTATTTCTCCGCCACACATAGCGTTTTGCATTGTGGCCAAAAAGTTCAATTTTGGTCTCGTCTGACCAAAGCACCTTCTTCCACATGTTTGCTGTGTCCTCAACATGGCTTCTGGCAAACTGCAAACGGGACTTCTTATGGTTTTCTTTTAACAATGGCTTTCTCCTTGCCACTCTTCCATAAAGACCACATTTGTGTAGTGCACGACTAATTGTTGTCCTGTGGACAGTTTCCCCCACCTGAGCTGTGGCTCTCTGCATTTCATCCAGAGTCACCATGGGCCTCTTGGCTGCCTCTCTGATCAGTGATCTCCTTGTTCGGCCTGTAAGTTTAGGTGGACGGCCTTGTCTTGGCAGGTTTACTGTGGTGCCATACTCTTTCCATTTCCGGATGATGGATTGAACAGTGCTCCGTGAGATGTTTAAAGCTTTTTATAACCTAAGCCTGCTTTAAACTTCTCCAAAACCATATTCCTAACCTGTCTGGTGTGTTCTTTGGACTTCATGATGCTGTTTGCTACCCAATATTCTCTTAACCAACATCTGAGGCCGTCACGGAGCAGCTGTATTTGTACTGAGATTAGATTACACACAGGTGGACCCTTTTGAGTCATTAGCACTCATCAGGCAACTTCTGAATGCAATTGGTTGCACTCAGGGAAAAGGGGGCTGAATACTTTTGCACGTCGCACTTTTTAGTTTTTTATTTGTAAAAAAAATGTTGATTCATGTATAATTTTCCTTCCACTTCATAATTGTATACCACTTTGTGTTGGTCTTTCACATTAAATTCCAGTGAAATATATTTATGTTTGTGGTTGTAATGTGACAAAATATGGAAAAGTTCAAGGGGTATGAATACTTTTGCAACCCACTGTATATATATATATATATATATATATATATATATACACACACACACACAAATATATATTTTGTGTTTGTGTGTGTGTCATTCAAGCAATCACAGATTTTATAAATGAAGCAAACATTAAAAACACAATTTCTCACTCACTAACCCTCTGATCACGGTTGAAGGTAAGGTCTCATTTGTTTGTGAATTTAAAGGGCTTCAGTGTAAATAAACTTTTCACAATGTAAAACAATGGTCAGCATCACTAAGTCCTTTGATTGGATGTGAAATTGCAGATTATGAGGTCAATCCTCTGTTACATCAGGAGATGTAAAAATAAAAAACAACTGTTCAGCAAGTACACAATGACAACGAGGATGATGAGATTTCTGCACTTGGTATTTAATTCTGTATATATTTAATTTTCCTTGCTAATTAAATGCTTTTTCTTTACCAGTATAACTAAGACATTGACCTAAACCACACCCAACACCTTAAGCAGGAACTTGAACTAAAATTAAAACCTGGTGGCATCATTATATGTGATTATATATATATATATATATATATATATATATATATATATATATATATATATATATATATATATATACATATACACACACATACACACTTACACAAACATGTGTGTGTCACAAACATTTGTCATTTACCTATTTTTTAAAGACTTGAACAGAACAACATTTCCAAACTTTTTTTTTTAAAAGAAACTATTGCCAAACAACTTAGCTGCACATCTATACCAACTGCTGTTAGATGATGGACTTCTGCTTTTTAAGATTACAAAAGAATAAAGACCCGTGCCATTCACGATACAAATACAGTTACTTCAGAGTGTAGCATTGTGAAAACACAAAGCACACCGTAATACAATCTATTTAACAGGACGAATCCGTGACTAACATGCAGGGACTTCGGGAGATTCTGCTTTTTGGTAAGTGCAGATTAATTTTATGCATACTAAAATAATTATCAGGCTGATTCAGAGCAGCCACTTTGTTACCAACATAAAGTGGAATAACCAGCATTACACATAAAATAAAATTCTATTTAAATTATATGATTTTAGGTAGTAGAACAATCATCTGGGCTATAGTCTTACAATATTATTTATTTAACAAACATCAAGTCAAAGTAGTTGTTTGTATGCCTAGGCAGTCTCCCACTATTTAAATAAACTTTGGTTCACTCTTCGTAGAAATTTGCCTCAATTATGCTGAGCTATCCTAAAATTCCACCACAGCATTTAAATTTTTTTTAATACTCGTTAAGTGTATAACTTTCATTCAAAAATAAAAAACATTGGACTGTTCATATTTTTTTGTCCATTAAAAAAACTAATTACATTACTTATAATCTCGGTTCATCCATCATTAAATTTGCTTAAGCATTCTCACAACTTAAACAAGAGGCCATTTCCTCAAATTACCAGTCTTTCGTCATAGTGGTTTTTACCTAGTGTAATAGTTTTGGGATGTTTTTCTCTCTCTTGGATTGACTTTAATATTCTGGTCTTTACTGATGTAATCTTGTCAGGTTTCAAAAGTTTACAATGATCGCTGAGTAACAGCAGGGCTGTAAAACTAAAGATGCTGACCACAGTGGACACAGGCACAATTTTTAAGGAAAAAAAAAATGTTAATGATTCAGCAATCACTAGTTTATCATTACAGTTCCAACAATTATCTGATTTGAAATAATTTAATTAAAATGCAGACAACATATTGATTTTAACCCATTTCATTTGCTAATCATGGTAATAATTCATCCTGAGTTTCCAAAATAAGATTACAAGTTAAAAGACCTCTGCTATGTTTTCTCTTTGCAGTCGGATTTCTTAGTGCTTCACTTCCCGTTGGTAAGTAAAAAAAAGTCTATAAAGTGGATGGTGCATTGGTCTGGTCCAATACTCAATAAAGCGGTGAGGCCTCACGAATGCATTGCATCAGTGACCGCTAATGGAATTATAGTGAAACACATGGACAGTAGTGGAAAGTAGGACTGTAACAACAAAAAATAAAATTTATAATCAATTATTAAAAGTGTTGGCAACACACATTATCAAAATTCAATAACAATAATTCATTGTGTCTTCATTGTAATCTTTTAATCACCTTAATCACCATACTCTACATAACAGCAGGATTGTGAAGGACTTAAAATCCAGAATTTAGGGGAAAAAAATGATTTTTTTTTCTGAATTAAAAAATGTGGACTTTAGAAAAACTACTTCAATTAAACAACTAAATATGAAACTTTATATGATTTTAAAAAAAGGTGATTGTAATCGATATATAAAATATCAATTAATGGCTTTTTAATACTTAATCTAGTTCCCAATCAGATCAGACTGGTGAATGGTGTGAACAGCTGTTGTGGTCGAGTGGAGGTCCTGCACGATGGTCAGTGGGGAACAGTGTGTGATGATGGCTGGGACATGAAGGATGCAGAGGTGGTGTGTAGACAGGTCGGATGTGTCAGAGCTCTCAGAGCTACAACAGAAGCTTACTTTGGTCAAGGAACTGAACCTACATGGCTGGATGAAGTTCAGTGTTCTGGATCTGAGAGTAACATCAATCAGTGTTCACACAGTGGATTTGGGAAAGAGAATTGTGGACATCAAGAAGATGCTGGTGTTGTGTGTTTAGGTAAATCATTTCAACATTATTAGTAAGATTATCATCATCGTTGTTGTTGTTGTTATTATAATCCTCTTACACTTATTTTACAGGAGACCTGCAAAGACCCACACTGACCCACATCTCCCAGCACTCTGAGGTCTCACCTGGAGAGATCATGAAGTTGAAATGTACCTCAACCACCCAAACCTGCATTTCTGTAAACTTCCACCTGTACAGATCTGGAACATTAATACAGAACCAAGAAGATCCATCTGAAACTACATTTACTCTGACTGTGGATCGCACTCATCAGGGTCCGTACACCTGTGACTACAGCAGTGGTGACAATACATCACCCAGAAGTAACAGTATCAGCATCACTGTGGGTAAGTTCAGAAAACAAAACTTCTGATTTTCCGACACATTTATAATGGACAAAGACATCGCAAGATGGCGGCAACACTCTCAGGGTATTAACAACGCTTTTAACATCTAAGTTCTAGAAATAAATAATGTATATTACATTTAAAACTAGTGAAAATCACACCTATTATAACAGTCAAGGTGGAGCAGAATGTGCTGCATGCAGTGTTAGAATCAAGGCTTAAAAAGTTGTTGATGCAAGGAACCCCATCAGTGACCAAGTCAACCAAAACTGAATTATGACACACTTGTAGATTTCCATTTATCAGGGTTAATGAAGATTGCTTTTTTATTCCATTTATTAACTCCAACTTTTAAATCTAGTTTAAAATCCCTTGAATCATAACTATGACACTGACAGGCACATTTACTGATATCCATGATTTTGTTATTTTAATACTTGTACTACTATTACTTAAATATATCTATTTTCTTACAGCTGACTTGCGGAGCCCCACACTCATCCGTATCTCACCAAACACAGAATTCTCACCTGGAGACACCCTTCAGTTCAAATGTTCCTCCTCCACCCCATCCAGCATGTCTGTAAACTTCCACCTGTACGGATCTGGAACTTTAATAGAAACTAAACAAGCTCCATCTGAAGCTACATTTACTCTGACTGTGGATCTCACACATCAGGGACAATACACCTGCGACTACAGCAGCAATAACGCCAAATCACCCAGAAGTAACAGTATTAACATCACTGTGGGTAAGTTCAGAGACACACATGAACTAAAGCATGAGGTCTGAAAAAATACACAATAAGTTCATTAATAATGATAAAAAAAGAGAGAGATGCTCACACCAACCTCACCAAATACCATACAGTCTCCTGACCGTAACAATCCTACTGCTCTAAATGATCCCACATTACCTTCTGACCCTATCAAGGTAAGACCTGATTTAACAAAATTGTCCCAATTGTGACTGAAGGGAAGCTATGACAGTGTGACGCCAACTGTTCAGAGATATGTTTCCTAACTAATAAGCTTTCAGATGGAGGCAATCACAGCTTATTACTAACTCTACTATTTGAGGTCTGGGTATCACTTGATCTGTAAAACTACAGGCCTGTTCAGATTACAGTCACAACAGCTAACATTGTGTTTTTTAATATACCCAGTTCCTAATCAGATCAGACTGGTGAAGGGTGTGAACAGCTGTTGTGGTCGAGTGGAGGTCCTGCACAGAGGCCAGTGGGGAACAGTGTGTGATGATGGCTGGGACCTGATGGATGCAGAGGTGGTGTGTAGACAGGTTGGATGTGGCAGGGCTCTCATTGCTCCTGTTAATGCTCACTTTGGACAAGGAAGTGAACCCACGTGGCTGGATGAAGTTCAGTGTTCTGGATCTGAGAGTAACATCAATCAGTGTGTACATAAAGAATTTGGGAATGAGAACTGTGGACATCAGGAAGATGCTGGTGTTGTGTGTTTAGGTAAATCATTGCAACATTATAACCATGATGATCGTCATTATAATGTTTAATGTTATTATATTACATATTTTATTTATTTTCAGGAGAACTGCAGGGAGCCACACTCACCCACAACTCTCTAAAGACGGAGGTCTCACCTGGAGACACTCTTCAGTTCAAATGTTCCTCAAACACCCAAACCTGCATGTCTGTAAACTTCCACCTGTACAGATCTGGAACGTTAATACAGAACCAACAAGCTCCATCGGAAACTATATTTACTCTGACTGTGGATCTCACACATCAGGGTCAGTACACCTGTGACTACACCTACAGCAGCAGCATTGACATCACATCACCCAGCAGTAACGCTATTAACATCACTGTGGGTAAGTCCAGAGGAAACTTTACTCTTAGATCAGACTTTACAACAGATTAAAATAAGGAAACACAATCATCAGCAGTCACATAGCAATAATATTGTTTAGTCAATCTTACAGCAGTACCAAAACAAATTCACTTAATATATTAAAAAAACATTAACCTGTTACACTGTTTTGATACAGTCACAGCAGCTAACATGTTTTATAATAAACCCAGTTCCTAATAAGATCAGACTGGTGAATGGTGTGAACAGCTGTTGTGGTCGAGTGGAGGTCCTGCACAGTGGTCAGTGGGGAACAGTGTGTGATGATGGCTGGGACCTGATGGATGCAGAGGTGGTGTGTAGACAGGTTGGATGTGGCAGAGCTCTCAGTGCTCCTGTTAATGCTCACTTTGGACAAGGAAGTGAACCAACATGGCTGGATGAAGTTCAGTGTTTTGGAACGGAGAGTAACGTCAATCATTGTTCACATAGTGGATTTGGGAAAGAGAACTGTGGACATCAAGAAGACGCTGGTGTTGTGTGTTTAGGTAAATCATTTCAACATAATTAGTATGATGATCATCATTATAATGACTAATATTATTACCATACACATTTATTTTTAGGAGACCTGCAGAGTCCCACACTGACCCACATCTCCCAACATTCTGAGGTCTTACCTGGAGAGATCATGAAGTTGAAATGTACCTCAACCACCCAAACCTGTATGTCCGTAAACTTCCACTTGTACAGATCTGGAACATTAATACAGAACCAAGAAGCTCCATCTGA
Source organism: Corydoras sp. C115 (assembly GCA_019802505.1). NCBI lineage: Eukaryota > Metazoa > Chordata > Actinopteri > Siluriformes > Callichthyidae > Corydoras > Corydoras sp. C115. The sequence goes on from JAFMOC010000467.1 coordinate 270,624, forward strand.
AACTACATTTACTCTGACTGTGGATCTCACACATCAGGGTCAGTACACCTGTGACTACACCTACAGCAGCAGTGACATCACATCACCCAGAAGTAACGCTATTAACATCACTGTGGGTAAGTTCTAGAAATAAAAGGGTAAAATGTGCATTGTAAATAAATGCAGTAAAAAAAAATCATATGATGACATGGATTATATATTTTTGAGCGTTCCCTACAAAGAGTGTTAGACTCCAGAAATAATATGGGGCATGGACTCCACAAGGTATCAAAAATATTCTGTAGGATCTGATCACTACGAGCCACATTGGCTGTATTTTGTATTGTAAACTATTAAATGTAGTTTATAATCATGACATTTTTTATTCTTATGTTGAAAACAGCTCTAGAAACTTTCATAGATGTTCATTTCAGTATATACACACTGACAGGCATATACTGTATATATATATATATATATATATATATATATATGATTTTATTCTGCAAATAGTTTTACTGTTATTACTAAAATGTAACTATTCTCTAACAGCTGAGTTGCGGAGCCCCACACTCATCCGTATCTCCCCGAACACCGAGACCTCACCCGGAGACACCCTTCAGTTCAAATGTACCTCACCCGCCCCATTTAGCATGTCTGTAAACTTCCACCTGTACAGATCTGGAACTTTAATAGAAACTAGACGAGCTCCATCTGAAACTACATTTACTCTGACGGTGGATCTCACACATCAGGGTCAGTACACCTGCGACTACAGCAACAATAACGCCAAATCACCCCGAAGTAACAGTATTAACATCACTGTGGGTAAGTTCAGAGAAAACTTTTCTTCATGATCAGACTTTACAACAGATTACAATAAGGAAACACAATCATCAGCAGTCACATAGCAACGATAATGTTTAGTAAATCTTACAGCAGTGCCAAATTAAATTAACTTAATATATTAGAAAACGTTAATCTGTTACACGGTTCAGTTAGTCACAGCAGCAAACATTGTTTTTTTTTGTGTGTAGTTCCTAATCAGATCAGACTGGTGAATGGTGTGAACAGCTGTTGTGGTCGAGTGGAGGTCCTGCACGATGGTCAGTGGGGAACAGTGTGTGATGATGGCTGGGACCTGATGGATGCAGAGGTGGTGTGTAGACAGGTTGGATGTGGCGGAGCTCTCAGTGCTACAACTGATGCTCACTTTGGACAAGGGAGAGAACCAACATGGCTGAATAAAGTTCAATGTTTTGGATCTGAGAGTATCCTTGATCAGTGTTCACACAGTGGATTTGGAAAGGAGAACTGTGGACATCATGAAGATGCTGGTGTTGTGTGTCTTGGTAAATCAAATTATCACTATGATCATCGTCATCGTTATTATATTATTATTATTATTCACTTGCACGTTTATTTTTTAGGAAACCCGAGAAGCCCCACACTGACCCACATCTCCCAATACTCTGAGGTCTCACCTGGAGAGATAATTAAGTTCAAATGTTCCTCAACCACCCAAAACTGCATGTCTGTAAACTTCCACCTGTACAGATCTGGAACATTAATAGAAACTAAACAAGCTCCATCGGAAACTACATTTATTCTGACTGTGGGTCTTACCCATCAGAGTCAGTACACCTGTGACTACAGCAGCAATAACGTCAAATCCCCAAGAAGTAACGCCATCAGCATCACTGTGGGTAAGTTATATATTTATTATGCAATTAAAACCAGTAAAAAAAACTCACACAAACACACACACCCTTGGTATAACAGTGTTTAAATTAGGGGGTAAATCAGAGCCTCCATGCAAACATGATACAATATTTCGACACTTAAGAATTCCCCACAATATGATTTCTAATATATATTTTTAATAATTGATAAAATAAATATTGTGAATATTATTTATTTGGTCATTAGCATGTCTAAAACCAATTACAGCCTCTTCCATTTGGGGATATTGGTCATTGTAATGCATGACTGAGGCTTTTCTGATTCTTATCAAAAAATAAAAATGTAACCTTAAGACACTGAAAAAAAAGAGTCCAACAATAATTAGAGTTGGGTTTGGGATAATAGTAATACTTTCCATCAGAGAACAATTAAATTACTGGTCTGTTGTGCTCCGCTAATTCTAAGGGGCTGGCCTGAGCCAATATTTTGTCCCAGTACAGCCCCGAATGTGTATGATAACGTAGAGATCTGGTAACCTAACCGCGAGTGGCAGAGCAGTATTTAGGGTATGATAAATTGTGTCATTGCAGAAACATTCTGATGTCATTCTTTTGGTTCTGCAGTAAACCTGGAGCGGCCATGGATCACATTTGGTGCAGATTACCACTCTGGTGGTCATGAAGTTCCAGAGGTGACTAAAGGCAACAGTTTCTCGATTACCTGTTCTACTAAAGCTCAGTACCCAGGAGGCTCCTTTCATCTGTTGAATAATTTAATGAACAGAACTCTGGTAGCGGTTAATCACATCGCAGTGTTCATTTTTCCAAAAGCGGATTTTCTCCATCAGGGAGACTACAGATGTGTTTATGAGGTTACCGTGGCTTCACGTAGTCTGAACTCCATACCCTCCGACCCCCTGATCATCACTGTTAAAGGTAAAGTCCCCATTTTCTTTCACGTTTAGGTGGATTTACGTGCATGTTAACTTGTTTGGCTTCTTAATTTCCTTCTAGCATCTCTGATTCTATTGATTGGATGTGGACTGGGAGTGGGATTGCTTTTGATTACAGTGACATTCCTCATTTGCTTTATCAGAAAATATAAAAAACAAAAATCTCAAAGTAAGTAAGCGAGCAGACAATGCAAATTACTTTCAATTAATTTTAATATACTGGGTGTTTTTTTTTTTAGAATGTGTAACTCACATTTGCTCTCACACACAATCAATGCTCAGGTGCAGAAAACACTTTGAAAATGACTGATTTCGCAAAGTGTGTAGAAAACAAACACTAGGGTGGATGATAACGATGTGAGGAATGAAAGGCAAAGTGCAAAATCAACAGTCCACCCAACTGAAGGTCCAGAGGTATATGAAACTTGAAGATGAACCTTAAAACATGGACGTTCACCTTCCACAAGACAGAGGATTCATACAACGCTCATACAATTCATACAATTTAGAAAAATGTCTTTAATCAAATGTACCAGAACGACTTAAGGTTATGTCTATTTTTAAGACCCATTTTGTAACAGCATATGTTTGCAAATGGTTTAATTTTGGTTTCTTTGCTAAGATTCCAAAAAACGTAAGTTCAAGTCACCTTTGCATTCATTAAGCATCAGGTATTTAAACACTTCTAAACTAAGCCATATGACATATCAAGTAAACACATTTGGAAAATAGTGTAACACATTACGTAAAGTAAAACCTTACCTGGCACTTACCTGCCCAAATGACTGGTACTACGAAAAAAATCAAGATTGAAATGACAACACAGCAATTGTATCCCCCCCTTTACTTTAAGACACATTCTGTAATAGCTTATATTTTGCAAATAGTTTAAATTAGTTTGTTTGACTGATTCCATTACATATACAGTGGGTTGCAAAAGTATTCATACCCCTTGAACTTTTCCATATTTTGTCACATTACAACCACAAACATAAATATATTTCACTGGAATTTAATGTGAAAGACCAACACAAAGTGGTATACAATTGTGAAGTGGAAGGAAAATTATACATGAATCAACATTTTTTTTACAAATAAAAAACTGAAAAGTGCGACGTGCAAAAGTATTCAGCCCCCTTTTCCCTGAGTGCAACCAATTGCATTCAGAAGTTGCCTGATGAGTGCTAATGACTCAAAAGGGTCCACCTGTGTGTAATCTAATCTCAGTACAAATACAGCTGCTCCGTGACGGCCTCAGATGTTGGTTAAGAGAATATTGGGGAGCAAACAGCATCATGAAGTCCAAAGAACACACCAGACAGGTTAGGAATATGGTTTTGGAGAAGTTTAAAGCAGGCTTAGGTTATAAAAAGATTTCCCAAGCTTTGAACATCTCAAAGCTCTCAAAGATCTTCAATCCATCATCCGGAAATGGAAAGAGTATGGCACCACAGTAAACCTGCCAAGACAAGGCCGTCCACCTAAACTTACAGGCCGAACAAGGAGATCACTGATCAGAGAGGCAGCCAAGAGGCCCATGGTGACTCTGGATGAAATGCAGAGAGCCACAGCTCAGGTGGGGGAAACTGTCCACAGGACAACAATTAGTCGTGCACTACACAAATGTGGTCTTTATGGAAGAGTGGCAAGGAGAAAGCCATTGTTAAAAGAAAACCATAAGAAGTCCCGTTTGCAGTTTGCCAGAAGCCATGTTGAGGACACAGCAAACATGTGGAAGAAGGTGCTTTGGTCAGACGAGACCAAAATTGAACTTTTTGGCCACAATGCAAAACGCTATGTGTGGCGGAGAAATAACACTGCACATCACTCTGAAAACACCATCCCCACTGTCAAATATGGTGGTGGCAGCATCATGCTCTGGGGGTGCTTCTCTTCAGCAGGGACCGGGAAGTTGGTCAAAGTTGATGGGAAGATGGATGGAGCCAAATACAGGGCAATCTTGGAAGAAAACCTGTTGGAGTCAGCAAAAGATTTGAGACTGGGGCGGAGGTTCACCTTCCAGCAGGACAACGACCCTAAACATAAAGCCAGAGCTACAATGGAGTGGTTTAAAAAAAAGAATATTCATGTGTTAGAATGGCCCAGTCAAAGTCCAGACCTAAACCCAATTGAGAATTTGTGGCAAGATCTCAAAACTGCTGTTCACAAACACTCTCCATCCAATCTGACTGAGCTTGAGCTGTTTTGCAAGGAGGAATGGGCAAGAATTTCAGTCACTAGATGTGCAAAGCTGGTGGAGACATACCCTAAAAGACTTGCAGCTGTAATTGCAGCAAAAGGTGGCTCCACAAAGTATTGACTCAGGGGGGCTGAATACTTTTGCACGTCGCACTTTTCAGTTTTTTATTTGTAAAAAAAAATGTTGATTCATGTATAATTTTCCTTCCACTTCACAATTGTATACCACTTTGTGTTGGTCTTTCACATTAAATTCCAGTGAAATATATTTATGTTTGTGGTTGTAATGTGACAAAATATGGAAAAGTTCAAGGGGTATGAATACTTTTGCAACCCACTGTAGGTTCAGCTCATGACATGCGTTGTTAAATAATAAATTATAAATGGCACATCTGTCATGCAATAAAATGGGAACCTATTTAAAATGGCTCCCCGTCCCCATGACTCTCAGCTACTCTAAAATTAAACAGCTGATGTACATATTAACGTCACAAAAACACTTTTACCCCCCACTGTTTGTAAGCTAGACATTTCTTTGTCAAAATTATGCAAGATTTAGGTATTTAAGCATGTTTTTAACTGAGCCATACGAAATATCAAAAGAATTAAAGACATTCAGAACATTACATAAAGTAAAACCTTACCTGGCACTTACCTGCCCCAATAACCTGAGCATCAACGTGCAACAGAACGTCGGCGATCACACAAAATTAAAATGATAACACAGCAATTGTCCCCACCCCATTACTTTAAGACATATTGCAACAGAATACATTTGCAATTGGTTTTAATTAGTTTGTTTGCTAGAATTCCATGACATTTAGGTTCAAATCATTGACGACATGGGTTGTTATGCTATGAATCATGGCACATCCATCATGCAATAAAATCACAACCTATTCAAATATTATACATATTAAACACACAAAAACACATTTACCTGCCACTGTGTGTAAGTTAGGATAAAACCAGCACCTTTGAATTAATTAAGCATCGGATACTTGAGCGCTTTCCAACCGAGCCATATCATATATCACAAGAATTCAAGACATTTGATAAACAGAGTAAAAACCTTATCTGTCACTTACCTGCCCCGATGACTGGGGTACTACGGAATGTGATATTACCCCAAAATAATTTAACATCATACTAAAAATCATCACTTTGTACATTGAAAATGTACGCAATACACAGCAACTATTCACAATTCTGCATTTAGTGGTACAAATTTAATGTGGTGTAAACGTAGTAAATAAATAAAAAAATAGAAGAACATAATGGATATAATGGTATGAAAAATGTATATTAATGTGAATAAAGCTTATGAAATGGGACGACAATTATTAAAAGGTGTGTTTTATTAAATTTGAAATGTATTTTTTGAAATGTAAGTCTTACCTGCTATTTACAACCTTCAAATTCTTACCTTAATCTTCTTTATTCTCAGCTCTGGTCCTTTCATGCCTTCCCTCTTACATTGTCTCATCTTTCCCGTCTCAATTGTCAATTTCATAATTGATTTCAAAATCAATTTCATAAGATTTTGATTTTAAACACATTTATAAATTTAACTGGTGGCACAATGGCGTAGTGGTCAGCATGTCTGCCTGGGGCATGCAGGTTCAAAATTTGGATCTGGGTGGAATTTCCATGTTCTCCACGTGTCCGTGTGGATTTCCTCCAGCTTCTCCGGTTTTCACCCACAGTCCAAAAACATGGAAGCAAATTGGCTGCTCTAAATTGCCCCTATATAGTCTGTGAGCGTGTGTCTGTTTGCCCAGCGCCTGAAACGTTCTCCCCTGGATAGGCATGGGGAACCCCCTCCAACCCTAGTAAAAGATTCAGCGAAAGATAATGAATGAATGAAACCTTATTGCTTATATAACCTTAAATAAAGTCTTATTGCTTTATTATGTTTCCTGTCTAAATGAGTACATGAAGCAATGTTCAGATATTTTTAAATTACAGAAATAAAAAGAATAATAAAGTGGAAAATAATCATTTCCTTTTTTTTAATTATATGTTAAATAAAGCAGCAATGTTATTTTTGAAGAGCATAAGAATAAATACATGAGTTATATTTCATATTGCAAGTCAAGGTGGAAGAAGGCCAGTCTAGCAAAACTCCAAATGTGTTTGGTGAAAGACCAATTGTGACCCCTCATTGCTAAATTTAACAAACAATTTTTTTTTTTACCCCAATTAAACACTTATTTCCTTTATCATTAAATCCAACACATTAACCTCAGAATGCAGTGAGAGGAAACGACACGCTCTCAAGCCTCAGATCATCAGGTTGAACTGAAATAACTGCGTTATCGGCACAGGAGACGAAAATGAATACAAATAATTGATAATAATGAGGGTACTAATTAATGTTCTGACAATGAGGTAACACCACAGTTTACTTTTACTGTCATAACATTAATTATTAGGACAGTATTGCAAAGAATGATTTCTAATCATCATTAAACATTAAAGTCATCAACGATTAAAGCCATGACTAAGGAACAAAATTGACAAAATTTAAAGTAGGTGTAGAATGGTCGTTTTTTTTTATTAAATTTAATTACTTTTCATACATAATGTCCTGCCAGATAATTCTTAGCACAGCTGTGGACTTTAATGTTATAGTAAATGTACCGCGAATGTACGATAAATGTTTTTACCAATATTTTTTTTGGGTATAATTTTTAGTAATCAGGCATTAACTGTAAAATCAACAGGATGTAGGACCAAAAGAAGCTCCACAGCTACTCCAGGGCAGGAAATTATATGTTTCAAATGCAATTAAGCAAAAGAATAAAGCTTCCTCAACGAGGGCATGGCTGAGCAATGCACTTAAGTACGGTAAAGAGACTTAAAACAAGCAAAAAAAACGTCTATTCATCATGTTAACGCAGTTCAAGTCCATATTAACTGAAAGTTTCATTTGACCTCAAATGCACTCAAGTCCAGTACAGCGAAATGTATAGAACGACTTCGTGGCCAAATTTGTACAAAGACGCCGTGAATGGTAAACGTTATTGAAGAATTGAAACCATAGTTCCAGTTTAATCCATGTTTTTTATTCTATTGTTCCAACAAAAAAAAACATTATTTTTTTACTGATCAATCTACTGCGATCAAACTACAAACTTCAATGTTGTATAATAAATAAAACATGATCTTAAGCTTTAATTCAATTTAGAAACTTAGTTTCAAAATCAGTTTCTAAACCTACAAAAGTGATAAAATTGCAGGACTATTAAAGTTATGACAATAACAGAGTATAAACCCAATATGAAGATCATTTTAAGGAAAAGTTTTTTTTATTACTTTAATTACTTCTGCTTTAACCAACAGGAAGAAGGCGGTGCTTAAAACTTAGTACCTCCTCAGTATTAATATAACAACGATTTTTCTATATTTTAAACACAGCAGTGCACACAGCAATGCCATCGAGATAAAATACAACATAAAGATAGAAATGCAGAAACTTCAGAGCATTCTGATTGTTGGTAAGTACATTTTTTATTTATTTTATATTAGGAAAAAATTACACAACTGCAAGAAATTTCAGGCGCATGAAATTTCCAAAAACATGTTCAGTAAGATGTAATTAAGCACACAGATGGAAGGAGTACACAATGAGCTTTATTACACACACACACAAATAGTGAAGTTTTTAACATTTAAATAACGCCGTTTTAAAATCATTTCCCAATTTTGCTAATAGGGGTGTAAATTGGAGCGATTTTGTTAAGCCAACGATTCAATTAACTTAAAATCTTAAGAATTACCCACAATACAAGATGATTTAATATTTATATTAAATCTTTTAAGTTTAAAAAATATATTTTTTTAATCATTGGCCTTTTATTAAGAATACAGAAACTGTATTCTATTAACACAATGTTTATCACACTAAAGCGGTTGTGATCAACACTGCAAACAGAACAGTTACTCCATTAAAAAAAATAAAAAATGAGTCAAATAAAGTTTGACAAAAAGATTTCATTAAAAAAAAAAAAAAAAAAAAAACATAATAAGAATAATGCAGATTAATGTGCAGATCGAGTCTACTAAAGACAACAAAACAAAAACTAATCCCTACAGTCAAACATATTTAATTTAGTAAATGTGTGTGTGTGTGTGTGTGTGTGTATATATATATATATATATATATATATATATATATATATATATATATATATATATGGGGTATATATGGGGTGGAGCAGGGGGGGGGGGGGGCAACCTTTGATCATTATTGTGAAATTTAGTTCTGATGTTTCGTGACATGTTTTTTGGACATTTATGCAAATATGGAACAAATCACGTCCTGCATTGGTTCGATACGGGACGCAACTTTTAACTATTAAATAAAGGCCGATTCCATATCTGACACTTGGTTTACATACAATACAATGCCAGAGGCCAAGATCTCTTTAAGCGTGTGATACAATGTGCGAGTGGCTGCAAAACATTATTGAACAAACAAAAAACTTTAAAATTTGTTTTGTGTGAAGCAACTTTAAAATGCCAGGATTGTAAAAACATTAGAGGAGCTAAACCTCCATAGTCATGTGACTTGAGGTAATTTCTAACTTCTAACCAAAATGAAGACATTAAAAGTGCAAAACTTACAAAAAAAAGAAGGCCGGAAGTTATTTTGATAAAAATCACTGTAACAGAGGTTTCTCCTGAGCTCAGCACATCATGCAAAACGTTCTGGTTTCTGAGATGTGTTCTAGTGCGTGATCTACTTTAAGGTTCTAAACCTGAGGCAGCATAATGTGACAGAGTAACATAAAGCATGTGTAAGAGATGTTGCTACAACAGCGTTTTCAGCTGTACAATGCTGTTTAAATAACCTCATTGTGAAGGTTTATGGAGGCCAGTTGAACGCAGTTAACAAGATGTTAGGTTAAGGTTTCATTTACGATCGCAGTTACAATCGAATGACATTTGAATAATCTATTCAGGTCGCAGAAAAGAAGTGTGATTTAAATTTATTTTACAAATTTACATTTAAATGAGAACTCATGTTTATAAACGACATTTTCACAAGATCACAATTTCATGGTTTTTAAAAAAAAACAACACACATCTGCTTTTTTTTTTTAAAACACCTCGGTTTTGTTTTCTCTTTACAGTCGGAGTTCTTCGTGCTTCACAGCTTGCTGGTGAGTTTTAAAAAGCGAGAAATAAATGGATTTGAAAGCTCTTTCAAAGCATAATATGTTATATTGTCACATTAAAAAGTCAACACATTATAAAGACTTCATAAACAAGATGTCTTCAGGATCCTCATGTGATGAATAATGTTTCCTTGTTAATTCATTAAACAGATGACATTCATTCATTAAACAGACTGAAAAAAAGTTAGTTTTTTTGGACTAGGAAATCATGTTTACATATGTGAGACAAGCTTTTGTTTTTTTTTTTATTTTCCACCCAGTCATTTTTATTCAATTTTATTAACTTTGAAGTTTTAACATCTCTGCTCAAAAGAAATGCCTTTGTTTTGTTTTCTCTGCAGGTGGAATTCTTTGTGCTTTACAGTTGGCCAGTAAGTTAAAAAACGTGAAAGTGGATTGTTGTTTTAAGGCAGCGTGAGATAAAACAAAATGTTTATAAATAATCAAAGTGTTATTTATCCACAGTACTATATTTAATTATGTATTTACTTAAACAGGGTGTAATCAGATCAGGCTGGTGAATGGCATGAACAGCTGCACTGGTCGAGTGGAGATCCTGCATGAAGGTCAGTGGGGAACAGTGTGTGATGATGACTGGGGCATGAACGATGCCGAGGTGGTGTGTAGACAGGTCGGATGTGGAACAGCTCTTAGCGCCAACCACAGCGCTCAGTTTGGTGAAGGAAGTGGACAAATATGGTTGGATGATGTTGGCTGTGCTGGAACTGAAAGCAACATCAATCAGTGTTCACACAGAGGATTTGGGACACATAACTGTGGACATGTTGAAGATGCTGGTGTTGAGTGCTCAGGTAAGCGATTTATTAATACCTTTTTATTCAATATCTTTTAGATTTCATTTTCAAGTTTATTCCCACATAAACTTGGAAATACATTCCAAACACAAAGACTACAGCATAAAAAAGATATGGCTGAGAGTTTGAACACAGACTCCATAGTTCAATATACTTTGAATGATTCTTGTGCCTGAGGTTGGCAGAAAAATTGCTCATGAACAAGGGTAGGTACATTAAGTCTTTAAAGACAAAGTGAGTACAGTGTCATTGCTGAACTAAATACGGATATCAAGAAGAGAATCAACTGAATCCTATTTACACTGATGAAGGACCACAGAATCAATAAGAAAGTCTCAGATTTTATATCAAAGTGTATCCCTACTCCATGAACAGGAGTATTTATTTAGAATTCAGTAAGGTTCAGTTAGAGGTCAAGTTCCAGAGCGTCACTATTTTAAATGTGCTATGATATAACACGTATGACGTATACCGAAGTACACAAGTGGTTCATATCAACAACTGGAAGACAAAATAAATGACATATCATTATATTTTAACAATATTAATTATTTTAAATGTTGAACTGAACAATTTTTTTCCTTCACTTCCTTCAAAAAAAAAAAAACAGCTACATAAAAGAAACAGGTTACTTTTGGGGTGAAAACGAAAAGTGCATCATAAAGTTCGTGCTAATAGAAAAATTTATAAAATAGCATTCGTCTTGTCGCTTATTAATGACCTCTGCACTAGAATTACTAAAAACGGAGGCAGTTAAAAAAAACATCCCTACACCATTCATCCAACTCCACCAACCTGAATAGTTTACCTTTAACTGGAATTTGTTTGGACCAAATTCAGTGAATTTTATGCTGCGCATTTGATCATTTAAAACATTTTCATACAAGGAAAGCCTTTTATTGTCTATACTGGTGTCAGTGTTTCATGGGCAAAACTTTTCCATGGTAATGCACTTTTTCACGGGTAAGAGATATTCCACAATTTATATATACAGTATACTGTATATCATTAACAATAAACTTGTTTTTCTTTATTAATAAAAAAAAAAAACAGTTCAAATCAGACTGGTGAATGGTGTGAACAGCTGTTGTGGTCGAGTGGAGGTCCTGTACAGAGGTCAGTGGGGAACAGTGTGTGATGATGACTGGGACCTAATGGATGCCGAGGTGGTGTGTAGACAGGTTGGATGTGGCAGAGCTGTAAGTGCTACAACCAATGCTAACTTTGGACAAGGAAGTGAACCAACATGGCTGGATGATGTTCGGTGTTCTGGATCTGAGAGCAACATCAATCAGTGTTCACACAGTGGATTTGGGAATGAGAACTGTGGACATGAAGAAGATGCTGGTGTTGTGTGTTTAGGTAGATCAATCAATTCATATATTTACTATTATTATAACTATTTATTATTACTAAACCTGAAAATTTGGGTTTCAGGAGAGTTACAGAGACCCACACTGACCCGCATTTCTCCACACTCTGAGATTTTTCCAAGAGACACTCTTCAGTTCAAATGTACCTCAAACACCCAAACCTGCACGTCTGTAAACTTTCGCCTGTACAGATCTGGAACATTAATACAGAACCAACAAGCTCCATCTGAAACAACATTTACTCTGACTGTGGATCTCACACATCAGGGTCAGTACACCTGTGATTATACCTACAGCAGCAGCAGTGACATCACATCACCCAGAAGTAACAGTATCAGCATCACTGTGGGTAAGTTTAATGTTTTTCAATGCATTTATAATGGATAAAGTCACTGCAAGATGGCAGCAGCACTCTCAGGGTAAAAAAAATACTATTTTTAAAGAGCCAATCAGGTTGCTGGAGGGCTGTAACTCAGGGTCTTACAGAGGGTCCTGAGGTATGTCTGAGATGAAGGTCATGATTTGTGATTAGCGATAGTTATTTGGTGTGACCCTTCAGCCTCCCTTAATGCTAATTTAAACCACCTTTTTAAAGGCTGAACATCAGCTACATGTTTGTTTGGTTAGAATTAAAGCAGTACTCAACTAAATTCACTGTGTTTCAGTTTGTCATCATGTTTCATTACTCACACTCGCTAGAAGTTGAAGTAGAAGCTGAATATAACTATTCTCTTACAGCTAATTTGCGGAGCCCCACACTCACCCTTACATCCCCAAACACTGAGACCTCACCTGGAGACACTCTTCAGTTCAAATGTACCTCACCCACCCCATTCAGCATGTCTGTAAACTTTCACCTGTACAAATCTGGAACTTTAATAAAAACCCAGAGTGCTCCATCTGAAACTACATTTAATCTGACGGTGGGTCTCACACATCAGGGTCAGTACACCTGTGACTACACCTACAATAACGTCAAGTCACCCAGAAGTACCTCCATCAGCATCACTGTGGGTAAGTTGACATTCTGTTTCATTACCAACACTCACTGAGCTGAAGCTCTCATTGTTGAACTGCATGCTATTATATTATTCAAAAGACTTTATTATGTGAAAGTATAATGAAATAAATGTAAAAAACTTTCATATTATCATTCGTTTAACAACATTATGGTGTTTTGAGCATCAGACACCCTCGACCAAGCGATCCAGTTAAGGTCAATCAGGCCACAGATCGTGCCCTAGCCGCACTGGACCACGGATCCCCTCTCTTAATCCAGAGCTACCTAAAGGCTTTTCCCGCCGCCCCTGTTCTGCCCTTTCGTCTCTGTGTGACCACTCCTGTGTGCTCTAAACACCCTGGTACCTCTGGGATACCACCTTTTAGCACTGACGTGTCAATATATCCATTCTTGAGGAAGAACTCTGCTAGTCGCTTACTACAATGTTGAAGAAAATCAGGGGTAGAAGCTTGGAACGTTGCTTATTAGACCTTACAGGATCCTTCCCTCGTCTCTGGCTCCCCTGGGTTTTGCGTATTGAGCTGCTAACCTGTGCCGCTTTCCTGAGCTCCCATCTGTATCTTCATTTAACAAACTCTTCATGGTCGTCAAACAGACTTTTCCTGGTAGTCACTGGTTTCTCCAGTTGACAGTTGTAAGGATACATCTGATGCATAGCTAGGGCACATAAGCAATGATGCTAACAAAAGCTATTTAATTTAATAATGCTCCATGAAAACATAAAAACCTAATATACATTTTGCAGTGGATAAATTACTGGAGTTTACACGGTACTGTAGCTCAGGAGCAAATCAAAGACACACAACCCACTATAAATGTTAGATGTTAGGTTTTTTATTTTTGATAATATTCAGTTATGTTTTCTATGTGTTTTAAATTAAACCCAGTTCCTAATCAGATCAGACTGGTGAATGGTGTGAACAGCTGTTGTGGTCGAGTGGAGGTCCTGCATGATGGTCAGTGGGGAACAGTGTGTGATGATGGCTGGGACCTGAAGGATGCAGAGGTGGTGTGTAGACAGGTTGGATGTGGCAGAGCTCTCAGTGCTACAACTGATGCTAACTTTGGACAAGGAAATGGAACAATATGGCTGGATGATGTTCAGTGTTCTGGATCTGAGAGCAACATTGATCAATGTTCATATAGAACATTTGGGACACACAACTGTGGACATAGTGAAGATGCTGGTGTTGTGTGTTTTGGTAAATATTTTAACAATATTACTATGATGAGCATCATCATTATTATTACTATTAAACACATTTCTTTTTTTAGGTGCCCTGCAGAGTCCCACATTGAACCTTACCTCTCCAAACTCTGTGATCTTACGGGGAGACACTCTTCAGTTCAAATGTACCTCAACCACCCAAACCTGCACGTCTGTAAACTTTCGTCTGTACAGATCTGGAACATTAATAAAAACCCAACAAGCTCCATCTGAAACTACATTTACTCTGACTGTGGATCTCACACATCAGGGTCAGTACACCTGTGACTACACCTACAGCAGCAGCAACATCACATCACCCAGAAGCACCTCCATCAGCATCACTGTGGGTAAGTTCAGAAAACAAAACTTCTGATTTTCCAACACATTCATAATGGACAAAGTCACTGCAAGATGGCAGCAGCGCTCTCAGGGCAAAAAAAAAAATAATTCAAAGCTGCTGCAGCTGCAACTCAGGGTCTTACAGAGGGTCCTGAGGTATGTCTGAGATGAAGGTAGTCATTTGTGATTAGCGATAGTTATTTGGTGTGACCCTTCAGCCTATCTTGATGTTAATTTAAACCACCTTTTTAAAAGGCTGAACATCAGCTACATGGTTGTTTGGTTAAAATTAAGGCAGTCCTCAACTAAATTCACTGTGTTCCAGTTTGTCATCATGTTTCATTACTCACACTCGCTAGAAGTAGAAGCTGAATATAACTATTCTCTTACAGCTGAGTTGCAGAGCCCCACACTCACCCTTACATCCCCAAACACTGAGACATCACCTGGAGACACTCTTCAGTTCAAATGTACCTCACCCACCCCATTCAGCATGTCTGTAAACGTCCACCTGTACAAATCTGGAACTTTAATAAAAACCCAGAGTGCTCCATCTGAAACTACATTTAATCTGACGGTGGGTCTCACACATCAGGGTCAGTATACCTGTGACTACACCTACAATAACGTCAAGTCACCCAGAAGTACCTCCATCAGCATCACTGTGGGTAAGTTGACATTCTGTTTCATTACAAACACTGAGCTGAAGCTCTCATTGTGGAGCTGCACGCTACTATATTAGTCAAAAGACTTTATGTGAAAAGAGAATGAAATAAAAGTCAAAAACTTTCATATTATCATTCGGTTAACAACATTCTGGTCTTTTGAGCATCAGACACCCTCGACCAAGCGATCCAGTTAAGGTCAATCAGGCCACAGCTCGTGCCCTAGCAGCACTCGACCACGGATCCCCTCTCTTAATCCAGAGCTATCGAAAGGCTTTTCCCGCCGCCCCTGTTCTGCCCTTTCGTCTCTGTGTGACCACTCCTGTGTGCTCTAAACACCCTCATACCTCTGGGATACCACCTTTTAGCACTGAGGTGTCAATATATCCATTCTTAAGGAAGAACTCTGCTAGTCACTTACTACAATGTTGAAGAAAATCAGGGGTAGCAGTTTGGAACAGTGCTTAGACGTTGCAAGATGTTCAACTTGGTCCTGGTGCGGACCTGGACCTTGCTTTCCACACCTCATTATACATGAGAGGCTCCCTCAGATCGGTGGCCTCTGCAGTCTTTTAGGGTCTTATCACTGCCTTGCACTGCCCTAGTTCTTGATCTCGGATGGGGTCACTGAAGGTGTCATGAAGATGGTCAACTTTCGCCTTTGAACAGGCTAGCCAACCACTGCGTCTCTGTCCCAGCAGCTTCTGAACAAAGCCGAATGGGTTATTGATGATGGCCGCCCACTTTCTGGCCCATCTGTTTTTTTTTCCCAAGCCTTTCTCATTCTAGCAGATCTTTCTTCACATGCATTTTGAACTTGTAAACGTTTGTTCATCACTGTTGATCATTAACCTTACAGTAAATCTGTCTGGCTGAGCTGCACCCCCACCACCCATCTTTGGCTCCTGTGTGGGTATCTTTTCTTTCTTTGCTTAGTACTTTGCTTTGGGTTCTCCTTCACAGGAGCTAACCTGTGCCACTTTCCTGAGCTCCCATCTGTATCTTCATTTACCAAGCTCTTCATGGTCGTCTAACAGACATTTTCCTGGTAGTCACTGGTTTCTCTTGTTAAGAGTTGTAAGGATATTTCTTCTGATTCATAGCTAGGGCACATAAGTGATAAAAGTTTTTATTTTTAATAATATTCAGTGATGTTTCCTATTTGTTTTAAACCAAATCCAGTTCCCAATCAGATCAGACTGGTGAATAGTGTGAACAGCTGTTGTGGTCGAGTGGAGGTCCTGCACAGAGGTCAGGGGGGAACAGTGTGTGATGATGACTGGGACCTGAGGGATGCAGAGGTCGTGTGTAGACAGGTTGGATGTGGCAGAGCTCTCAGTGCTCCTGGGAGTGCTCACTTTGGACAAGGAAATGGAACAATATGGCTGGATGATGTTCAGTGTTCTGGATCTGAGAGTAACATTGATCAATGTTCATATAGAACATTTGGGAAACACAACTGTGGACATAATGAAGATGCTGGTGTTGTGTGTTTAGGTAAATATTTTAACAATATTACTATGATGAGCATCATCATTATTATTACTATTAAACACATTTCTTTTTTTAGGTGCCCTGCATAGTCCCACATTGAACCTTACCTCTCCAAACTCTGTGATCTTACGGGGAGACACTCTTCAGTTCAAATGTACCTCAAACACCCAAACCTGCACGTCTGTAAACTTTCGCCTGTACAGATCTGGAACTTTAATAAAAACCCAACAAGCTCCATCTGAAACTACATTTACTCTGACTGTGGATCTCACACATCAGGGTCGGTACACCTGTGATTACACCTACAGCAGCAGTAACATCACATCACCAAGAAGCACCTCCATCAGCATCACTGTGGGTAAGTTCAGAAAACAAAACTTCTGATTTTCCAACACATTCATAATGGACAAAGTCACTGCAAGATGGCAGCAGCGCTCTCAGGGTAAAAAAAAAAATTATTCAAAGCTGCTGCAGCTGCTGGAGAGCTGTAACTCAGGGTCTTACAGAGGGTCCTGAGGTATGTCTGAAATGAAGGTAGTCATTTGTGATTAGCGATAATTATTTGGTGTGACCCTTCAGCCTCCCTTAATGCTAATTTAAACCACCTTTTTAAAGGCTGAACATCAGCTACTTGGTTGTTTGTTAGAATTAAAGCAGTACTCAACTAAATTCACTGTGTTCCAGCTTGTCATCATGTTTCATTACTCACACTCGCTAGAAGTAGAAGCTGAATATAACTATTCTCTTACAGCTGAGTTGCAGAGCCCCACACTCACCCTTACATCCCCAAACACTCAGATCTCATCTGGAGACACTCTTCAGTTCAAATGTACCTCACCCACCCCATTCAGCATGTCTGTAAACTTCCACCTGTACAGATCTGGAACTTTAATAAAAACCCAGAGTGCTCCATCTGAAACTACATTTAATCTGACGGTGGGTCTCACACATCAGGGTCAGTACACCTGTGACTACACCTACAATAACATCAAGTCACCCAGAAGTAACTCTGTAAACAACACTGTGGGTAAGTTCAGAGGAAACTTCACTTTGATTAGGCAACACATTGAGACTGTACTTCTGTTTCATTACCAACCCTCACTGAGCTGAAGCTCTCATTGTGGAACTGGACACTACTATATTAGTCAAAAGACCATTATGTGAAAAGATAATGAATTAAAAGTAAAAAAAAAAAACTTTCAAACTATCATATGGTTAAAAATGTTATGTACAGAAGTAACCATTTTTATTTATTTATGGCTGCACTTATTATGCACTAAATACTATTTAATTCCATAATAATCCACAAAAACAACAAAAATAAATACATATCTCTAATACAGTGTGCAGTGGATACATGTAGTGGAAGTTTTTTAAAATAATATTCAGTGATGTTTTCTATTTGTTTTATAATAAATCCAGTTCCTAATCAGATCAGACTGGTGAATGGTGGGAACAGATGTTGTGGTCGAGTGGAGATCCTGTACAACGGTCAGTGGGGAACAGTGTGTGATGATGGCTGGGACCTGAGGGATGCAAGGGTGGTGTGTAGACAGGTTGGATGTGGCAGGGCTCTCAGAGCTACAAGAGATGCTCACTTTGGACGAGGAAATGGAACAACATGGCTGGATAATGTTCAGTGTTCTGGATCTGAGAGTAACATCAATCAGTGTTCACACAGTGGATTTGGGAATGAGAACTGTGGACATCATGAAGATGCTGGTGTTGTGTGTTTAGGTAAATCATTTCAAAATTAGTACTATGATGATCCTTTCTTCTAAATTTCTGCAATAAATACAGCCCATAACCGCTTAATTGACTTCGTTCAAACACTGTTAAGTTTTAGTTTTTGAGTTATAAGGATTTGTTTGGTATGAGGAGCTAAAAGCCGCTCTATAGACTCATGTTAAGATTTCAGAGTGGCTCTCCGACTCACACATGCATCCAACATCCAATCAGAATCAGAGGTCATGGCCAGATGATGTCATCATAACAGTTCACCACTCAGATCGATAAACTGTCCACTAGCCAATCAGTGTGGATTGTATTTCAGGTCACGCATTTCACAGACATAGTCTCAGTCATCTCGCCTTCATTGGTTCATGTTTTCAAGTACACTTTGTCGCTCCTTCAGGAAATGCACATCAAGACATTATTAATATAATTTATATACACTGCCCAGTGATGGATTGGCACCCTGTCCTGGGTCTATCTGCCCAGCGCCCGAAACGTTCTCCCCTGGATGGGCATGGGGAACCCCACCGCGACCCTAATAAAGGATAAAGCGGGAGATAATGAATGAATTAATTTATATACACGTGTCTTTTTTAGGAGACCTGCCGAGTCCCACATTGAACCTTACCTCTCCAAACTCTGTGATCTTACGAGGAGACACTCTTCAGTTCAAATGTTCCTCAACCACCCAAACCTGCATGTCTGTAAACTTCCACCTGTACAGATCTGGAACATTAATAAAAACCCAACAAGCTCCATCTGAAACTACATTTACTCTGACTGTGGATCTCACACATCAGGGTCAGTACACCTGTGACTACACCTACAGCAGCATTGACATCACATCACCCAGGACTAACGCTATTAACATCAATGCGGGTAAGTTCAGGGAACAAAACTTCTGATTTTACAACACATTTGTGAAAAGCAGAGTCACCGCTAGGTGAGAGCAGTGGCACAAGTGGCACTCTCAGAGGGAAAATACAATTCCCATAAGGCACCACGCCAAGCAGATTAAACTAGCTGCCACTGCTGGAGGTCTGTAACTCAACCTTTTTAAAGACATAAATTTAGCTACACGGGTGTTTGGTTAGAACTACATCAGTACTCAACTAAATTTACAGTCATGTTTCATCACCCACACTCACTATAAGCTAAATATAACTATTCTCTTACAGCTGATTTGCGAAGACCCACACTCATCCGTACCTCCCGGAAAACTGAGACCTCACCCGGAGACACCCTTCAGTTCAAATGTACCTCACCCACCCCATCCAGCATGTCTGTAAACTTCCACCTGTACAGATATGGAACTTTAATAGAAACTAAACGAGCTCCATCTGAAACTACATTCACTCTGAATGTGGATCTCACACATCAGGGTCAGTACACCTGTGACTACAGCAACAATAACGCCAAATCACCCAGAAGCACCTCCATCAGCATCACGGTGGGTAAGTTCAGAGGAAACTTTACAACAGATTTTAATAAGGAAGCGCAATTACCATCAGCCGTCTTTCGCGTCTTTAATTAAACTCACTCTGTAATATGTTGTCATTTTGTTTTATTACCAACACTCACTGAGCTAAAGCTCTCATTGTGGAACTGCACGCTACTATATTAGTCAAACAACTTTATTATGTGAAAAGATAATGAAAGTAAAAACTTTCAGATTGTCTTACAGTTAGAATGTTCTATACAGAAGTAAATATTTAAATAACTAAAATAATATTTAATTTCATAATAATCCACAACAACAAAAAAAAAACATTTTTTCATTCCTTTAAAAAGAAGTCCAATTACATGTCTCTAAAACAGTGTGCAGTGGAAAAATGTACTGGAACACACAGCCCACTGTAGATGTTACAGATGTAAAGTTTTTTAATAATATTCAGTGATGTTTTCTATGTGTTTTATAATAAACCCAGTTCCTAATCAGATCAGACTGGTGAATGGTGTGAACAGCTGTTGTGGTCGAGTGGAGGTCCTGTACAGAGGTCAGTGGGGAACAGTGTGTGATGATGGCTGGGACCTGATGGATGCAGAGGTGGTGTGTAGACAGGTTAGATGTGGCAGAGCTCTCAGTGCTACAACTGATGCTCACTTTGGACAAGGAAAAGGAACAACATGGCTGAATAATGTCCAGTGTTCTGGATCTGAGAGGAACATCAATCAGTGTTCACACAGTGGATTTGGTACACATAATATTGGACATCAAAAAGATGCTGGTGTTGTGTGTTTAGGTAAATCATTAACATTATTACTATATTCATTATTATTACTATTATTCACAAACACATTTATTTTTAGGAGACCTGCAAAGACCCACACTGACTCACATCTCCCCAAACTCTGTGATCTTACGAGGAGACACTCTTCAGTTCAAATGTACCTCAACCACCCAAACCTGCATGTCTGTAAACTTTCGCCTGTACAGATCTGGAACGTTAATACAGAACCAACAAGCTCCATCTGAAACTACATTTAATCTGACTGTGGATCTCACACATCAGGGTCAGTACATCTGTGACTACACCTACAGCAGCCTCAACATCACATCACCCAGAAGTAACAGTATCAGCATCACTGTGGGTAAGTTCAGAAAGAAAAAAGGTAAATATATATAATATTATTAAAAAAAGCCATGAAAAGTACATACACACACACTCCAAAATGACTAGTTCATGTTACCTTTACAAAACAGTAGAAATGAGGTGGAGTATGGACTCTTGGGATTGTGGGTTCGAGCCCCACCTAATTAGATGTATTCTAATCAATAAATTATTAATATTTTTTTACAGCTGATTTGCAGAGCCCCACCCTCACCTGTATCTCCCAAAACAACGAGACCTCACCTGGAGACACCCTTCAGTTCAAATGTACCTCACCCACCCCATCCAGCATTTCTGTAAACTTCCACCTGTACAGATCTGGAACTTTAATAGAAACTAAACGAGCTCCATCTGAAACTACATTCACTCTGACTGTGGAGCTCACACATCAGGGTCAGTACACCTGTGACTACACCTACAATATCAAATCACCCAGAAGTACCTCCATCAGCATCACTGTGGGTAAGTTCAGGGGAAACTTCACTTTGATTAGACAAAACATTGAAACGTTATGTGGTTGGAATTATTTGCGTCTTTAATTAAACTCACTGTGTAAAATGTTGTCATTTTGTTTTATTACCAACACTCACTGAGCTAAAGCTCTCATTGTGGAACTGCACGCTACTATATTAGTCAAACGACTTTATTATGTGAAAAGATAATGAAATGAAAGTAAAAACTTTCAGATTGTCTTACAGTTAGAATGTTCTGTACAGAAGTAACTATTTAAATAACTAAAATACTATTTAATTTCATAATAATCCACAACAACAAAAAAAAAAAATACATATTTTTTCATTCCTTTAAAAAGAAGTCCAATTACATGTCTCTAAATCAGTGTGCAGTGGAAAAATGGACTGGAACACACAGCCCACTGTAGATGTTACAGATGTAAAGTTTTTAAATAATATTCAGCGATGTTTTCTATGTGTTTTATAATAAACCCAGTTCCTAATCAGATCAGACTGGTGAATGGTGTGAACAGCTGTTGTGGTCGAGTGGAGGTCCTGTACAGAGGTCAGTGGGGAACAGTGTGTGATGATGGCTGGGACCTGGTGGATGCAGAGGTGGTGTGTAAACAGGTTAGATGTGGCAGAGCTCTCAGTGCTACAACTGATGCTAACTTTGGACAAGGAAATGGAACAATATGGCTGAATAATGTTCAGTGTTCTGGATCTGAGGGGAACATCAATCAATGTTCATACAGTGGATTTGGTACACATAATATTGGACATCAAGAAGATGCTGGTGTTGTGTGTTTAGGTAAATAATTAACATTATTACTATATTCATTATTATTACTATTATTCACTTACACATTTATTTTTCAGGTGACCTGCAAAGACCCACACTGACTCATATCTCCCCAAACTCTGTGATTTTACGAGGAGACTCCCTTCAGTTCAAATGTACCTCAACCACCCAAACCTGCATGTCTGTAAACTTTCGCCTGTACAGATCTGGAACATTAATACAGAACCAACAAGCTCCATCTGAAACTACATTTAATCTGACTGTGGATCTCACACATCAGGGTCAGTACACCTGTGACTACACCTACAGCAGAAGTGACATCACATCACCCAGAAGTAACAGTATCAGCATCAGTGTGGGTAAGTTCAGAAAGATAAAAGGTCAAAATACATCATATTATTAAAAAAGACATGAAAAGTACATACACACACTCCAAAATGACTAGTTCATGTTACCTTTACAAAACAGTAGAAATGAGGTGGAGTATGGACTCTTGGGATTGTGGGTTCGAGCCCCACCTAATTAGCTGTATTCTAATCAATAAATTATTAATATATTTTTACAGCTGATTTGCAGAGCCCCACCTTCACCTGTATCTCCCAAAACACCGAGACCTCACCTGGAGACACCCTTCAGTTCAAATGTATCTCACCCACCCCATCCAGCATGTCTGTAAACTTCCACCTGTACAGATCTGGAACTTTAATGGAAACTAAACAAGCTTCATCTGAAACTACATTTACTCTGACGGTGGATCTCACACATCAGGGTCAGTACACCTGTGACTACACCTACAATGACATCACATCACCCAGAAGTATCTCCATCAGCATCATTGTGGGTAAGTTCAGAGAATACTTTACTCCAAAATCAGACTTTAAAACACATTAGATTTAAATAAGGAAACACAATTACCATCAGCCATATAGCAACAACAATTATTTAGCAAATATTACAGCAGTACTGAACTGAATTTATTTCATATGTAAGTTTTCAACTACCCGTGGCACTAGATTGTTAGTCAAAATCAACTGGTGTTGCAGGCTTTAAGTTAATTAAGAAAATTCATGAGGGTGTTTGGGTTTAATTTGTACAAACATAACAAACTTACCTAATAAATAAGTTAATGCTCATCCACAGTGTGAAGTCGCTTAAAATACTAAAATTTACTTCATTATCAAAGGCCAAAGCAAGTGCAGCTGACTTTCATACTGCACAAGTTACATTCTGTACTTTAAAAATTAATAATATAAAGTATATACAATTTTAAAACTATTTTTGAATAACAGTTAATTATGTTTTAAATTAAACCCAGTTCCTAATCAGATCAGACTGGTGAATGGTGTGAACAGCTGTTGTGGTCGAGTGGAGGTCCTGTACAGAGGTCAGTGGGGAACAGTGTGTGATGATGGCTGGGACCTGATGGATGCAGAGGTGGTGTGTAGACAGGTTAGATGTGGCAGAGCTCTCAGTGCTACAACTGATGCTAACTTTGGTCGAGGAAATGGAACAACATGGCTGAATAAAGTTCAGTGTTCTGGATCTGAGAGCAACATCAATCAGTGTTCACATAGTGGATTTGGAAATGTGAACTGTGGACATGGTGAAGATGCTGCTGTTGTGTGTTTAGGTAAATCATTTTAACATTTTTACTATGATGATCATCATTATAATGTTTAATATTATTACCATACACATCTATTTTTTAGGAGACCTACAGAGAGCCACACTGACCCACATCTCCCAGCACTCTGAGGTTTCACCTGGAGAGATCATGAAGTTCAAATGTACCTCAACCACCCAAACCTGCATGTCTGTAAACTTCCACCTGTACAGATCTGGAACATTAATACAGACCCAACAAGCTTCATCTGAAACTACATTTACTCTGACTGTGGATCTCACACATCAGGGTCAATACACCTGTGACTACAGCAGTAGTGACATCACATCACCCAGAAGTAACACTATTAACATCACTTTTGGTAAGTTAATAAAAAAAAAAAAATACGGGTAAATCATGCTCGTCCGTCCGCCTGCCACGTCCGGGTTAGTGTTACGATGATTCCATAGAGATCCAGGTAGCAATAAACAAATGGAAGTTTTTAGAAATATTCTGTAGCCACTAATCGCTAAACTTCTTTCCGTGCCGCCTACCAGAGAAATATTCCATGTTAAATCAGAATAATAATAATAACCTGAGATTTGAATAGCTGCAGCCTGACACAATAAACCATAGTTCTTGCCATCTGGTTAAATTGTTTTTTCTTTACTTTAATATTTAGAATATGATGAGTCATGGCAAAATATTCTGATGAAGTTCTTTTGGTTCCTCAGTAAACGTGGACCAGCCCAGGATCTCGTTTAGTGCTGATGTTGAATGGTACCACATGTTAAATTGGCCTTATAAGGAATCGACAGTGACGGTGGGCTATGGATTCTCGATTACCTGTTATACTGAACCTCAGTACCCAGGAGGCTCCTTCCATCTGTTTAGTAATTTAATTAACAGAACTCTGGTAGCGGTTAACCACACCGCAGTGTTCTTTTTTCCTGAAGCTGATATTATCTATCAGAGAAACTACAGCTGTGTTTATGAGGTTACTGTGGCCTCACGCAATTTTACCTCCTTACCCTCCAATCCCCTGAGCATCACTGTTGAAGGTAAAGTCCACGTTACTCTATCACATTTTGTTGAGTTTACACAAGGTAATATCTCACTTGTTGGTTTTCTTCATGTCCCAGCATCTCTGACTCTCTTAATTGGATGTGGACTGGGAGTGGGACTGCTTTTGATTATAGTGCCATTCCTCATCTGTTGCATCAGAACATTTAAAAGGGAAAAATCTCAAAGTATAGGTAAGAGAAGAAAATGTGAATTATTTATTTTCTACTTCATATGTTTGTGTGATTTTCTTTTGGATATGTAACTTATTTTTGCCTTTTCACACAATCGCCACAAAGGTGCTGAGAACACTCTTAAAATGATGGACTTCCAGCAGAGCGAAAATTTTAAATATTCAAATACTTATGTCAGTTTGGATGCGACGATGTAAAAAGCAACAGGAAAAATCAACAGTCCACCAGACTGAAAGTTCAGATGATGCAAACATCTACATGCAAATTAACGATTAAGCGGTTAAAATCGATGACGAAATGATGGAAAATTCATCATCTCAAAGACAGAGGATTCAAACAACACAACAACAACATTAGTGATGTCACAACCTGCCCATAAAAAACAAAATAACAACTATGAGAATCATGAGATTATGCAAATGTTTGAATTGATTTAAAAAGTTGATTTCATCAAATGTATCATTTTCATAATTTGTGTATCTTATTGAGCAAATGATCAGATAAGTTTTACAGGTATAGATTACAATTTTAGAATTGTTATTCAAATCATAATAATGAAGCCGCTAACGTTGCTATATTCAATTATATTAAGAAGGCATAATAAACCTAAAAAATAATAATAATAATAATAATAAAATGTTCTTTATTTTCTTCTGCTTTCTTCTAACCAATGGTCCAGTGGACGATTTTCAGTTCTGTATATAGGTTTTTAATAAACTAAATTAAATTAGTTTTTTTGTACACAATATCCTGCCAGATAAGTCGTAGCACAACTGTGGATTTTAATATTACGTGATAAATATTTTTACTTTTTTTTGTTTAGTTAGGAACTCTTGAACTCAGAATTTAATCATAAGATGCTTCACAGCTATGCCAGGGCAGGAAATCATGTTTCAAATGCAATTAAGCCAAAGCTAAAGCTTCATGTTATTGTTCCTACTGATAACCATTATTTGATTAATCTACTGCGAATAAATTAGAAATTTAGTATCGTAAAATAAATAAAACATGATATTTAATTCATTAATTCAATAGTTTAGTTTAGTCTAAACCAACTAAGAAAGTGATACACAAGTATCACAAGATGTCCTCTTTCATAAGACAAAGAAAACAAACCTCTTTGAGAGAAATTACCACATAATTACCACTGGTCGAGAGAATCGACCAGTAACCATAAGAATGATGTAATTTATGCTAACTGTTAACTTCATCAATGGAAAAAAAAAAAAAAAAACCGTTTGTTTACAGAACGTGAAGCAGTTTGAAAATCACAGACTGCTTGATTGTTTAGGACCGGCATGATTATCACCATTTGTTCGTTTTGTTTTACTTTTGCATTAACTCAATTTCAAAATGTCCTAAATTCTCATATTTGGAAAATGGCAAAAATTAAGTAAAAATACAAATATCTACATATTTATTCAAATGGAATTAAATACATTTATGATTATTACAAGGACATCAGAGGATCATAAACATTAAGCTTTATACTGTTACTCTATGCCAGAATTAAAGGTGAAATAGTTTTCAGAATAGATTTCATAGTTTAAATTTACAATGTAAAATAATGGTCAGCATCGGTGAGTCCTTTAATAGGAGGTGAAATCGCAGATTATGAGGTCAATCCTCTGTTACATCAGGAGATGGAAGAAGGAAAAAAAAAAAAAAACTTACGACACATTTGAGACTGTTCAGCAAGTACACAATGACAACGAGGATGCACTTGGTATTTAATTGTGTAAATTGTGTTTTTCATAAAAATATACTATGTGGAGAAAAGTAGTGGGACACAGCATTTGGTCATTAAATGCTGGCTTGTCTTTTTCTTTTCCAGCATAACTAAGACATTGACTGACCTAAACCACACCCAACACCTTAAGGAGGAACTTGAACTAAAATTAGAACCTGGTAGCTATCATTGTGTGTGATATTTTGTCAAACGTACCAGAACAAATTAAGGTTATGTCTATTTTTTTTAAAGACACATTTTGTAACAGGTTATATTTGCAAATGGTTTTATTCAGGTATTTAAGCACTTCTAAACTAAGCCATATGACATGTCAAGTATTAAAGACATCTGAAAAATAGTGTAACACATTACATTAAGTAAAACCTTACCTGGCACTTACTGCCCAAATGACTGGTACCACGAAAAAAAATCAAGATTGAAATGACAACACAGCAATTGTATCCCACCTTTACTTTAAGACACATTCTGTAACAGCTTATATTTTGCAAATAGTTTAAATTACTTTGTATGATGTATTCCATTACATATAGGTTAAGCACATGACATGCGTTGTTAAATAATAAATTATAAATGGCACATCTGTCATGCAATAAAATGGCAACCTATTTAAAATGGCTCCCCATGACTCTCAGCTACTCTAAAAGTAAACATCCGATGTACATATTAACCACACAAAAGCACATTTACCTGCACTGTTTGTAAGCTAGACATTTCTTTGTCAAAATCATGCAAGATTTAGGTATTTAAGCATGTTTTTAACTGATCCATATGAAATATCACAAGAATTAAAGACATTCAGAACATTGTGTAACACATTACATAAAGTAAAACCTTACCTGGCACTTACCTGCCCAAATAACCTGAGCATCAACGTGCTATAGAACGTCGGCGATCACACAAAATTAAAAAGACAACACGTTGCAACAGAATACATTTGCAATTGGATTTAATTAGTTTGTTTGCTAGAATTCCATGACATTTAGGTTCAACTCATTGACGACATGGGTTGTTATGCCATGAATCATGCCACATCCATCATGCAATAAAATCACAACCTATTAAAATATTATACATGTTAACCACACAAAAAACACATTTACCTGCCACTGTGTGTAAGTTAGTATAAAATCAGCACCTTTGCATTAATTAAGCATCGGGAATTTGAGCGCTTTCTAACCGAGCCATATCATATATCACAAGAATTCAAGACATTTGATACACAGAGTAAAAACCTTACCTGTCACTTACCTGCCCCGATGACTGGGGTACTACGGCATGTGATATTACCCCCCCCCCCTCCAAATAGTTTAACATCATACTAAAAATCATCACTTTATACATTGCAAATGTACACAATACACAGTAACTATTTACAGTTTTGCATCTAGTGCATCTACAAATGTAATGTGGTGTAAACGTAGTAAATAAATAAAATAAAAAAAAGACATGTTGAAAATTACGCTGCATATGTGACGATTAAAGGACATAATGGTATAAAAAATGTAAATTAATATGAATAAAGCAGTGAAAGCTTATAAAATGGGACGACAATTATTAAAAGGTGTGTTTTGTTAAATTTGAAATGCATTTTTAAGTCTTACCTGCTATTTCCAATCTTCAAATTCTTACCTTAATCTTCTTTATTCTCATCTCGGTTCCTTTCATGCCTTTCCTCTTCCATTGTCTCATCTTTTCCCGTCTCAATTGGCATTGCAGGACTAAAATAAAATTACAATAGTAATTACAACCCATCGTACGTCATACCGACCGTTAAAACACCATGAGGATGTATCTACATGATTACCATTTGACACAAAAGTTGACATAAATGCACAGGTTCTCACATTCAAAGATTAATTTGGCTGTTTTAACCTTATTTACGTGTTTTTCACATAAACAATACATGGTGTAATAAACGAAACCGTTAGTCGCCTCAGCGGCCAAACCGCTGTCAAGTTTGTCAGTTCGTTACAC
Organism: Corydoras sp. C115; assembly: GCA_019802505.1. Lineage (NCBI taxonomy): Eukaryota > Metazoa > Chordata > Actinopteri > Siluriformes > Callichthyidae > Corydoras > Corydoras sp. C115. The sequence continues at coordinate 299,720 of JAFMOC010000467.1, forward strand.
CGACGTCACAGCGGGGTTTACCGTTTTTACCTCATAAAACCCGAAAAAAAACAACAATTAACTATAAAAACCGATACGTACTCTTTATTAATAACCACGTTCAAAGAATTATCGATATAATTAAAAACATTTAATTACGTCACAAGACGCTGACAAACTCCTACCTTTCCATTGCCAGACGTCACGTAACCAACGACTCTGAGGAAAAGGCGGGAAGACATCTCGAATACGGTAACCGACAAGGGACAAACCGCAGGTACGCGCATGACCATTTCAAAGTTTTCCAGAAGATTCCATGCCAATCACTCAGTACCGTAGTGACGTTTGGAAAAGAAAATATGACTTTTTCATTATTATTATTATTATTATTATTATTTAAAAAAAAAACATAGCTTTATTTAAGATCTATTTATGATTTATTCTATATGATTTATAGAAAAAGTTTTTACATGATTGTAACATCTAAAATGCAAATCATATATTCATGCCTTAATAAATTATTTAAAAATAATAATAATAATAAACAAGGGGGAAAATGTGTCATTGAAAAAAAAAAAAAAAAAAAAAAAAAATATATATATATATATATATATATATATATATATATATATATATATATATATATATATATATATATATATATATATCCCTATCTGGATCTGGGTAGAGTTTCCATGTTCTACACATGTATGCGTGGGGTTCCTCTGGTTTCCTCCCACAGTCCAAAAACATGAATTCAAAGTAAAGTGAATGTTCTTAATTGCCCCATATAGAATGTTTGTGGGTATGAGTAAGTGTGCCCAGTGATAGATTGGCACCCTGTCCTGGGTGCATCTGCCCAGCACCTGAAATGTTCTCCCCTGGGGTGCTCTAGTAGAGGATTAGATGGAAGGTAATGAATGAATATATATATATATATATATTTTTTTTTTTCATTTTATTCACAAAGATATTTTTGGGAAAAGCAGTCTTTGCGGAAACTAAGTTTAGCCTTCTGAGCAATTAAAAGCAATTAAAGTAATGTAAATAAAGTGAAGAAGTGTTATTAAATGAATGAGTTTGTGTGTGTTAATGTTTTTCAGTTTATGGTGTGAATGTTAAGTTTAAGTTGTGAAATTCACACACAAGTCATTTTTCACACCAATGAATGAAACAAGTTAACGTCATTATCGTTTATTACAGTGTTGTACATCTGGTTTGGGTAAAATAAAAACATCATGATTCAATTCTGTGCATTACAGGAGAACAGAATTAAAGAAATGAATAAATAAAGGTTTGAAATCACATGGTCCAAGTCTTTTTGGTCTGTTACATTCCTTACAAATACTGATTAGAAACTAAAAGAGGAATTGATTAAAAGAAGCAGGAATCTCAAACAATAGTAGTCTTTTAACTAGACTGAATTCACACATACAATCTTGGTCATTCTGAGCCGAATTCAGAGCTGAGTCGCCGAACAATAAGCCACGAACCCGTAACAGTACAACTTAAATGCAGCTGCAGGTTGAGTTTAGCGACAGGGTTCTGCAGGTTTGTTTTAATTATTTATTGTAAAGACATGGGTGTTGTACTTACTATACAATACAGCACCACCACTACAGTTTTTTTTTTTAAATAAGGTTAATGCTAAACTTCAAAATTGCAAGACGTGGGAACAAAAAGAATGACTAAAAAGACTAAATAACACTTATATAAGACTAAATTATATAAGTAATATAGAATGCTTGACATCAGCTGCGGTCAGCTCTGAACATGGCCTTTAAAGTGAATGTGTGAATGAATGACATTATACATTAACTTAACAAATAAAGAGAAATTAACAACCGTAATCATAAACAGCAATGGATTCACATATTATGTATAGTTTTCTATAGTTTCAATTATTTTGGTTATTTTCTACAGTTTTTTTTCATCAGTATTCTATGATTCAATACATTGTACCACATGCAAGGATGATTTATTAATGTCATTTAAATTATCTTTAGATGATAGTTATCTTTAGGTGATAATTATCTTTAATGAAATCTTTTATGCTGCTCGCATTAAGTCTACCGATTCTAGATAATCTACAGACGTGATTGATTTAAGCAGATTAGAACTGTATGTACAGATGTACTTACCACCCAAACACCCTTAATATGCTGTATCATCATCATTATGCCATTATATTACTATATATTTTTTTTGAATACTTAGGCATAGCAGAGAAGCAAATGAGGCAAACACATGAATGAAAATCAGAGCCAGGAAGGCAGGCAATGCAGCCAATCCAGGGGCAGTTTGGAGTATGTCCCCAGTGATGGACATGGGGGAACCACCCTGCGACCCTAGTATAGGATTCATCGCAAGATAATGAGATGAGTTTGGTATAGAATAGGTTCTGGAGACTCAAATCTTATTAAAACATAGAAAACTAACAATTGATGTGTGAATCCATGGTCTTTGTGTACTCACATAAAACAATTCTGATACGTTACACATTCAGAAATCCATTAAATGAAACCCTTCATTTCTAGCCGCTTTAATTTGTCACAGAATTTCACTAAGGTGCGTTTTTTTTTTATTCACATAGAGGGACTGGATTTATGAAAATAAAGATCATTTTCACACAGCATTCTTTCGCGATGAGCTACAAGCTTCAAACTACAAACATCAAGTATCTTAACTTGTTCTGCAAACATTTACAAGGTTTGAGCAAATTAGAATCATGAATGTTGTCCAAACACGTTTTAATTTTTTTTATAAAGAAAAGTTATGCAGAGACCGAATCATACGAACACGTAAATTTAGTGAGTTTATGGTATGATTTCAGATCTCATGATTCCCTCAGATACAGGATTACAAAGGAATGTAGAACTATGCATCACACCATTGTCTTAATTATAATAATTATTATTATGCCACTAATATGTATTATAGCTATTAAGAGCTGGAGTTTCTCAGATCAGGTGACTGATCTTCAAGTGCATTTCTTTGACAAGCAAGAAGAAGAGTCCTAGGTTTCACAATTCAATCGTTTGAAAAGCATCACCATGGTGGCGATCGATTCCAGTTCAGATCAGGGTTCTGTTTCTGAGAGCGCGATCTACATGAACTACCTTAATGAAGTGGAAACGAAAGGAATTCAAAGGAAGTTTTAGAAATCGTCACTTCATACATGAAAAACTTCACTCCTCGTGAACCTCCACATGTTTTCAGACGGTCAATGTCCTTATTTTTAGACGCATGTCCACTGCCTGCCAACAGTCAGCAAAAACTGTGCATATATTCCTGTTTCGTCATCCCAATTCATCTTACTGCTTCAACTGAACCAGCAGCTGTCACTTAAAACCTGTAAGAACAGATCACAAGGTCTTTTTTTTTTTTTTGGCGCTTTGATTTATTCATCACTTGGGATATGACACAGTCCCAATGGAGAATTGAGGGTAAAGGGCTCTGCACAATGACCTATATTGTTAACTTTGGTAGAGCCACAAATTTCAGATTAATAGCCCCACACCCAAACCACTGAGTTACCAAACCCCTTTACAGTCTAATGTCTGTTCAAAGGGGTTTTGATTGTCAAGGTTGTGGAAATCTAAACACTTAGTATGGCAGGGTTTCCCAAAACTTTTGGCAGGCAGTGTACCAAACACATCAAGACCCTAAATTCAGATTTAGGCCCGAATTCAACGTACAACAAAGTATGTGGTGCAGACAAGAAACAAGAAACTTAAACATGACCACTGCAAACTCACTTGTAAGACACACTTATCTTGTTGGCTAGACCCCCCCCACTCCCCACACGACCCTAGTAAAGGATTAATCAGAAGATGGAATTCTTATAGTTTTAATTTATTTTTCAATTATTCATGCACAAGTTTCTTGTATGCACCAGATTTTCTCATTCCTGTTTTTCTGAGGTTCTATTAAAGGTTCTCCGTACATTCTTCACACTGTTCTACGAAGCCTAACTGCAGTAACTGAGCCGAGGCCAAGCCAGCAAACAATAGATGTAGTTACTGTGGTTGGCCAATGGAGGGTGCTATAGTTACATCTCCGTAAGCTCCAACTAACTTGGAATGAATAGAGGAACATTGACAATTTGAAATCTGTGATTAGAGAAGCTTACGATCCTTGTCCTCTTACACCCACACACCAGGAAAAGGGTTACAGAATGCAGATCGCTGCGTGGTCCTCAGTAGCGAGCAGAATACCAGTCGTTGTCCTGCATGTGCACCAGTTCATTAACAACATCCAGGAGGTTCAGGCCATGTTTCTGCAGCAGGCGCTGATTTAGCGCCCGGTTCCCGAAGCCCATCTCCACTAGGACGGCCATCATGGCATCCTGGGTGGCGGCTTCCTCAGGAAGCTATGGAAAAAGAAAGTTTTTACAACGTGAGTTTTTTTTTTAATGGTTAAATCAGGTCTAAGATGATGATGACGACATCATCAGCCTGGTTACCTGCTGAGGGCCGGACTGTCCCGTAAACAGAGCTTTATAAGCGGATGCTGCTACAGACAGAGCTCCCTTCACCAGACCTTCAGTTATACTGTTGGCCCTGCGGAGACGAAGTGAGGGATTAAATAAATCCAGATCAATAAATCAGGCTAAAGTCAGAATATACCGACATCACAGACAATTTATTCAAATATAAAACTGCTTTTTATAAAAACCACGAACAGAATGGAGAAGGGGCGCTCAAACGGCAATCAGACTGAGGCCTAGCCCTCAATTGGACTAAGGCCTATCCCTCTTGTCACAGTAAGGCTAAGGCCTATCCCTCTTGTCAAAGTAAGGCTAAGGACTATCTTACTTGTCAGAGTTAGACTAAGGCCTATCCCTCAATTGGACCAAGACCTATTCCTCTTGTCACAGTAAGGCTGAGGCCTATCCCTCTTGTCACAGTAAGGCTGAGGCCTATCCCTCTTGTCACAGTAAGGCTGAGGCCTATCCCTCTTGTCACAGTAAGGCTGAGGCCTATCCCTCTTGTCACAGTAAGTCTGAGGCCTATCCCTCTTGTCACAGTAAGGCTAAGGCCTGTCCTTCTTGTCACAGTAAGGCTAAGGCCTATTCCTCTTGTCATAGTAAGACTAAGGACTATTATTTTTGTCAGAATAGGACTAAATGCATCTGCCTCACTCAAACATTTTACTTTGCGTCAATCTGCAGCTTAACTGCTGAAACACCAACAAATAAAATGTATTTCTGGTCTTACTTAAGTTCCTGAATCTCAGATTCAGCCGCTGTGCAGGAATCTGAAGCATCTGGAGGACTGGATGCGGAATCTACGGCACACACAACTGATCAGTATTGTATTTCTTTAAAACAAGACAGGGATCTGAAAACCTGGAGTTTGGTGAAACGGTGGTGGGTGGTGCATGTGTACCATGATGTTCCAGTTGCTTGGCTTCGGCGTCTCCGGTTGGCGGTTGTTCTTCTTTATCCACTGGAGGGTCTTCTGTTGCAGGCAGCTCGTCTGTCTCGGAGCTGCAGAAAATGATCAAATCTAAAATTATAAAACGAGTTGTGTTACCGCAGCCTAAATACAACGAAGAACCCGTACAGACCTGCACCGGGACTTGGGTCTGGGCGGAGTTACGATCACAGGGGTGAGAGGGACTGAATCTATAGTTTGAGACGCACACAGCATGTCATTAGCGTCAGCGCCAAGCCGCTCGAGGCTCTGGTCCCCTGGCTGAGAGAGGGCCGAGCTGTACATGGACTCCCCCAGGGGGCGACTCGTGTCGAAGCAGTCGGGCAGAATGATGATGTAGTCCTCCGACGAAGCTGACGACGTCCTGCTGCGACCTTCTTTATCGTCGTCAGTGTCTCTCAGTCTCTTTCGCTCCTTCTCACCGGTCTTTCGTATTTTCCTCCTTGTCGCTGGATCTCCCTCCTCACCGCCGGCGGGGTCCACCAGGAGACGTTCAATGTCCGACTCATTTTCTTCATCTGCGCAACGTGGTACATCAAAAAAAAATTAAATACAGATATCAAAAGAATCATCAATCGCTAAAAACAAATCAAACCCAACTCCAAACAGTTAGGGAAATCTCCAGCAGAGGGAGTACTTATTTACCTGCTGCCAACTGTTCAACCGGAATGGACAGTAATGGTGAGGGGTCCGGAAGTTCCTCTGTCTCTGCTCGTGGTGGATCTGGAACTAGAAGGTCACTTTCTGAAACCCTTTCTGATCTCCTTTCACAAAGAGACACTGAGCCTTGAGGCGCCGGACGCAGCACTAAAAAACAAGAGCGATATCTTTAATTTATGTTAAAGCAAACTGTAAATATCCTCTACATAATTATTGCTTTAGTTTGTGGTGCTGGTTCCAAACCCAGATAAAACATCTGCGAACATCTGTATACACACCGGTCGTGGTGCATCTTCCGTTCAGGATGCCCTGTTCTAATACTCCACCCAGCGTAAGAGAGCGAATCACATGATCGCTCACGAACTGACGACCGATCACGTCCTCGTCTCCTTTCTCCTGGGCAGGGACGCCTCCCGATTCGGGTGCCTGGGCGACGTCTGAAGATTTACAAGCACACACAAAGACGAATCATTAAGGAGTGTGGTGCTGAAATGCATACTTTCCTGGGAGCCCTCTTGACTAGGTGACCTGTAGTTTCTTGCTCTTTTACCTTTGAGCTCTGCAGCTCTAGTTATTTTTGCCAGTGTCTTGTGGTTGCTCAAGGAGTAACCTCCCCCCAACTGAGTCTCGGTCCTCATGTTAAAATTCTGTCGCTTGGTATGATTGTTGGGGGTTGGGGCTCAGAACACTAATGCTGTCCCATTGCAAAAAAGCTCTTACCCAGAATGCTGTTGACCTGATTGGCCTGAACTTCGCCTTCCTCCTGAATAAGCCCCAAGGCATTTTTCTCCTGCAGTCCATCATGGGGCAATGGAGATATGCATGGAGTAATATCTGCTCAAACACAAACCCAAGACTTTAGAAGATCTGGGCTCCAGAATCTTCAGTGTAGAGTGTAACCTGGGCAGGGTGGGGGGGTGCTTTACCTGCTGGAGTGTTATTTGGAACGCTCTCAAGTTCCTGCACAATGTTAATATCCAGAAGCTCAAACGACAACAAGTCCTGCAACAAAGAACGGGTCAGCAGTCAGGACCGTAAGGCGGCGAAACGTTCTACAGGATATGACATCACATCACACAATGTAACCCAACTTGACCACTGCGATGCCGACCACTTCTTTTCCCATTAAAAAATCTAAACACTGGACTAAAATTGGAGAAATTCCCACTGGCCCATGGTGTTTAGGGTGTTGGAATAGCAATCTGCAGGTTAGGGGTTCAAACTCCAAGTTCACCAAAGTTGCCAATGGGGTTACCCGAGCAAGGCCCTCAACCCTCACTGCTCCAGGGGGCTGTATCATGACTGACCCTGCGTTCTGACCCCCAACCATCATGATGAGCTGCTTAGAAGTCACCAAGGAACCCTGAAATCCATGTTCTCGGTGGTACCTGAGCGGTGAGAAGATCCACAGATGGAATGTAGAATTCCTGATCACAGTCATGGTCGACAGTAATGAGAAGCTGTTCTCTGGTAGCAGCTCGACCCTTCTCCTCCCTCTCCAAGGTACGAGCCGATTTCTCCTGAACACACCAGTTGAATAAAAGGCTTTGGAATTGCTCGCCATGCCAGACAATTCGATCCCACATGGAACATTCAGACGACGGGCCCACCTGCGGAGTTACACACGGCGAGACCAGCAGGCCGTCGGCGGAGATGGCGGTCGGGGCTTCGGGATCCACGACGATGCTGCACCAAACGCGCGGTCCGAACTGCTCGCCCCGATGGGCCAGGCGCCAGTGCGAGGTGTAGGTGCCCTCCAGAGTGGGCGAGCAGAGCGCCACACTGACCAATCCCACCTGAACCACACACATACACACCAACGGTCTTCAACACCTGAACCCACAGTGCGCTCCCGGTTCCAGATGTTCTAGATACACACCTGTCCTGGTTGCAGAGTGGGAACGGGCATCTCCCTCCACTTCTCCCCCGAACCCACGGCCAGATTGCCCCACATGAACTTCAGCTGAAGGACGGAGAACATTTTTAGGTTGATTCATAACAGACGCCGATCACGCAACTGATGCAAACTAAATTAGTTGGGGACACAGGAACCAGGGAACTGCGGGGTTCGAACACTTAAATCCAGGATCAAATTACGATGGATCAGTTATTTTAGAACCAACATAATTCTCACCGAGTCTCACTTTTAGCTTAATTACGTTAATAATTAGCACAGAATCGTATCGTTACTATTTAGAAATCTGCCCGTACTTTAGTGTCTGCGTTCCAGCTCATCGTCCCGCTGTTCTTCATCTTCCAGTACTTGATGAACTTGGTGCCAGGCCGCAGGCGCGAGCCGTCCGGCAGGTTCTCGTCCAGCAGCAGCGCCGTCATGGCGGGAACGGCGAGAGGACAGGGACGCTTGGGACGCCTGCGGAGACACAATAGCACAGACGCATTGTGGGATGCCGCTTTGTCTCGCTGATTAACGTCCCCGGGTTGGGCTGCCAGTCGGGAGGACAAGACCCGGTCTGTGTAGATTTTGCATGTTCTCCTCAGAGATGCAAACGAGGTAGTCTAGGGAAATAAAAAATGCCCCTAGGTGCAGATGAGAAAGTGTGTGTGTAGGTCATACTCAGGGCTGTTGGCCTGCGTGGCCCTCGGCTGTAGCAGGACCGGGGAGGACGTCCCGTCTCCCGTGCACCCCCACTGCAGGTTCCTCCTCTCCATCCTCAGCTGCTTCCTGATCTCCTTCACCTCCGCCTTCAGCTGCCGCTTCTCCGCCTTCAGGCGCTGCTTCTCAGCCTTGCGGAAGCTCCGGTCGCCACGCCTGTAGAACCTAAACAGGGGTTTGAAGGGGGGGGGATGATTAGGTTCTCCAAGTGACGTTCTCTGACATAAGCGAAGACGACGGAGAGAAAACGGAGCCAACCTGCTCTGATCCGGAGCCGGGGAGCCTCGTTCGGGGATGGAGAGGGGGGTCCGGGCCCTCACCAGGTTGTGGCTGGGGTCGTGTGAGAAGCTGCAGTGTTCGCACAGCGTGCAGGACGTACACACGCTGTGGGGTCAAGAAGTTACATCATCAGAATGACGATCGTAAGACCAATCGAGTTATCGGTGGACTGCTCGCTCCTATCCCGTCTCACCTGCACTGGTACCCGCCGCCGGCCGTCTGTCCCCTGCAGCTGCTGCAGGCGGGCGCCGAGGTGGGGGCCCCGGGCAGGGTGGAGGAAGACACCTCCGAGACCTGAGCCTCCACCCCCAGTGGCTTGTGGATGCAGCACTGCCCCGAAAACTCCCTGCAGATCTTCTCCACCGCCTCTCGCACCACCTGATCTTTAAACTACAGCAATGGGCCTCGGTTATTACAAACAACATGAGAATTTAACAGGTCTATACCAGAGAGAGACACACACATACAGAGAGAGACACACACATACAGAGAGAGACACACACATACAGAGACACAGACACACACACACAGAGAGAAACAGACACAGAAAGACACACACACAGAGACAAACACACACAGGCAGAAAGACACACACACACAGACAGACAGACAGACAGTAGAGTAACTCAGAACTGTAATGACCTTTTCCATGTAGGATGTAAACCACGCAGGGGGCGTCTTGTCCTCCGTTTTACCCCCTTTAATCTCATTAAGAGTCACCTTTAAAAGAATAAAAAACAAGATCAGCAGAAACAGCGGGAGAGATGATGTCATAACACACATCAGCACCCCTTAAATACACAGACACACCTCACAATCAGATCCTTTATTTTATTCAGTCCTATCCCGGCCGAATAAAATAAATGAGTCTGCCCCCTTCTTCCTCCACCTACCATACAGATGGACTTTGTAGTTCTATAATTCCAGACTGTAGTCCATCTTTGCTCTTTGATGTTGTTAGTCCCCTGTTGGTTCTCTGTTCTCTTTTGGTCAGGACCAATACACTGAGGGGGACTTAGTAGTCCCCTGCAGTTTGTACAGTATGTACTGTATAACACAGACAGATGGACTACAGAGTGGAACTGCAGAACTACAAAGTCCATCTTTACAGAACGTGGAGAAGATGGAGAGCAGAAAGTGGGCGTGTCCAGATGTCTGAGCGTGGTACTGCATGGTGTGTATCGCTGTAGGCAGAGTGTGAACTGCAGATCGGAGGTTCTTACTAAACCCTCGTCGGGAACGGCAGCCTGAACTTTCCGGCTCACCGCCTGCGCCAGGCTGGGGCAGTGCTGAGGCGGCCGAAAGCCCTTCTTGGGTTCGGTCATGCTCCCGGTTTTCAGCTGCGCCGGGGCGGGGCCCGGTACCGGTCCGGGGACTCTGCCCGTCGTGCCCCGGCTCTCGTAGACATTCATCTGCAGACGGTTGCCCTGCCTGGCTGCGCTCTGAGGAGACGAGTTTCAACAAATTACATTCATTAACGTACATCTATAATCACATTAACACACACACACACACACACACGTTTAAACCAAACAAACTTTAACAACCATTTTTTTAATGTGGCGTCAGTTCACACTGAACAAACTAAAGACCATAAAACAGACGGAACTGTAAACATGACGAACACTGCTTTTACAAACGTTAGAACATGTTCCGTCTGATAAAAACTATTAACTGGTTCCACTGGGACGTTTAATTCAGTTCAGAGTAAAGTACACAGACACACACAGAGACAGAAAGACACACACACAGAGACAGAAAGACACACACACAGAGACAGAAAGACAGACACAGAGACAGAAAGACAAAACACACACACACACAGTCAGACAGACATGCAAACACACACAGACAGACAGAGACACACATACAAACAGACAGACAGAGAGAAACACACAGAGACAGAAAGACAAACACACACACAAACAGTCAGACAGACATGCAAACACACACAGACAGACAGAGAGACACACTAAAACACAGAGACACACACACAAACAGTCAGACAGACAGAGAGACACACACAAACAGTCAGACAGACAGAGAGACACAGACAGACAGACACACAAACAGACAGACAGACACACAGACACAGACAGACACACGCAAACACAGACAGAGAGACACACACACAAACACAAAGAGAGACAGACACACAGACAGAGACACACAGACACACACAAACACAAACACAGACCGATAGATAGACATACATTCACAAACACTCTCTTTTGTTCCTCATGCCATCAAACGGTACAACTTTCCTCTGGGGGGGGGAGGAGGGGTAACAGGATGACAGATGGGGCGGGGCAATATCCTGACCAACACAACGATAACATAAACCGGACTGCGTGCAATAACTGTATTTTTTGGAACAATAACATGTTTAATATTATAATATTTAAAGTATAATTCTGTAATTCTTCTTCTCTATTTCTATTCCTTTGCTCCTGGTTCCTGAAATTTCCCTCAGGGAATCTTACAGAACTGATCAATACTGATCTGATCTTCTGTAAATGAACTGAACTGATCGGATCACGGGCGTCCACATACTTTTGATGTAAGTCTAAACGGCAAAACGTGTTTTAAAGAATGAAAGGTCTATATATAGGCCTGACGAAACCGAAAGACACGCCCACTTCATTATACTCCACACACACAAACACAGACATTGGTCACATGACCGTAGTGGTGTTAGACAATGAAGAGCGATAGGACGGCATACCTTCAGAGCCTCTTCATACTCCACTGAAAGATAAAGAGAGAACATTAAAAAATTTAAAAAGAATATTAAAATTAAAGAAAGGGATAATTAAATAATGAAGTTAACGGACGGAACGTCGTTACTCACGCTGACTGTTCACAGAGACCTGAAACAGAGAAGAGAGAACATGCTTCACTCGCCGCGGAACAAACGGGCGTGTCCTGCTCACAGCACGTAAACTGTAACGTTCGTGTTTACAGCAGAGTGAACTCTGATGAACTCACTGACTGACTCACTGATCGACTCACTGACCGACTCACCTCCTCATTCTCCTCATCAAAGTACGTCAGCTGCAGGCTGCACAATCCGAACGATCTCTTCACCTGAACAAAGAACACACACCGACATTTGGTCAACGTTGGGGGTCCCCCCCCCTCATGCCTATACAGGGCAGAACGTTTCGGGCGCAGGGCAGATACACCCAGGAGAGGGCGCCAATCCAATCCATCAGTGAGCACACGCTCACTCACAGGGTCACACACACACTATATGGGGCAATTTAGCAGCCAATTCACATTGAATCCATGTTTTTGGACCGTGAGAGGAAACTGAAGATTCCAGAGGGACAGGGGGAGAACATGCAAACCACCCATATTGGGATTCATAATGGATATTGATAATAGCTCATATACAACTGACACAGGCACGGTGCCGTAGTGGCATGTTCTCCTGGGGATCCAGGTTCATATGCCTATTTGGATGGAGTTTGCATGTTCTCCCCTCGTCCATGTGGGTTTCCTATGGGTTCTCCGGTTTTCTACCACAGTACAAAAACATGGATCCAAGGCAAATTGCATTGTCTAAATTGCCCCATATAGTGTTTTTGTGTGTGTGACCAACAATGGATTGGCGTCATGTCCTGGGTGTATCTGCCCAGCGCCCCAAATGTTCTCCCCTGGATGGGCATGGAGAACCCCCCCCATCACCAAGATATTTAAGGATTAATGACATACAATATCGTTTATCTACAATATAGTTATCGTTGGGGATAAGTGGGGATAGTGAGAGAGTTTTGTACGCTGGCTTTGGGCGATACAAATGTAATGATTGTGATGATGATAAAATTATTCTAAAATTTAATTTAATTTAATTGAGAGAGAGAGATTTTTTGACAGATAAGTTGTTTTTTTAGTACACAATGTCATAAAACCTGTAGAGATCGACTCGACGCTCCGGTGTTGAGTTATATAGGTCACAGCTATGAGGTGTTATGACGTCAAAACCTCTGTTAATACTATGCCTTCACAACGACGTCATTAGAACGCAGCGGGCCTTAGAAAAAAAAACCCATCCAATTTAAATTGGACGGAGTGATTTATTATTTGGTATCAAATCGGATTCGATTCCTAAGTGATGGTGGAACATCCTCACGGAATCGAACCCACATGTCGGTGTGCATGAGACGAACATCAAACCCGCGCGGTGTCGGGGCTGTAGTAGTAAATTAAATTAAATTGGAATTAAAATTCGAAGCTGAGCGCGGTGTGGTGCGTCATTGCTGCCGGGATTACGGGCTCCGCAGGCAGGACGCAGGGCCCGCGGCCTCGACGCGGGAGGTTCCTCCGCCTCTGCGCCACGGCGGCGCCGCCCGTGCGCTCGAACCCGCGGCCGGATGGCGCGCCGCCGCGTCCTCACCGTGGCCTCCATGCTCTCCCAGCTCTGCACGTCGGTGCCCGACAGCAGGAAGCTCTTGGCGTTGCCCCGAAAGTTGACCTTCAGGTTGATGAACAGCTCCATGACGCCGAACGCGCCGAACGCGCCGCCTGCACCGCCGACGAATCGATCGAACGCGAGCGACCGACCGACCGACCGACCGACCGTCTGTTTACACCAGCGCTCGGAGACACGCCCACCGCGCTGCGTCACGTCACGTGACCGGCGCTCGCGGGCTGCGTTCCGAATCGCTCCGCCAGGCGTCCTTTGTAGGCCGGGAAGCAGTTGTCCCAACCATTTGCTCGGTTTAGCCACCAGGGGGCGGTGTCAGTTGTCTCGCTCGTTTGTGCAAAAATCACAATTTATTCTTCGCTAAAATCCCAATATTATTCATTCATTCATCCATTATCTTCCACTTTATCCTCTATTAGGGTCACGGTGGGGTTCCCCATGCCCATCCAGGGGAGAACGTCTCGGGCGCTGGGCAGATAGACCCAGGACAGGGCGCCAACATATCGTTGGGCACACACTCACTCTATATGGGGCAATTTTTGGAGAACTCAATTGACTTGATCCATGTTTTTGGACTGTGGGAGGAACCCGGAGAACCTGGAGGAAACCCACGCGGACACGGGGAGAACATGGAAACTCCACCCAGATGGGGATTCGAACTGGGAATCCCTAGCGCTGAGAGGAGAACGTGCTAAACCACTAAGCCACCGTGCCATCCTCCCAATATTATTTTATAATCTAATAAAACGAACAACTTTTTTTTTTTTATTGTGCAGGTTTCCCAATTACAAACAACGGAAGTAATTCTATAGTCAGCGGCATTTATTTCCATATGAATCAATTTTAATAGGAAAAACAAAAATAGCTTCTTTTTTCCCCCAAAATCACTTGTTCTGTGGTAAATAAATGTGATTAGAATCTGATTTCCGGGCACGGTGGCTTAGTGGCCGGTACGTTCGCCACTCAGGTTCAAAAATCCCAATCTGGGTGGTGTTTGCATGTTCTCCCCGTGTCCGCGTGGTTTTCCGGTTTCCTCCCACAGTTCATAAACATGGATCAAGTCAATTTAATTCTCCAAATTGCCCCATATAGAGTGTGTGTGTGTGCCCAAAACGTTCTTACCTGGATGGGGATGGGTATGGGTACCCCCCCACCCCCCACCGACCCTAATATAGGATTAAACGGAAGATAATGAGATGAATTAATTGCCTAAAGATTTCACATGTGACTGTAGCACCCGTGCGTCCAGCATATTAAACACGTAATTACTTTGTAATACCACCAGGGGTCAGCATTTGTCTTTATGGATGTCACTTTATCGACAAAATAACAGAAAGCCTATTTATTTAATTTAGCATTAAATGGAAGTATTTCGTTCAGTCTAATCGTACATTTCGAACAAATATAATATATTGTTAGCTTTATAGTTTAAACCATAAAGACGTGATTGGTGAGGTTGGGGTGGAGGAACTTGGGGTGGAGGAACTCACTGAATTAGAACAGAGATTAGGGACCTCCTGTAGGTGTGACGTACAGATTTTCCAATCCTTATGTCCATATAGTGTACCAACTAAAGCATCTGTGAACGTAAAGAACCTGCAGATTCTATATTGTAAATAATTTAAGAATGTAGGACCATTCAAAGTTTGTATTTCCGACCAGGGAACGGCGTTGTAACTGAGGAACCCATCAGGGTTTTCACAAGACCTCTTTGGTCTGAGGGGTAAATGTTTGTGGAGGCATTCGATTTATTTTTTATTAACTAAAAAACAACAATTTCAGACAATCTGAGGGAAAAAAAACCCAAGACCCACAGACCTCACAGCTGGAAGATGATCCCGATATACGAACCGCGACCCACAATGCAACGACATTCCATCGCCCGCCTTTATTAAATGTAATTTGTTGGCATTATAAACCTTCGTGATAACGTATTGGCATATCAATCCATCAGACGAACCCACAGAACAAAGGGTCCTCCCAATGGGTTTCAGATAACCATTAGAACACCGTGTCATGAGAACCTCGTGCTCTGAAACTCGGGAACAGATGGTTTCAGTGAAGTTTAGTGGAGCTCTGACGGAACACTTCAGACTTTCAGTATACAGATTACGCCGTGGTGCCGTGGACTCTCGTACAGTGAGGGTTCCGGACACAAACTGTAAACATGCGAAGGGTCAGATAATAAATTTGAGACACATCCCTCACACATTCCTGAAGCAATCAGACATGAAAGGTTTACACCAATAAATTATATATATATGTGATTTTCCGGTTTCCCCCCACAGTCCCAAAACTTGGATTCACCTAATGTCTGCTCTAAATTGCCCCTATCAAAATTGCCCTGCGATAGACTGGCGTCCTGTCCCTGAGTGTATCTACCCAGCACCCAAAATGTTGTGGGCATGGGACAACCCCCCCCCCACGACCTCGCTATAGAACTAAGCGTATAATATAAGATTAGATGAGATTACTTCCAGTGGCACGGTGACTTAGTGGTTTAGCATGTTCTCCTCTCAGTTCTAGGGATTCCAGGTTCGAATCCCAATCTGGGTGGAGTTTCCATGTTCTCCCCGTGTCCGCGTGGGTTTCTCCGGGTTCTCCGGTTTCCTGTGGGTTTCTCCCACAGTCCAAAAACATGGATCAAGTCAATTGAATTCTCCAAATTGCTCCATATAGAGTGTGTGTGTGTGTGTGTGTGAGTGTGTGTTCAGTGATAGATTGGCATCCTGTACTGGGTGTATCTGCCCAGCACCCGAGAAGTTCTCCCCTAGATGGGCATGGGGAACTCCCCCCCCCCCGCGACCCTAATAGAGGATAAAAGTGGAAGAAAATGGATGGATGGATGGTCTATCGCCCCCAAGTGTTTTCTGTTCCTCCATGCCCCCCCAGACTGATTTACTTGAGGGACTAAGACATGATTTTCCTCAGTCCGCACAAGGTTTCTTCCTTAAAAGCCAACAACCCCAAGGAGTTTTTACTTGCCACTGTTGCTTTGGCCTTCTCTTTGACGGTTCATGCTCGGAACTCTGTACAGCTGCTTTGAGACGATGTATTATAAAAAAAAAAAAAACGTTATAAAAAATTTGAAAAAAACTTGAACTTGATCCGAACCTGAAACTTGGTCTCGTCCCAATCGCCGAAGAACCTCTCAACCTTAAAGGTCGTCTTCCAATGCTTAAGCAGGATCGATGGGTCTCTCCCAGCAGGCCTCTCAAAACGCCGTTCCCGTCTCCGCCGTTGACACCAGCGCTGGAGATAGAGACGTTAATATGCAGTCTTATGATGTTCTTCCTTTATTAATGTCTTTATTTCTTTAGTGTTACACGTCCTCCCTCTGATCCAGCACCCCTGATATTCCTCACCGCTGCACCGAGAGAACGCCAATTTGGCCTGCAGCCACCCGCCCCGCCGGGGGGGACCGAACTCTACCGAAGGTTCATTCAATTTGGATTAATTTAGGGTCGGGACGTCGCCCTCTCACGCAAAACCCCGTTTCTGGTCTGTGTTACTGTGACGCTTTGGAACCTCCTGTAAGAGGAGCGTTGAACACGGTCCAAAGAAAAGACGGCAGAACCGCATCTGACCTTTTAACGAGAACCAGACTCTGAGCCGAGAGGTACGTTTCGGACCCCGGCGGCGGTCCCGACGTGTGCGTTACAGTCGTGGGACAGTTATCAGCCACTTATGGTTATTTACACACAAAGATGTGCGTGTTAGAACGCGGCCCACTTTTAGAACCAAAACCATCCTTAAAAACCTCAGCAAACCCGAACTTAAGAGTTATGGTTGTTAAGAGTTATGCTTCTTTAGGTTTCCTGCAGGGTTCTGCTTTGACGCCCGGTTGCCGTGGTAACACTCAGAGTACAGATTTCAGACTTGGCAGAGTTCCCACGTTAAGAGAGAGTGCTGTAAGTTCATGGTAATGATGAATTACATGCAACGTAAACCATATCAGCTATAAAATGATTAATGACTGCCTTCCTTACTCCTGCACACACACACACACACACACACACAGCAATACTCAAACTTGCTAGCATGCAACCCTTCCTGACTTCACCAACGCCAACAAATACACCGAAACACGGTTCATTGGTTTTTAAATTCTATATAGGGGAGGGGGGGCGTACAAAACAAACCGTACCCCAGGTGGCGCTATTCTGACTAATGACTACACAGATGTTTACACAGTGTGTGCCCTGAACTAAACAAATAAAAGAAACATTAAAGGCAAAAGGCTGTTTCTCGTGAGCCGGGCCTGAAGCTGCAGCACCAACTGTATCGAGGTGCTGGGACAGGCCCTAGTCCACTTCAGCTGCTCCAAACAAGCACTGATTTAAAAATAAAAAAGCTGAACTGTGGAGTGAACACCAGGACACTCATCCACAACTAACAAAAATCATTAACATAAACGGTTGCCACATCTGGTATAATTCCTTTTAAGCAACTGTTGCCACAACTACCATCATTTTAGTAATATACATGGGAACATGTCTCATCCACCACCCACATCAACACTCACATCTACATCCACCACCTACATCCACACCCACCACCTACATCCACACCCACATCCACCACCCACCACCTACATCTACACCCAGACTCACATCCACCACCTTCAGCTCCATCTTCTGTCCTTGGGTTCAAACCACTGTCTTTAATCTGCACACCATCACAGTCTTCCTCCATCCTGATACCCGTCCATCACAGATCTTCTGCACGTAAAATAATTCAAATAAGAACTTTTAAAAGTTTACAGCGAACAGATGATGACACAGTAAGATTACATTTCTCTGTTCCACGAACCTGTAAAGGCTGAAACACTGACTGGAACGATCCTGAGTGCCAGGCTTTGGTCCATAATGGGAGTTTTGCATGTTCACCAGTCAGAAAATCATCTCTAGCAGACCTCTGTAAGAGCAAACCCCAGTCTCCTACATCATCGGTCATTCCACTTCCTGATCCAGCGAGGAGCCAATTGTTTACATTAGTCGTAATCTTTTCCAACAGAGCCGAGAACGACCACCTTGAACCCTCAGCATGAGCGGCGGTGCAGCGGGCGTCCTGCAAGGGTCCTTCAAAGGCCACGGGGACGTTTCCCTCATTTACAAAGCAGAGCAGATCCTTAATAAGCGTATGAATTAGGGGAAACATCTGGAGATTGTAAGTGAGGGGCGGCCGCGGGGGCAAACGGTGGTCGAGGCGGAGCAGAACGGCAGAGAACATTCCGTCAGGGAAGCAAAACAAAGCGAATTACTGAGAGCAAATCGCCGGCGGGCCATCAGATTAACATCGCCGAGGTACGACGGGCCCCAAGGGAGCGAAGATGGAGATAACACATCTGTTCTGCAATAAAGTCAGTTCCACGATCATCAGAACCGGCAGCAGAACGTTTACGTTTAATTCTCATGATGCAAAATTCATAACGGCGAAAATATTAAACATAAATAAAGTGAAGAGACCGTTTAATAGTCCTTTAATGACTCTTTAGAGCCGTGTGGTTCTAACAGAACATGGGTCACGGGTTGGATTCCTGTACGGTTTGTATGTTCTCGACATGGAACATGACGATATGTTGGAATAAAGGTCTTTATATTTAATTATAGATATAAATAATTTAGAGAGGACGGCAATCTGGTGTAATGGTTTAGCATGTTCTCCTCTCAGTGCTGGGGATTCCCGGTTCGAATCCCAATCTGGGTGGAGTTTCCATGTTCTCCTCGTGTCCACGTGGGTTTCCTCCGTGTTCTCCAGTTTCCTCACACAGTCCAAAAACATGGATTCCAGGTCAATTGAATGCTCCAAATAGAGTGTGTTTTTGTAAGTGAGTGACTGTTCGCCCAGTGATAGATTGCCCCCCTGTCCTGGGTGTATCTGAAATGTTCTCCACTGGATGGGCATGGGAACCACCGCCCCTCCTCAGAAGGGAGTGTGTGTGTTCTATGGTTAGTATTAAGTTGAATTAAAGGTGAAGAATGAAAATACATTCCAAGTCCTATAAATACAGTATAATTATTAGCAGCTGCATATAAAATAGTTTTTACGCTGACACAAATGATCTATTAAATTACAAATCATTAAATAAACCGAGCTAAACGTTTTATTTGCTTCAAACGCGCCAAAAATAAATGGCGCACCGTTTTCCATGTTGGTAGGGGACGTGAACATGTGACGGGTAACGGACTGGACGTGACCGGGCCGACGTGACCGAACAGGAACCATGATGTTTATCACGCGTGTGTGTGTTTTACCAGGCATCACACGTCTCCAGGCCGAGCAGAGAACGTGGCCTGAAACTTCAACACCAGAAGATCATTTGTGGAGTTTAATAATAATAATAATACATTTTATTTGATGGCGCCTTTCTGGACACTCAAGGTCACCTTACAAAGAAAAAACAATAAAACAACAATAATAAATAAGGCAATCAGTCAATCATAGTAAAATAAATTTAAGTGAAAAATAAATTAAAAGATAGAGGAAATAAAATCAGAGATTATAAGCAATTCTAAAAAGGTGCGTTTTGAGACTCGACTTAAACTGTGATATGGAGTCCAATTTCCTTAAGTCGGGAGGCAGAGCATTCCATAGTCTAGGGGCAGAGCTACTGAAGGCTCTACCTCCCATGGTGCTAAGGCGCATAGTGGGAACAGACAGGTGTGTAGAGGCAGAAGATCTCAGTGATCGTGGGTGAGAGGTAACAGTGATAAGATCTGCGATATACGGAGGAGCAAGGTTATGGATGGCTTTGAAAGTGAGGAGTAATATTTTATAATGAATACGTTGAGTAACCGGGAGCCAGTGCAACTGATGTAGAACAGGAGAGATATGATGATGAGAAGGAGTTCTTGTGATAATACGATTGTGAGCTTACTCACAATCATCACGCTGATCAAACAGTCAAACCCGACTGGCCGGTTCTCGTCTGCAGTCAGTCAACATGATCACTCTGCCTTTACCCAGAGTGTTCTAGATTAATCCATGGGGAACAAATAAGAGTGAAGGACCGCTGATATCTGATGAGAATTAAGGCGCAAGTCTTATAGTCTATATATATATATATATATATATATATATATATATATATATATATATATATATATATATATATATATATATATATAATGATAATAAATAATAATAATAATAAATAATAAAATATATATTAAAATAATAATTATAATAATAATAATAATAATAGTAATAATAATAAATTATGATAATGATAAATATTAAAAAAAAAAATGATATTTAAAAAAAAATACATATTAAAATAATGCATATTAAAATAATAAATAATGATGATAAATAATGATAATAATAAATAAAAAATATTAAAATAATAAATAATGATAATAGGTAATAAAAAATAAAGAATATTAAAATAATAAATATTCCCAGCGATGGATTGGCGCCCTGTCCTGGGTGTATCTGCCCAGCGCCCAAAATGTTCTCCCCTGGATGAGCATGGGGAACCCCCCCCCCCATGACCCTAATAGAGGATAAAAGCGGAAGATAATGAATGAATGAATGAATAATAAATAATGATAATCTAAAGCGTAAGGCTTTTTTTTTTTCACAGCGCCCTCTGGGACTCCGGCTCTCGTCTGCACCCCAAGACAGGTTATCAGGGAGACAGTTAGAACAACAGTCAAGTGGCTCTGACGGAACCCGGCAAACAAACCAGTTTGATTCACCAAAAACCCTTTACATTTTCTTTGGCTGAGACGAGTAGTAAAAGTATTTCTTAAAATAAATCTTGGAAAGAACCCCCCCCCCCCCCCTTATCACAGAGAGGCAGGATGTGCGCTGCTGTTCCGAACCCGGAGTCGTGGCGAGCCCGGGGGGTGTGATGTGGGTGTGTACTGCACACGCTCCTCGCATTTAAGCGAGGCGGTCGGAGCGGCGGCGCACATCTCCGCTCGTCCAGCGAACCTCCAGCATGGTGTCTCAGGGGACCAGCTCCCTCGTCAAGTGCCTGCTGGTTCTGGTGGTCCTAGTCTCAGGAATACTCAACATCGTGCTTATCTGCTTGAACCTGAACCGGCCCCCGAAATGCCAGGCGCGCTCGGGGGCGGCGGCGGCGGCCAACCACACGGACCACGGCGCGATATTCGCAGACCTGAGCCCCCGGGAGTACCACGCCGCGCGCGACTACATGTGGAACCAGAAGGACCTGAGGATATCCCACGACGCCTTCGCCAAGGCCTCAGAGAACTTCATTTTCCTCATCGATCTCCATCTCCCGAGAAAGGCTGACGCCCTCGACTACCTGAACGGGAAAGGAGCCCGGCCGGCGCGGGAGGCCACGGTGGTGGTGTTCTTCGGCGAGTCCAACTACCTCAAGGAGTACACGGTGAGCCTCTCGCCGGGACCCATGTCCCATCGGGACGTCACTGCGGAGAAGTACAAGACGGACAGGTTGCCCTTTGCGGCCAGGCCGGTGACCATTGGGGAGTACATCCAGCTCTTCAGGTTTCTGTTCGGCGACGTGTTCACCAAGATGAAGACGGAGCTGAAGGAAAGCTTTGATTACGACCCGGCCAAAAGGAACCTGAACGCCTTCGAGGGCATGCCCCGCGGGCTGAAAGCTCACGACAGGAAGACGTGGATATCATTCTTCCGAGACTACAGCGGCATGTACCTCCATCCGGTCGGTTTCGAGGTCCTGATCAACCACGAGAGCCGAAACTCGTCGAACTGGAGGGTGGAGAAACTTCTGTACAACGGCCAATACTTCGACGGCGTCGAAAGCTTCAAACATAGCTACGCGCAAAACGCCGTCAAGAAGATCGTCTATGAAAAGACGTCCAATTACGCCTCCCTCAAACCCAGAGCCAAGCCCACGGGTCTGGGGCCTCAGCAGTTTTATCTGCAGGGCAAACGCTTCAGCGTGAAGGACAACCAGGTCGTCTACTTGGACTGGAGCTTCGCATTCGGTCTGAGCTCGCTGACGGGCATGCGGGTCTTCGACGTCCGCTTCAAAGGGGAGAGGATCATCTACGAGCTCAGCGTCCAGGAGGCCATGTCGGTCTACGGTTCCGTCACCCCCGGCATGATCCTGACCAAGTTCCTGGACTCCAGCATCGGAATCGGCCGCTTCGCCCACGAGCTGGTCCGGGGCGTCGACTGCCCCTACGAGGCCTCCTTCGTGGACGTCTACCGCTACATCGACGTCAACAGCACACAGCGCTTCAGGAATGCCATCTGCGTCTTCGAGCACGACGTCGGTCGCCCGCTGCGCCGCCACTTTTCCGACTTCTTTCACAACGGCTACGGCGGACTGGCCAACAGCGCGCTGTACTTCCGCACCATCACCGCTATCGGCAACTACGACTACATCTGGGACTTCATCTTCTACCAGAACGGCGCGGTGGAGGCCAAGGTCAGCGCCACGGGATACATATCATCTTCGTACCCCGTGCACGACAGCGAGAAGTACGGCCACCGGGTGGCCAAGAACGTCCTGGGGAACATACATACGCATTTCGTGAACTTTAAAGTGGATCTGGATATTTTGGGTGAGTAGGCCAAACCTCACAGAACCAGCCACACTGTACAGTGTGCCAATCCATTGGACACACAGTATATATATAGGGGCAATATAAAGCAGCCAATTTACCTTGAATCCATGTTTTCAGACTGTGGGAGGAAACCGGAGAACCCGGCAGAAAACCCACTCGGACACAAGGAGAACATGCAAAATCCACCCTGATCGGGATTCGAATCTAGATCCCCAATGCTGAAAGGAGAACATGCTAAACACTCTGCCCACACATACTATATAGGGACTACCTAGATGGGGCAATTTAGAGCAGCCAATTCACCTTGAATCCATGTTTGGGTTGAAATGGGAGAACACCCCAATGGACATGCGGAGAACTTGGAAAGTCAACCAGGATCGGGGGCGCCATTACCTTTTAATTTAAATGTTAATTATAAGTTAATATATATTAATTTAAATAAAAGTACGTGGGCATCCAATCACATTCGGTCATTTTAGTATCCCAACTTGATGGCTGGGGTCCGAACACAGGGACGGCCCCCCTGAAGCAATGAGGGGTTATAGGCCTCGCTCCAGGGCACACGTTTACGTCGATCGCCTCGTTTCTGTGCCGTTCTAAGACTTTGTTCTGCAAAATGTTCTCCGTAAATGAAGGTGGAATTGCTGCACATGTTCCTGAGCAGTGAACCGTCCAGATCCAAACCCAGGGACTGTCTCTGTAGGACAAAGCATCAGGGTTCTGTTGAACAGTCCCGTTCTGTTTCATTCTGAAGGTGTGAGGAACGTGTTCCAGACCAAGGACATGGAGTACGAGGAGGTCAGCTTGCCGTGGACGAGTGAGAGGAAAGCCAGAATCCCGCGGCTGGTGGAGAAGCAGCTGAAGACGGAGAAGGAGGCGGCTCTGCGGCTGGACGGGAAGGTTCCGCGTTACCTTCACGTGGCCAGTAACCAGAAGAACATGTGGGGTCAGCAGCGCTCCTACAAGCTGCAGGTTCTGAGTCTGCCTGGAGAACATCTCCCAGAGAGCGAACCTGAGGAGAGGAGCATGTCCTGGGCACGGTGAGAATTTAGGGAGTGGAGGCATCTCAGAGGGTTCAGGTGTGACTCTGAGGTCCACTGTTTCTTTACCTCGACCTCCATCGGTCCAGCTGCTACGTCATGACCGACAAAAGTATTGAGGCACCTTCACATCACACTTCATGCTGAATTGGTCTCCAATCATTGGCTGCTCCCGATGTTCTACAAAGACCTTGAAGTCCATCTCATGCAGTAGATCATGTGTGGGGGTCTGGTTGGGTCAGGTCAGGTCGGGTCAGGTCAGGTCCGGTGGACGATGTGGTGCTTTCTCACGTCGTTGGTTTGTTTATATCTCAGGTATAAAGTCGCCATAACGAAACACAAAGACGAGGAGCAGACCAGCAGCAGTCTGTACAGTCAGAACAACATGTGGGAACCCGTCGTTGATTTCAGCCAGTACATCCAAGACAACGAGAACATCGAGAACGAGGTGGGTGACCAAGTTCTGAAAAAAAAAAAAAAAAAAAAAAGTACTGAGGTAGCAGCAAAAACTCAGCTCCCAAAATGATGTCGTTCTGGAGACCTCCTCATGCTGTTCTGTAGTCCTCGTCATGTTCTGTTGTCCTCATCGTGTCAGTCTGTAGTCCTTGTCATTCAATTTTGTAGTCCTCATTATGTTCTGTAAACCTTGTCATTCTGTAGTCCTCGTTATGTTCTGTGTCCTCATCATTTTGTAGTCCCCGCCATTCTGTAGTCCACCTGTCATTTTGTAGTTCTTGTTATGCTCTGTAGTCATTGTTATGGCGTTCTGTAGTCCTGATTTTGTCATTCTGTAGTCCTCATTGTGTCTTTCTGTATTCCTCATCATGTTCTGTAGTTCTCGTTATGTTCTGTAGTCCTCGTCATCATGTTTTGTAGACCTCGTCATCATGTTCTGTAGTTCTCATCATGTTCTGTAGTCCTCGTTGTTCTGTAACTGACCCTCTGGTTTCCGTCTTTAGGACCTGGTTGCCTGGGTAACTGCCGGGTTCCTTCACATCCCTCACGCTGAGGACATCCCCAACACGGTGACGGTGGGAAACGGCGGCAGCGTTCTCCTCCGACCTCATAACTACTTCAACGAGGATCCGTCCATCGGCTCGGCCGACGGCGTGTTCTTCGAGCCGGGATCGGAGCGCGACTGCGAGTACAACAAAATGGCGTGCTTCGAGCAGAACATGTGCAGTCCCAATCTGGAACCCTACACCTACAGCGGCTTCGAGGGCGTCATGAAATTCAGCGAGTGAATTCGATTGGCTCCCGTGATCGCGGGTCATGTGACTGTTATGTCGTGGGTCGTGTTTCAGCTGTAAACTTAATGTAAATGTTTTTATTATCATTGTTTTTTTTTTATTAAATATGTCGACTTTTTGGAAATGATTGTTAGAGATAATTAATTAATAATCCGAAAAAAATATCCGTTTAATGTACCGTTATGGAAAAAGAGTGACATCACTGACCGAGGGTGTGCGGGTGTAAGTGGGCGGAGCTTATGAACAGGAGGGCAAACCCAAAACTCACTTTCTTATGACACTTATGGGGTGTCAGGTGTCGCCATGGAGATGATATGCCCTCCTCTTTATGCCCAATATGGTCAGCATGTTCTCCTCTCAGCCCTGGGGATCCAGGTTCGAATCCCGATCTGGGTGGTTTGCATATTCTCCAGGTTCTCTGGTTTCCTCCCACAGTCCTGGGAACTGGCTGCCCTAAATTGCCCCTATATATATATATATGATAGGGGCAATTTTATGTATATAAATTGCCCCTATCATTCACTGGAACCGTGGTACCCAGCTGCCCCCTATCCTGGTGCTTATGAATAACGCACACAAAAACAAAGCAATAGAAGCCGCCTTCAAAATAAGAGTACTGTGGAACGTAGAGAACGTCGTGCAGACACACTGTGATGATACAGTACATTTTTTTTGGGTGGTTACGATGAAAATTAAAGTTTCAAAGTCCACAACCCTGTGTCTGTGACATCATTCACAACACCGTTGGGATCCAAAGGACGCTTGGTCCTTGGACGCTAATGTTTATACATCATCACATAACATCACATCCAACTTCTACAGTGTTCTACCACCTGCAGCATCGCTGCCTGGAACCTGACCGCGGGTACATAGTTACATCACTGTTTGGGTGTCGGGGGCTCAGTGGTTGGGGTGTTGGAAGGTCCACCAAAGGTTACCTGTGTGAGCCACTGAGCAAGGCCCTTAACACTCACTGCTGCAGGGGGCTGAGCCAGCGTCCCAACCCCAGCCATTACGTTGGGCTACTTGAGATTATAGATTAATGGATGGTACTTGTTGGTGTTTCCTACAAACCTCCAACACACACACAGAGACACACACACCATTAATGGACATGTTGTCTTAAATGTCCTGACGTTCTGCAGAACAGAGCGAGAGTCTCCCCCTCGACTCCAGAACCCCACCGTTGTTAGATAAACATCATCAATCCCCGTGACACTGCGCATGGAGACGAAATAACACACACATATTCACTCACAGTGGGGGGGTAAGACCCCCTCCACCCCACCCCAGTGTCCACCTCCAGACCAACCCATGTCCTCATGGTCTGCCCAAATAAGAAAAAAAAACACAGCACAACTTCAGCATTGGTGGTGTTGTAGTGGGTGAAGTTTGCATGTTCTCCCTGTGTCTGTGTGGGCTTTCTCCGGGTTCTCTGGTTTTCTCCCACAATCCAAAAACATGGATTCAAGGTGAATTGGCTGCTCTAAACTGCCTCATCTAAATTGCCCAAATACAGTAAGTGCGTGTGCCCACCGATGGATTGGTGCCCAATCCTGGGTGCATCTGCCACGCACCCATGAGCTCACGAGTGGACATAAAGTTACGGGAACCGTGTAGAACCATTTACTGTAGCTTTAAAGATAGAAAAGTAGCTGACGGGAGAACGTTCGAATAATATGATGCAAGAACATTATAGTTTCGTGGGATCTCTGCGGGGCAGGGTTGTTCTCTGACAGAACAATCTGTACATGTTGAATTTGGATAAACAAGTGACAAGAACAGGACGAGGCACAAATCCTGTTTTAGTTTGGCTGTAAAAACATTGGTGTTGAAGGTTCTGAATGCTTTTAGAACCCGGAAGACGTGCCACACCAACCTAATGAACACCTCCACCCAATAAACGGCCCCAACAATGTAAATTTAAAGGAATCCGTTTATCCAACTCCATATTGTTTTCAGAACAGAAAAACATAACAGACAATTTAGACAAAATTGTGACGACAAATGTCCAGGGGACATTCTACATCAACCAGAACCTGATAGCTGGTCATCTCGAGATGAATGGGGAGAACATTTCGGGTGCTGGGCAGATACATCCAGGACAGGGCGCCAATCCATCACTGGGCACACACTCAAAAATTGAGACATATACTATATCCTCTGGGGAACCCGGACATAGGAAGAACATGCAAACTCCACCGCGCTTGGGATTCCACTAAGCCACCGTGCCGCCCTGATACTCCTGATACTACAATTTTTTAATAATTTGTTAAGTTGTTGTCACCTCTGTCGCTTCGTCTCGGTTCTTTTGCAGGTTTCGTTTAGAACTCTGCACTGCGACGAAGCGCTTTGATAAAACACACGGAACTTCAGCTTCAACTCGTTTCACAACCTTCTGCTAAACCACAGGACAGACGACGGGACGCGTGCTCCCTTTCCAGCATGAGAACAACCGTAAACAGCTTTGGGGAACGAAGAAGAACCGAACGTTCCTAACGTCAGACGAGCCAGACGTCTACACATCGAGCGACACGTCGCCGGAATGGATTTAAAATCCTTGTCCGGTTACAAAAGTCTTAAAGTTTGTGGTTGTGTTACGGAGCGACGTGCCAATAAAACGTCGCAGTGTTTACAGTCGCCGCTAGCAGCAGAACTCGTGCAAAACGTCTGCGCGATAAACGAGGAAATCCGGCCCTGACGCGACGCCGATAAAGCCCAGAGGCCCACGGGACGTCCGACCGAAACTAAACATTTACAGTAAATTCCACTGGGAGAGGTCGCGGGGTCAAATCTAATGATTTAAAGCAGTTACACAACAGCGGGGTCGGCGGGTCTTCGCTCCGCGGACGGCGAAGAGAGCGTGGTAACGGATAACTACGAATTACGAAATGAATCAACTAAATAACGACTGCAGATTTATTTGTTCGCAGCGGAGACGCGAGTTTACATGTCGAGTTAGCGTTGTCGTCGGCAGCATGACTACGTATGCCAGCGTTTCCACAGCGGACTTGCAACGAACACCCCTGCTGACACAACGCAGATACGAATGAGACCCCACGAGGGTCCACTAAAGAAAATATACAGTCGGTTTCAGAGATTTACAGAATCAGACCCGACTCAAGGCGGCGGACCAACTGGCTGGTTTTACAACCATATAGAACCGAAGGCCTTAAAGCACGTCCAAACACCTGACCTAAGGCTGCTTTAAGGGTTCGGGTCCACCAGGCTTACCGAAGCACCCGACCTAAGGCCTTCGTTAACTGGCTGTTTTAAGGCCTTAGGTTCTATAACATCAACCAATACCCGGACCAATGTGGTTCTTTAACTGAATACTTTATATTTTTAGTTTTATAAGGTTGCCCTTCAATTGGCTGTTTAAAGGCTTCTTGGTCCTACAACTTTGACGAAGCACCTGACCCAAGGATTTTCTTTAACCAGCTGCTATAAGGTCTTTATTCCTTTTAAATTGTAGTACTTGACCTAAGGCTTGCCCTTCAATCGGCTGTTTTAAGGTCTTAGGCTCAACAACCTCAGCGACGCACCTGAACCAAGGCTTAAACTGAATGCGTTATGTTTTTTGGTCCAACCACCTGACAAATGCACCTGACATGGTCGCTTTAAGGATTTTTGGTCCTACAACCTCACTCAAAAGGCTTTTCTTTAACCAGCTTCTTGAAGGTCTTTGGCGCTTCACTCTAGCACCTGACCCAAGGCGACTATTTAACTGTATGCTTTAAAGATTTTGGTCCTATAACGTTATCCAAGAACCTGAAATTAGGCTGCTATTAAATTGCTGCTTTAAGGCTCTTTGGTCCTATGACTTCACCCTAGTACCTGAACCAAGGCTGTTCTTTAACTGAATGCTTGAAGGTTTCTTGGTCCTACAATTTTGCCAAAGCTGACCCTTTGGTCCTACAACCTCAGTAAAGCACCTGACCTCAAGCTGCTCTCTAACTGGTTGCTTTAAGTTTTGTAGTGCGGCGGAACCCGTCCCGGATAGTGGATTAAATTTAATATTTATTAATATTTTTAAGGTAAAGCTAGGCTTAGAGGATGTAACAACCTTCCCAACAGAACCTCGTTTGCCCCAATAATTTCTCATGGGGGAGCGACGTCAACGCCAGAAACGCAAGTATGAAACCCCATGGTACGAGCGGTCCGTGGTGGTTAAAGGCACGCTCTTCAGTGGATCTAGCTCTTTGGCACGATGACACCGGATCCTTCCACACAGGAAACAAGAGCTCCAGACCGTGAGAAAATCAAAAAGGTCAGACATTTTCCGCATGACCCGAAGCGACGGAGTTAACGAGCGGTCTTTATTTTACGGTTTAACGCGCTGGCATTGGGAGCTGAGCTCGGGTTCGAGGTGAACATGAGGGGGTCCCTCCGCCAAATTAGATCGATCATCCGAGCCATCATGGTATTTATCTTCAGCGCTATATCTCAGATTGTTGGCGTGTCGGAGGGAATCTGGATCCAGCTGTGTTACAGCTGTTGAACATTTCAAATCGTATGATTCCCGGTTCCGCTGACTCTTTATTGGAACTCGTGAAATCTGCGAATTGAAAAATAAAACCCGCCTCATGTTTCACATCCAAGAATGTCATGTGGGTTTTATATCTTTTGCAATGCACTTTTCCCGTAAATGCACAGAGCTGCAGTTAAATTTAGGGGTTAATTTAGTTAAATTAGAACCCCCCCCCTTCCCTTAGCACCGGGGTCAGAGGCCCAGGGGCAAGAAAGACCCACATTTCCGCCATCCTCTCAGCCCTTCCTGAGAATGTGCTCGCATCCCAAATAAACAAGCTACAGGACACGCGGGGGGGGTGGGGGGGCATATTTCCGCCAAGCCACTACTTATGTCGGCGAACAGGGGCGATCCGGACCCGTGCGTACCCCTCCAACCCTGCATTGTTTTTGAGAATAACTTCAAACAGTCTTGGAAGCGGAAACCAAACGGCGGGAGGTCCGAACGTTCTCGCCACGCGGCCGGGGTCGGAACGCCAGCGCCGGTTCCTCAGATCACGCCGGCTTGGGAACACCAGCAGGCGGTCCTTCTGTCGTTCTTGGAAAGCCGCGTAAAGCCGGCGGATGACGTGATGCGCGCATGCAACATGGACGTGAAAATACTTGCCGTAATCGTGAATATATAATGAATTATCTTTTATAATTAACGATGATTATCATCTCGTTAGCTTCAGCTTAATGTTCTACCGTCATGGGCCCATCCAGGGGAGAACGTTTTGGGCGCTGAGCAGAAACACCCAGGAGAGGGCGCCAATCCATCACAGGGCACACACTCACTCACAGACTATATAGGGGCAATTTAGAGCAGACAATTCACCTTGAATCCATGTTTTTGGTTGTGTGAAACCTAGATCACCGGCACTGACAGGTGGACGTGCCGACCATGACCCCATGGCATCGCCATGTTTTTTTTTTTGTTTTTTTTTTACTAACAAACAAAATATGCAGGAAAAGGAACTTTGTTTTTCTCACCCGTACGTATGTTTGGTTTCGATCTGAACTTCTTCGTTTTCCAGATAACAGAACACGACGCTGAATCACACTGATCCAGCAGCACCATCCTGCATCGCATCGTGAGATACTGTTAAATTAAAAAATAATTAGTCAACTAAATAATAAATTAAAAACATACCAAGTAATAAACGAACATGAAGTTTGCAAACCAAACCACCAACCAACGTCCAACCACTGCTGGATAAATGACATCATGGGGAGAACATTTTCCATTGCTGGGGACACACTCACACAGACACACCATATGGGGCAAGTTGGAGCAGTCAATTCACCTTGAAGCCATGTTTTCAGACTGTGGGAGGAAACCAGAGAACTCAAAGGAAACCCACTTGGACACATGGAACATGGAAATTCCTCCCCAATTGGGATTTTAACCTGGTTCCCCAGATGGAGGTACCACCACCACTACCCCAATGTGCTGCCCCCCAGTGTTCAGTCCCAAAACAAACCCGTTCTGAGTTTGCATGTGTTACGTGTTCTGTGTTTTTGGCGTTGACTGTTCCAAAGCCTGGAAACCGAGAACAAAGGGCAGAACGAAGCTGCACCCAGCAGGGTGGAGACCAGAGGATCAACATACAGAACAAAAACATACAGAACGCTTCTGCAGATGAACTGGGGGGGGGGGGATTAGTTCATCTGAAATTAAACTTCAGAAAGATTTAACGATGAAAGTCAGGATTCTGAGGGGATTTCAAAGAAAATAAATCACACAACGGTTCCACCATCCAAACCAGTGAGGCATGAACATATAAACATTCTAAAGTTCTAGAACGAGCCCATTATGTTTATATGTTCATGCCTCACTGGTTTGGATGGTGGAACCGTTGTGTGATTTATTTTCTTTGAAATATATATATATATATTCATTCATTATCTTCCACTTTATCCTATATTAGTTTTGGGGGGGGTTCCCCATGCCCATCCAGGGGAGAACGTTTCGGGCGCTGGGCAGATACACCCAGGACAGGAGGGCAATCTATCCCTGGGCACACACTCACGCATTCACTCATACAAACACACTCTATATGGGGCAATTTGGAGAACTCAATTGACTTGATCCATGTTTTTGGACTGTGGGAGGAAACCGGAGAACCCGGAGGAAACCCATGCGGACACGGGGAGAACATGGAAACTCCACCCAGATGGGGATTCGAACCGGGAGTCCCTAGTGCTGAGAGGAGAACGTGCTAACCACTAAGCCACCATGCGCCCTGGCCTATATATATTATATATATAAAATAAAAATGAGGTTCTTGCATCTGTATTTAGGAGCTACAGATGTTTACACTCTGTGGTACGCTGGCGTTGAGGTACGGTTCCAACGGTCTGGTTCTTCATGTCACGATCTTCAGCTGTAAACAGGGGGGGCCCCTCAGGACGCCGTTCTAAAGGCGGAGAACCGAGCTGGACCTCAGACGGCTTATATGGAGAAAGCATCTGAGGGCGAGGCAGGAACATAAACACATGTTCTGCATTCTCACGTTCTCGCCTGATTAATGTGCTTACACTCAGATAGAACACAACAGAAGAGTGAAGGATGGAGGGCCCTTCGTCTCCGGGGTTACGGTTCGGGTCACGTGGTGCTGAAGATCCTGCTCTCCACTGAAACTCTGTGGACGTTCTGTGGAACCGGCTGACGGTATGAGGACACCTGCTGTTTGAGGGTGGAGCAGGTTCCAATGGAGCAGTGGAAATCCATCAAGCAGCAGTAAGGTGTAACACCTTAAAAGTATAAAAAATATAAAGTTCTCCACATACTCACCGGCCACTTTATTAGGTCCATCATCAACGGGATGAGGTTTCATGAGGTTGATCGTTCTCACCGTCCTTGTTCCAGCTGAGGCTGAGGGGGAAAGAACTCACAAACCAACAGCACCATCTACAGGCTGAACTTCACATCTACAGCTAATGGTTCTCATAAGCAGGTCTTTAAGGAGATTCAGATGGTTTGAACATTTACAGACGATGAATAAGGCAGGAGGAGCAGAGGAAGGACAAAGAGGAGGTGGAGTGAGAGGAGACAGAAAACCATAATTAAGACTGCGGTAAAATGAGGAAAGGTTATCAGCTATGGCGCCACCTTGCGGAATTAGCAGAAAAATAAATATGTACTTCTAACAATAAAAAAAATAAAAATAAAGTAAATAAATAAATAACAATAATAATCAACTTCATCACATCAGACCATAATAGAAAATATAACGTATAACATTAATAATATAAATAATAATGAAGGAAACATTTCTGTAGATCTCCTGTATCTTTATTACGAAATAACGTAATAAAAACCACTGTGTAGCATCCAAACAACCTTCAGATTAACGGGTATATTTATTATTTAGGGCCATCATTTCAGACACGCAAGTCTTTTTTCTTAGATATTGGATTGTAAGTCATTAAACAAATTTTAAAAGAGAAGACCTTTAAATATTTAATCATTAGAACGTTGTGTTCCAATCTAAACTTAATGATTCTACTGTAAATATTTCAAACTGTAGAATGTTGTCAACTCCATCAGTGACTTTCAAACATTTGACTTTAATCCAAAACATCTGCCTCTTTTTTGCTTTTTCAAGATGGGTGGATGCGTCTCTGCAGAACCGATACGTGACCACGGAGCTCATACGGTAAGATACAATGTACACAAGTTTTTTATAAACGTCGTTTTAAAATGTCTTGCAGCATCCCGACTCTAAAAAAAACTCTGCGATACGGAGCTCAAAGGCCGGACAATCAGAGAGAACCATGGCTTTCTTTTCCAGCGCTGTGTGTACTGGGTCATTTTAAGCTCTTCAGTGGCGTGGTCCATCATTGGCGTCATTCCCATTAAACAGTGACCAGAAGTTATACACACAGGTTTCTAAAAAGACGCCGTTTTCACCAGACAGACCACAACGTTGAGCATCGTAGTTCTTGCAGTTTGAAGAAACCTTCATGACTGGAAACGGTCCTCAGAAACGGAACACGTTCTCATGGACGTTCTCTAGTTCCGTCACCCAAAAGCAAAATGGGTCAGACTCAGTCAAACTTCTGACCGATAAACATTAAGATTTTAGTTTTAGAGGACAACTGACGTGTATAGAACACGAAAAAAAATGCTGACGTGCATAATTGCAGACCATTTCCAATAGACAGCTGGGTACACACACTATATGAGGCAATTTAGAGCAGCCAAATCACCTTAAAACCCCGTTTATTTGGACTGTGGGAGAAAGCCCACACAGACACGGGGAGAACGTGGAATGGGCAATTCGAACCTGGATCCCCAGTGCTGAGAGGCGGAGGTGTTAACCGCTACACCAGCTACACCGTAAAACGACCTTTTTATTTTATGTATTCTGATGTCATAGATTCGTAGATTTGACTTTGTTGTCATTTGAATGGTTAAAATGGAAAAAGTTCCAAATTTCTATTTGAAGTGAGTTCTCTGACGGTTTCACATCGCGGGGTATAAAGAAATGTTCAACCGCCTGGAAAAACAATCACCAGGTTCAACGGGTCAACGAGAGTCATGACGCGGAACGTTCAAGTCGTGGTTCTAGTATCAGCGCAGTACGAGGTGCAGGGGTATCGGTCACAGTAACAGATGGATAGAACCCCCGCTTTTCCCAGCATGCTCTGGAGCCGGGACGGTGTTCCGCAGTCCCGCTGCAGTGCCGTAGCCCGGCGTAAAGAACCTCAAAATACACAAGATCCACGGTTTCCAGCCCCGGGTTAAACGGGAAGCATGCGTTGGGGACGGTGGGTTTCTCAAACGCCGCTCCGTTCTCGATTGCGCTGGAGAAAGAAGGCCTTGCCGAACTCGTAGGTGCTGATCATGATGGCACACGCCGGAGCCACTTTGATCACACGGGGCATGAAACCTGCAACGCAAAGACAAACCAACGGGACCGTGAGACGCAGGTTCCCCATCAGGTCAGACCTTTAGAACGTCCACATTTTTAGAATTGGAGACAATACCGGCAAACAGGCCGCGGTAGCCCTTCTCGTTCCAGATGCTCTTCATTATGAGCCAGGATGAAGATGGTCTGCTCAATGGGGCTGCAAAAATACACACATCATCATCATCATCATCATCAAAACAATCAGGACCACCATCATCATCATCAACACCATCATCATAATCATCTACATCAACACCATCATCATCATCTTCTGGACCATCATCATCATCAACACAATCAACACCATCATCATAATTATCATCATCATCATCACCATCAGGACCAAGATCATCTCCACCACCGCTTCCATCACCACCATTGCTTTTACTCTCACCTCTCAGAGTCTCCATCTCCCCAAGTTGGATCTGCCTCCGCGTCTTCACCACGTCAAAGGGCAACGTCATTATGGCGGCGATCTAAAAACCACAGGTCAGTTACAGGGGGCGCTGCGGTTCAGCCTGTTACCGCGGTACTGAAACTACGACTTTATAAAAGGGTCGTTATGAGGTTCCCCATTTACGTGAGTTTCCTCTGGGTTCTCCAGTCCAAAAACAAACTGGTAAACGAAATTGCCCCATCTAGTGTGTGAGAGCGCCCAGAGAAAAACCTGGTGCCCTGTCTTGGGTGTATCTGCCCAGCAGACGAAATGTTCTCCCCTGGATGGCCGTGAACCCCGCGACCCTTGTAGAGGATGAAGCGAAAGATGATGAATGAATAAATTTACGCGCCCTCGCTCAAATGACCAAGCCCATTTTTGGTCCCATTTACTTGCAGTAATCTTTGAACAGTAAATAATATCGACATCGTTCCTTTGATGTGACCACACCGTATAGACACCCTAGTACCCGGCCACGCCCACTTATTTATTTAATTATTGACTATTTATTATTATTAAATAAATATGATTATTTATTTAATTAGCTTTAAAAGAATTTTATTTAATTGACTTACAGCCCCAGAAATCGCTCCTGAAGTGAAGCTGACGAAGAAGGAAGCCTGGGGCGTCCGGTATCGCTGACTCAGCTCCGCTTTCAGCTGCTCATAGCTGAACCAGTAAAGTGCTATAGAGAGAGAGAGAGACAGAGAGAGAGTTATCTTGCTGACTCAGCAAACGCAGAGGTGACGTTTGGAGACGGACTGACCGGAGAACGGGACGTCCCGGAGTACGGTGGGTCCCCAGCCTCTCCACAGCGACAGCACCCCGTCCTGCGCGATGGCTGTGCGGAGACACGCCAGCAGCTCGCCGTACGGTAACCGCCGCGACTGCATCTTGGTGCGCATCAGCTCCAGCGGTGTGATGACGGTGACCGCGCCCACTGAAGAACACGGAGAACAGTTCAGACTGCGGGAGCACATACAGAACACCACAGACTACAACAGTGACATCCACATGGATGAAGGCTCTCCATGTTCTTCCCATGATGCAGCCTGGTACCATGTGTTCCAAACACATCCACGTGATGGAGGAGAGAACCTGGTTCATCAGACCTCCAAATCCTGTCCCTGTTGCGTGGTCCATTGTTGGCACTTTCAGAACCGGACAGCGGTCAGCATGGGAACCTTGTAGAACGGAAAAACTCACGTCTGGCGAGGCCCCCGGCGATGACGGGTACGTGGTTGGTGTTGAGGCCCAGGCGGTACCGCAGGGTGTCCTTCAGCTGGTCGTAGCAGGTGAAGTAGATCACAGTGGTGGGAGCCGCCATGACGCTACACAAACACGGGAGTGGCAATTAATCCACCGCCGATCGTCCATTAACCCCATAAACATGACCACCCGCCACCATGCTTCAGTGTTCGTCTTAATCTAATCCAGCACCACGTTTTATCTAATCCATCTTTACTATCTGCTCCACACCATCAATCCCACACCACCACACCACTAATCCCTCTAATCCCACACCCACCAATCCCTCTAATCCCACACCACCAATCCCTCTAATCCAACACCCACCAGTCCCTCTAATCCCACACCATCAATCCCTCTAATCCCATACCACCTCTAATCCCACACCATCAATCCCTCTAACCCAACACCCACCAATCCCTCTAATCCCACACCCACCAATCCCTCCAACCCAACACCCACCAGTCCCTCTAATCCCACACCTCCAGTCCCCCTCTAATCCCACACCCACCAATCCCTCTAATACCACACCTCCAATCCCTCTAATCCCATACCACCAATCCCTCTAATACCACACCCACCAATCCCTCTAATACCACACCCACCAATCCCTCTAATACCACACCTCCAATCCCTCTAATCCCATACCTCCAATCCCTCTAATCCCATACCACCAATCCCTCTAATACCACACCCACCAATCCCTCTAATACCACACCCACCAATCCCTCTAATACCACACCTCCAATCCCTCTAATCCCATACCTCCAATCCCTCTAATCCCATACCACCAATCCCTCTAATACCACACCCACCAATCCCTCTAATACCACACCCACCAATCCCTCTAATCCCACACCACATTGTAATCAGTTTCAGACCCTTGAACCCGGGTGGGTGGTGGTTCCACATCATAAACAGTTGGTACCCATCGTATAGACTCACAGCGTAGGTGGAAGTCCACTCCAGAGAGAACGCAGTCCTTCGTACCGCGTAATTTTCACAAACGCATCCTTAAACAAAGAGAACATAAATAAATGTGGTTATTTATTTAAATAAAGTTGTTTCCATCAGAAACGTCGGTGAGACACGAGTTGGACCTACCAGGGTCCCGCTGAAGTGGGTGGGCGTTTTGTACCAGGTGTTGCAGGTGGTCATATTCTGACAGACGTAGACGTGGTCCATCAGACCGTTACAATACAGAAAACACTTCCCTGAGAACCCAACGGAACGCAAATCAGCCGCAGTTTAAAAACACAGAACATCTGGAGAACTTTACATTGTTTCATCTGGTGGTTATTGAGTTGTGTGTGCCAATGCTTTGTCCACTGTGTGTCACTTGACCTCATGATACCCACTCCCAGCAACACAAAGTAAGCCCCCTGCTCTAGTTTAATTTTATTTATTTATTTATTTTTTACAACGGCACCTTGTCTTAAAGCAGCACTGAAGCGACAGCGGCAAGAAAAAACTATTATTTTGTTTTTTTAAATAAGAAATCTTGTGAGGACCGAGGCTAGGACACCCATGTTAACATTGTGTGGCGATCAGGCGTCCATTTTCAAAAATTGGAAAAACTAGACGAGTGATGTTATCTTGAGGGACTGCAACGCCATGTGGCCAATGGAAATCCAGGTTCTGTCCAGTAGTAGTTGTTGCCATGGTGATCTGGCAGAGTTATGAGACCCTCTGGATTTGAACCCCCAGCCCTCAGATTAAAAGCCCCATAGCCCTAATTTGACCCGAGCCTCGTCAGTCGTGTAAGACTCCGCCCCTAATCAAAGAAGACAGCCTGCTGCCCGGTGCTAACGGAGCGCGATTATGAGATAATTAAACTCAGTTCTTTAGTTTTATTTTATTAATTCTGGATTAAATCTGGAGTTTAAATCTCGACCTTCGAAACCCTCGTCCGCAGTCGTGCGTCACACACAGTGGCGTGTTAGTGTGGCGCGGTGGCGTGGCGCGGCTGCGTGTTGGCGTGTTAGCGCGACGGCGGTGCAGACATTGGCTGAAGGTATACTCACACTTCGGGAGGCGCATCATTCCCTTTCGGGACCTGGAATCCGCCGCTACAGCTGAGAGAGACAGATGGGATAGGAACGTCGGCATGTGCACACTGATGCAGTTAAAGACATAAGCAGTTGGGGGTGGGGGGTGGGGGGCACGATACCAAGCACTGCGTCCATCAACACCGACAACGAACTCGCCATCAGACGGAATACAAATACGGAACTCCAGTCCCACACGGGGAAACAAATGGACTACAGAATGGAACTGTAGAACTACAAAGTCCATCTATAGGGTGGGTGGAGTATCGCGATGGGAGTATCGTGCACCCCTCAGATGTTGGAACACCAGTGAACATTTAAAACTTTGCTAATTAGTAAATTGCAGTCAGTTGTCAGTTTATTAACCATTCCCTGTGACGTTGAGGCAGATCAAAGGCGACGGGTTTATGTGGTAACGGGTAGCTAAAGCGCTTATCCTTCTATCAAGTGTTTCCATTAGGTGGCGCCACAGTGGGTCATTTATTAAGCCTCCTCTTCGACCTTCCTCTCCTCCCCCATACCTGCCTGGTGGCTCCACCCTCATCCTCCCCCTTCTTAACTTTGGCTCAGGAACCTCCACCATCCCGTCGCTCTAATATAAAATACTGCCCCCTGGCTGTGATGGGAGTGTTTAACACCCGGCAACTTACAAATATATATATCAGCAGTTGGCATGTTCTCCTCTCAGCACTGGAGGACCAGGTTTCCATGTTCTCCCCGTGTCGGCGTGGGTTTCCTCCGGGTTCTCCGGTTTCCTCCCACAGTCCAAAAAGTTCAAGGTGAATTGGATGCTCCAAATTGCCCCATATAGTGTGTATGTGTGTGAGTAAGTGCGTCCAGTGATAGATTGCCCCCCTGTCCTGGGTGTATCTGCCCAGCACCTGAAACGTTCTCCCTTGGACGGTCATGGGGAACCCCCCCCCACACACACACATTAACTTTATTAAGGTGAATAAACTGGCGATTGAGTGCGAGCGGCCTCAGCTGTAAGTGCACTCTAAAGCCCGTGGGTCAGTCACCTGAACAGCGCGAGGATGGAACAGAGTGAATTCTGGGTACCTGGGTAAAACGGAGTCTGCTGGGACTGCAGTCTGATCTTCACCACATCCAGAGGAGTTACTGAGAGAACCAGAGGAGAACACATTCTATTAATGTTCAAATGTAATTAATTTCATTAAATAATAACTGCAGTGCGGGAACTTAAAGAGGTTCAAACGACGCCTTCACTCACCCAAGATGGACGTCAGTAACGCCCCCGTACT
Source organism: Corydoras sp. C115 (assembly GCA_019802505.1). Lineage (NCBI taxonomy): Eukaryota > Metazoa > Chordata > Actinopteri > Siluriformes > Callichthyidae > Corydoras > Corydoras sp. C115. The sequence goes on from JAFMOC010000467.1 coordinate 339,361, forward strand.
GGATGCCACCATCTGCTGCACCGGGGTGATGGAGGGAGGCGCGACCTCATCCATCATGGCAACCTGAGACATTTACATTGCATTAGGTCAATTTAATCCAGAGCGACATACAAGGATCCCAACTTGATGGTTGGGGTCAGAGCACAGGGTCGGTACAGCGCCCCCTGGAGCAATGAGGGTTGAGCGTCTTGCTCAAGGAGCCACATTGGTAACATCAGTGGACCTGGGATTTGAACCCACAACCTTCTGATTGACAGCCCAACACCCGAACCACTGAACTACCACAACCTTCAAAGTAAAGAGCAATTGGGGTTAGGCCCCTTATCCAAGGGCACTTCACTTGAAGCACTTGGTGGGACCGGGAATCGAACCGGAGACCAGCAGGTTGACAGAATTATTAAAACGTGATTAAATAAAATAAAAGATAATTAACGGGGTAACAGAGAGCCCCTCATACAGTCCAATTGTGGAGGGTCGATGGTAACTCCAAACGGAAACTCGGCGCGTTGTCTGTTTGTGGTGATAACACAGGGGAACAGGATAGGCTGCGTTTCCAAACACCCCGTCACCGCCTCGCGATCGATAGACGGAGGTACAGGACGCCGATACGTTATCTACTGGAGGCACCACCTCGCCAGGATCTCCACCCTGCATCTGCCCCCAACACAACCCCCCTCCCCCACAACAGACACTGCAGAGTCAGCATTTTAAAGGACTGAACCGCCGGGCGTCAACGTGCGAACCGAATCAGGATGCGAGTACAGAGTTATGTAACACACACACACGTTGCATAATATGGCCGTGCACCCCCCCCCAGATAACCTCAGCTGAAGCCACGCCCACCAAACCCGAATCAATAAGACTGTGTTTTTTGAAGAAACTCTTTATTTGTTTATTTTGTTATTTAAAAGGTTCTGACCCCCCCAGGTCCATGACCCCCCCCCATCCGAGCTAAAAATAAAACCCAAAGCTGCAGCACTAATCCCATTACAAAACAGAACCACAATCCCCGAAATGGGAGTCCCACTGCGTGGAACCGTGTCCTTTAGAACTCTGCGTCCTTCAGACCCTGGTCTAGATGTTCCACCCAAAACGTTGGCGCGGTTGCAGTGGTGTCAGGTTCCATTCCTGACCCTACAAGCACTACGGCAGAAGGAAACCAATGGTAACACCGAGTTGGGGAACCAGTCTTGTGACCTGATGGTCCCCGGTTCGGTCCCTCCAGGTACCACGGGTGAAGTGCCCTCGGTCAAGGCCCCTAACCTCAACTGCGTGAGGCTGCCCGCCGCACCGTGTGCAAAACATCAGTTCTAATGTAATAACATCATCATCTTTACATTACTCTGTGTTCGTCACGGGGGGTGGGTTTAATTTAACATTTCAACCAATCAGATTTAATATTTCAGCTTGTTTATTTACATAAAGTATACGTCACATATATATAATGAGATCTGTTTACATGTGAACATCTAACCGTCGGGCGCTGATTTAATTTAATCTAATTTAATTTAATTTAACTTAATAAATGCAGCAGGTTCTCGGTTTGATGTTAACATTTAAAAGTCGCAGACCCCGCAGCGCCGAAAGTATTTGGACGCCTTCAGAACATTCACGACCTCTTATTTATTTATTTATTTATTTATTTATCGAGTCGCTTTTGGTTTTAGCAGCAAAAAAACCTATTTACTTTTAACACAAATTTTGGCAGCGTGCCCTTTCCGTCCCCGTGAGGTTCAACCTCCCAAACGTGTCGCGGGGCCTCGGGTTCGGGGTTCAGGGTTCGTGGCCCTCGGACCCCGCTGTGCGCACAAGGGCAGTCCTGGCGGATGACGGGGGGACCTTCCCTAAACTGTTCCCACGCGGCGGATCAAAGCGTTTACCTGCGCAGGTGCGGAACTGGACGCTCGCGGCCTCGAGACGCGGCCCTCGGTGTATTTCCGTCCGCGAGGCGCATCACCCCCTCCGATTCGCCGGGATAGGCCGCAGTCGGTACAGATTGCGTCTGGAGTCCGACGTTCGGGACGGAACGCGACGCGCAGGGGGCTCGCGTAACAACACGCGACCGAACGCACGCGCGCACACACACGCGCGCACGCGCTCACCTCTCCGACTCCAACCGAATCGGCGGCGCGCGTCAGACGGTCCGAGCCGACAGATCCCGCGGCTGAGCTGTGCCAGGTTTGCAGCTCGTGGTTCTCCGAAAAAAATAAATAAATAAAACAACAACCAAAAAAAAGCGTAGGTTCGATCCTCCCGACGGCTTGCGACCGAAGCGTCAGCGTCGTCGTGCGCGTGCGCCTCGCTGCGCCTTCTGGCGGCGGCGCCGGGGAACTGCTTTGTTTTTGCCGCAGAGAGGCCGCACGCATTTCCATACGCACAATTGGGGGCGAACGTGTGCGCGCGCGCCCTCCCGCCGGGCTCCTGCTGGGGGGGTGGGGGGCACCTTTTTTTGTTCCGGGGAGGGGTGTCAACGCAAGAAACAAACAAAACACTCAGGCTTTTCTTTTCGGAGCGAAGGAGGTCCATTGTGTTTTAATTTATACAGATTCATGAGCCGGAGGTCCGAAACGCAACGAAAACCAAAAAAACAACCTCGAAAACGGAGGAAAGTTAAATATATTATATATAAATATAATATTATTATATATTGCTTATAAACATAGTTAAACTGGTTAACTCGGGTGCCCAGCGATAGACAGGCGCCCTGTCCTGGGTGTATCTGCCCAGCGCCAGAAACGTTCTCCCCAGGATGGGCATGGGGAACCCCCCGCGACCCTAATATAGGACAAAGCGGAAGATAATGAATGAATGAATGAACGGTTAACTCGGGTTAAGACAGTTTGGGGAAGGCCCTTGTTTCAGCAGTGTGCTCAGGATCAGAATCAGTTTTATTTTTGTATTTTGTATGTTACACACACACAAGGAATTTAGTTCCGGCTTGATGGCGTCTCTCTTGTAACACCACAATTTACTGTATTTACTATTGGGGTGCATGGTGGCTTAGTGGTTTGGCATGTTCTCCTCTCAGCACTAGGGATTCCCAGTTCGAATCCGCATCTGGGTGGAGTTTCCATGTCCTCCCCGTGTCCGGGTGGGTTTCCTCCGGGTTCTCCGGTTTCCTCCCACAGTCCAAAACATGGATCAAGGTCAGTTGTGTTCTCCAAATTGCCCCATATAGAGTGTGTCTGTGTGAGTGAGTGTGTGCCCAGCGATAGATTGCCCCCCTGTCCTGGGTGTATCTGCCCAGAGCCCGAAACTTTCTCCCCTGGATGGGCATGGGCAACCCCCCACGACCCTACTATATGATGAAGCGGAAGACAATGGATGGATGGATGTATTTACAAATAACAAATTTGCTGTACAAGATATAAAATATATAATATATAGGGTAAAGTGCATTTATGCTGTAGTGATTATAAGATGTTTATAAGTAATGGGCATGAGGAAAGAAACTGTTATAACCAGGAGTGAGCTTCCTCAGTGGAGTTTTCCTCCATGTTCAATAAAACTAGAGGGAACTCGAAACTAAAATAAGAAGTTGATTTACTTTTGACCTTATTGTGAAAATTGTAGCAAAAAAAAGAAGTTTCGGGCATTGCGCAGATACAACCACCAGAGGGCGCCAAATCCATGTCTTTGGACTGAAGAAGGAAACCAGAGAACCTGGAGGAAACTCACGAGGAAAGACAGCTTTGCCGATCACTACACTGCCACATAACGGACAATAAATTCGGGTAAATAGTCACATGACCCAACTCAGGTTTAATTTACTTACCCCTCACTTTGGATAAACAAACCCAAAGAAGATGAAGGTCTTCTATTGGGTAACAGAATTCCAATTTCGCTAACAAATTTTGCCTTCTAGTGGCCAAATTACAGAACACACTATATAAACAGTGTAACAGGTTTAATGCTGATTGCGGTTTATATTAATTTTTATAGTGTTTTGTAAATCACACATTGATACCCATGTGACACACTCAGAGGAGTGTTATTGTTAATGACGTCACGGCTCAGCCAATCAGATTTAAGGAACAGAAGAATCCGTTTTATGTTTTTTATATTTTAAAGCCACACTTCTCAAAACTTAACCTTGTCTGACACCATGAAAAAGTCTTAATCAAAACCCTTAATTAACCAAAATAAATAAAACCACCACCACCACACACAAGAGCTGGGACTTTTTACAGCTTTATTAAAGAAACCAAGACGTGTTTAGAATCGGAGCTTCTGGAAGAACCACTTGTTCTTGCCGGTCTTGTACCTGTGCAAAAAAAATAAATAAAATAAAATTACTGAAATGAAACGCGCGTTTTTTTTTTTTTTTCCATTTTTTTTGTCTGCCTTTTCTTTAATACGTATAATTACGAGTTTTAAAAGATGAGATCGGGTGAGTGATTCGTTTGGTCTGAAACCTCATCTTTACGAAGTTTCAATGTGAAATGTACATAGAACCCACGGGGGTGTTTAAAATGTTTAAGGATTGTCACTTCACTATGGATCGTGGACGTCTTGTAGAATATACCATTGAAATACCTTATACATACACACTTATTTTATACACAATAATAAAATGTAGACATAAAAATATGAAAACAGAGTGTAATGTAAATTTAGAGAAACTCCAGAATATGCGTTTAAACAATTAAATTTATAAATCATCATGCGCCTCATGCGGTCTGCATCAGTATTTATTTATTTGAGGGTTAACGCCATTTTGGGGATAATCGTCATTGAATCATCTTATGCTTGGGTTCATATTTCCATTTTTGTATTAACAATACAAGTTGAATTTTTACTTTATTTTAATTTTAAAATGTTAAAACCCATTTTATAATCTTAAATTTTCTTTATGTTTATTCACATTTGTTGTAATTTAGTATGTTGCTTTTATTATATTTTATTATTGTTTTAATACTACGGCTATATTATTTTTTTTACATAGTCATGTCAATAAAGCTACTTTGAGTCTTTGAGTTGCGTTTGAAAACTGTCAATTTAGTTCGAGTGTGTCCTCTGGAAAACGCCGCGGTATAAAAACAGACGCTCACCTCTCCTCAAATTTAACCTTGGCCTCCCGTCTGGCTTTGCGTTTCAAAGCGGGATCCCTGAAAACGTCCTTGTTGACGACGGTTTTGTCCAGAGGAATGTCAACAGAGTATCTAAAAAAAAAAAAAATAAACAAAACATTCAGAAATGGTTAACAACAAACGCCACGCTAAGAAGGTCACATGGAAACATTTTTTAATAATAAAATACTTTATTCTGCTGGTTTCATTAGGGGGCACCACAGCGGGGTCATTATTCTCCATTTCACCATCCCAAATACCCTCCTCCATCACCCCAAACACCTGCATGTCCTCCAGCCCACCCCTAAACATTCCACCCATCATCCACAAACCCGCCACCTCACCTCCATAACTCAGTCTCCGAAATCATAAACCAAATAAAATCAATGTTCTGACCCTTTCGTGACCCACAGACCATTTTAAGCTGCTCTGGTACCTGGTTGGCATCAGGTGGTTGTAGTTGTAGACCTTGACGAAGGCCTTGATCTTGGACCTCTTGGCGATCTTCTTCTTGCCCATTTTGGCGGTGACTTTTCGGGGGTAGCGGTCGATGCCCGACACCAGGGCGTGGCTGTACTGACGGTCGGCCGTGCCATCGTCAATGTTCTGACAATAGAGAACAAACGTAAGGACATGCATAGAGAACACAGCATTTAGTAACCCACTACATTATGAATAAAGGTGACGGGATAGGAGGCACACCAGACTCCTCTTCTAAACCTGATGTTTATAGAAAAAGCTCCACCCACCATACAGATGGACGGTTGTAGTCTAGTTACATTATGTAGTCCATTTAACCAATGGATTTGTGGTTAAGGAACCAGCCTTGTGGTCTGATGGTCCCCGGTCACCAAGAACTGTCTGAAGTGCCCTTGAGCAAGGCATCTAACCCCAATTGTCCCCTGGGTGCCGTCTTCAGACCCACCCACCACCCTGGGTACATGTGCTCACGTCACAATGTGGGTTACTGCACAGATGGGTTTCTGTTGAGACAAACGGGTCACTGACTATTACCTTGACAATGACGGCTTTGCGTCCAGCGTAACGTCCAGCCAGAACCATCACCACCTTACCGGGTTTCATGAACTTGCCCATGTCTGAAAGACACCAACACCAAAAGTTTAGATGCTGAACACAAACCGGTTACATACTCATACGAGTGCACACAGCATGGAGCGGCACCAAGATTTAGCATGTTCTCCTCCCAGCACAGGGAGATCCAGCCTCAAATTCCCATCTGGGTGGAGCTTGCAGATTCTCCGGTTTCCTCCCACAGTCCGAATACATGGATTCAAGGTGAACTGGCACCCTGCTTTGGGTGTATCTGCCCAGAACCTGAAACGTTCTACCCTGGACGGGCATGGGAGCTATACATTGGTCCAAAGCATCAGGACACGCAGACACAGGGAGGACATAAGTAATGGGACATGTTTATAGTGACCTGGCTATGGGGCAATTTAGAGAACTTAATTGACCTTGATACCTGTTTTTGGACTGTGGGAGGAAACCGGAGAACCTGGAGGAAACCCAGGCAGACACAGGGAGAACATGCAAACTCCACCCAGATTGGAATTCGAACCGGGAATCCCTATCACTGAGAGGAGGACATGCTAAACCACTAAGCCAGCATGCCACCCACAAAAAAATAATCACTGATTCAGAGCATGGGGGGTAACGAGGGGGAATGATCACACACTTTCGGCAAAGACGCAAACCTTCTGCTACCAGTTTACCAGTTACACCCAGGAGGAGGGGGGGGAATCTATCGCTGGGCACACACTCACACAAACACACTATATATGGAGCAATTTGGAGAATTCACTAGACTTGATCCATGTTTTTTGGACTGTGGGAGGAAAGCGGAGAACCCGGGGGACACCCAGGCGGACACGGGGAGAACATGCAAACTCCATCCAGATAGGGATACGAACCGGGAATCCCCAGCGCTGAGAGGAGAACATGCTAAACCACCGTGCCACCCTAAGCGTAAAATAAAACAGATAGAAAAACGAGAGCCTTTTAGAACACAGCAAAACGTGAGAACCATCTTTTAAATGCGCCTAAATTAGACATTACGGTAAACACGGCGCACGGTGGAGCGTAAATGCACCCTTATTATGACGCAAGCGGCTTTATAAGTATGTTAGCTCAGAGTAATGTAGAGTATTACTGTAGAGTATTAATGAGAGTTTTAATGCAGAGTATTAATCGGAATAATAAACCAGGACTCCCAGCCGTCGCCATTATTATGATCGGCATCACGGCGACGCTCCGAACTCATATTCAGACTCAACCGTGCGACTCCTCACCCGGATGAACCCCCCGAGTCCGAGCTCGGCTGCTCTAGTTCGATTAAAGCTTAGAAATCGGGTGATAGCTGCGACGCTGAAGGCGGATGGACTCGGATTCGCGGATCACTCTGAAACTTACTGATGGCTCCCGATGGCCGACGATGACAGGAAAGGAAGTCGTCACGGCGCGCGCGACCCTTGACACGCTGTCCTCGATGACGTACTTCCGGCTCTGGTTTTTAAACGTTAGCGTTATAACGTGCTAACGTATGTTTTGATTGTTTTTAAAGCTACTCATTAATTTATATTTATATCATATATGTTTATAAGAGGCGGCACGGTGGCTTAGTGGTTTGGCATGTTCTCCTCTCAGTGCCAGGGGATTCCCCGGTTCGAATCCCAATCGGGGTGCAGTTGGCATGTCCGCCCCGTGTCCGCGTGGGTTCTCAACGGGTTCTCCCCACAGTCCAAAAACATGGATTCAAGGTAACTTGAGTTCTCCAGATTGCCCCATATAGAGTGTGTGCCTGTGACCGCTTAATAGTCCTTTAATGACTCTTTGGAGCCGTGTGGGTCTAACAGAACATGGGTCACGGGTTGGATACTTGTACGGTTTGTATGTGCTCGACATGGAACATGAGGATATGCTGGAATAAAGGTCTTTATATTTAATTATAGATATAAATAATTTAGAGATGACAGCAATGTGGTGTAGTGGCATGTTCTCCTCTCAGCACTGGGGATCTGGGTTCAATTCCCGATCTGGGTGGAGTTTGCATGTTTTCATGTCCACGTGGGTTTCCTCCCACAGTCCAAAAAAATGGATTCAAGGTCAATTGAATGCTCCAAATTGCCCCATATAGAGTGTGTTTGTGTGAGTGAGTGAGTGTCCAGTGATAGATCTGCCCAGCGCCCAAAACGTTCTCCCCTGGATGGGGATGGGGAACCCCCCCCCCATGACCCTAGCACAGGATAAAGCAGAAGATGATGAACAAGTAAATAATAAAAATAATAAGAGGTTTGTTTAAATCAGTTTTAATATTTGTCAGTTTTGGGTTCGGCTCTTCTTCTTTTTTTTTTTTTTTTGTACCATCAGTGAGATTTAAAGGAAACGGAATTTCCAAAAGCTTGAAATCTGGACGAGATTTAAACCTGAAAACAGAGTGAAACTGTAAGCAACAAGACGGAACGTTACACTCAGACGTTTCCACCTCCTGAAAAAAACCAAAGCAACGGTGGATTTCATCGGAAAGGCGAACGTTTGAACGCGGAGAGCACAGTCGTGAGGGTTCTACATTCTGGATTCAGCGGCGGGTACGAAAATCAAACGCGCGAGCGTACAGACACACGTCGTCTGGGATATTTACAGGATGATAAAGCACTTCAGGAGCAGCAGGTCGTCATTAAGGTTCTACAGCCTCGGAACCGCCTAAACCACACACTGTGACGTAGCCAGGGAGGCTACAGAGTCCCTGCGATGTCACAGCCATCAAAGAGAACCACGCGTTGCGTAAAAGTAAGGAAGGGTGGCTTCACGTAACCGGGAGTGGCCAAACCAATCCCTTCGGTGTAAAATGTTCAGTCCCTGAACATCCGAAACTCTGTGGACACCCCCAGATCTGATGTTCTAATGACGGCGACGTGATGTTTACGTATTTATACAAACTCGTACAGAAACCAGAACATAAATTCGTCGTCCAGCTGCGGAACCACCGGGTTCAAACCCAACACTTTGAACTCCGCCGTCACGGTGTTAATGATCGTCACGGGTTCCACGCTCACGTTCCAGATTAAAAACGGAATGTTTGTCTGTATAAAGGAAGTTACGACCTTTCACCTGCTTCAGTTTTCCCGTCACACGCTGAATAAATACCCGCGCGGTGTTTGAACAGCGCAGGGCCGAGGGACGAGCGGCCTCGCAGACGTGGACTCGCTCTAAAAAAAGGAAAGATAAACATTGGGTCGCGTACACGGCTCCACAGGTTTCATTAAACCTGAAAACTGAACAACAGATTTGAATCTATTTATATTTGGTTTCTTGATCCTGGATTGGACCGACATTAAGGGAATGTGATTCACATATATATTTATATATTTATATTTAATTAGGCAGTATATAATCAGAATGTAAATGAACTGAAGTTCGTTTTAAAATCACGAGCCTCATTCTGAACAAAATCTAACCAGAGGGTTTTTAATGTAACAATCAGCTAACGCATTACTGATATGACCGTGTGACTGACCAACCTGACCCCACTGTGGGACTCGACTGAACGGACAATCTGACACGTGACTCGACCGTGTGACTGACCGACATGAGTGAAATATGTAAGACTAATTTAACTACGTGACTGACCAGATTGACCGTGTGACTGACATGACTCTACCATGTGACTGACCGGATTGGACCGCGTGACAGACCGCATTGTACCGTGTGACAGACCGGATTGGACCATGTGCCTGACCGGATTGGACCATGTAACTGATCGGATTGGACCGTGTGACTGACATGACTCTACCATGTGAGAGCAGATTGGACCGTGTGACTGATTGGATTGGACCGTGTGACTGACCAGATTGGACCGTGTGACTAAAATGACTCGACCGTGTGACTGACCAGATTGGACCGTGTGACTGACCGACTTGAGTGGCTTATTTAACTATGTAGTTAATTAGAGTTGACCATGTGACTGAAATGACTGGACCGTGTGTTCGACACGAGTGCGCCCGACGTCCTTGGGTTGTCTGTAACCTCGCAGAGTCAGCACTTTCTGCTACGGCGACGCGAACATTTAAAACGTCCCGGTTTGACAGAATCTGTGGACGCAGAATCTAAAAGGCATCTTTAATATTTTTCAGCTGGCGGACGGCCAGATCCACGGGGAGGTTAAACTTCAGGTGACTGAGGCGCCCCAGGATCCTCAGCGCCCCCTCGAACCCGGTTTGGGCCATGTAGCTCCAGGGCTGGTAGTGGGCGTGGACCAGGGTCCCGGCTTTGCACAGCAGGTTGATCCAGGACACCAGCCGCTGCTCGTTCAGCGCCACGCACACCAGGGCCTTGAACTCCGAGTCGGCGCCGCGCTTGTAGCGCCCGTGCTCCTTCAGGACGCTGTGGATAGCCCACAGGAGCGAGTGCTTGGGCGTCGCAACCGCCGAGCTGCCCCCCACAGGCAGGCTGAAGGACTGCGCCAGCTGGCGGGCGGGCGACTCGGCGAAGGCGGGGCCGTTTTTGGACTGGTAATATTTCACGAACAGCTCCCAGGGGTGCAGCGACTGCGGCGCAGAGGAGCCGGTGAACGGGATCAGGCAGGAGATGGGCGCCAGCACCAGGCTCATGCCCTCGGACGGGGCGCACAGGCCATGTGCCAGCAGGTCGCGCAGCGCCAGCGCCAGGTCTTTCCGGACGGCCACGGTGAGCTCGTGGCGCGGCCCGGACGTGGGGGACGCGGGAGGCGTGTAGCTCACCATGTGCTCCTGCCGAGAGGCCGGCTGAAGGCGCGAGGCCAGCAGGCGCACCCGCTCCACCGCCCCCTCCAGTTTGTTCAGGAAGGGGCCGTAATCAGAGGCGCCGTCCGCGGCGGACCAGGAGCTTTGCGCCACGCCGGCGGAACAGCCCAGCTGGCTCAGCGCGAAGATCTGCAGCACCGCCAGGGCCCGCTGGACCAGGCGCAACCCGTTGCTGCGCAGCTGCTCCGCCCGCTCGGGGTCCACTACACGGAGACGGAGGAAACAATCATACAATCGACGTATCATTTTCATTTTAATTAGTGAAGTTTCCAGAAACGCACCTCGATTCATTCCTCCAGTGGGTTGAGGTCCTTTCGTAGTCGGCGGACCGCCATCTCGGTCCGTCAGAAGAGGGTTCCCAACCTCATCTGTGCGGAGGAACCAGCGTTATTAGCGCCCGGCGCACTCGCCACGCCACGCTCACCATCGCGCACCCCCCACTCACCCTGAATAAAGTTGATAAACATCTCCAAATCTCTGATCTGGGTCTTCAGCTGCTCCACCAGCTGCTCCTTCACCCGCACAGGGTTGACGATCTGCGCGATGGCGGCGTCCACGCGCTGCCGCAGCTCCTCCGGCGTCAGGTTCCCGATGTCCTCGTTCAGATTCACGTCCAGCTTCTTAATCAGCTCGTCGATGATCACCTGGGCGATTAAACCGATAAGACACACATGTGATTCACTGATTCAATTGCCAAACCTCTTCTTTTTGATTCAGAGGTTTGATTTTGATTCAGGGATTCATTTGATTCATTCATTTACTACTATGTTTTTTATTTTTTTACAGAAGTCAGTTTTTGAGTCAGTGATTCATTTTTTTCTTCAAAACAATGATTCACTACCCTGTCCTAGAGTGAGTCAGTAACTGAATCATTGAATAGTTTTGATTCACTACCCTGTCCATCCGAAAGTCAGTAACCGAATCATTGAATAGTTTTGATTCACTACCCTGTCCTTCAGTGAGACGGTATCTGAATCAGTGAATCATTTTGATTCTTGACTGTCCTTTGGTGAGTCAGTAATTCCTTATGTTTTGCTTCAGTCAAATGATCATTCTTATTATTATTATTATTATGAGCATTTACTAAAATGCAAATTTGAAATAAATAAACAAGTATTATGGGATGTGCACACACCCGTTGCCTCTCCATGACGACAGATTGGGGAAGTGAGTCATAACTGCCCTCCTGGTAGGCGAATCGTTCCAGATCGTCCAACTGAGTCTTTAACTGAACGATCAGCTCCTTCTGCTTCTCTCGCTGAGCCTCCAGACGTTCCCTCTTCTCCCTTTCGCTCTGTCACACACACACACACACACACACGCGTATGACATCACAGACCATCGATCTGCTTGAATACACTTATCCATTCGAGACGATACTCACCAGATCATCCTGAAGGAGACGCGTGAGAGAGAGAGAAAGAAAGACAAACAACTTAATAAATTGGGCCCTTAATTGTGGCCCCCAACCCTCATTGCACCATATATCCGGGGGGGATAAATTTTAAATAAATTAACAACAAGCGCAAATAAAATTAAACTACATATCCAAAAAATATGCAATAAATTGAAAGTAAAGTGGAGTGTGTATAGTATGTAATATCTGTTAATTAAAAAAAAAATAAAATATAGTGCACGGTGTGGCAGATGATAGAATAACATAATATACATTTGAATAATTATCCTGATTACATTATTGTTAAAGTGAGATATTGTCTGTTGGTAAAGTGTTCATTTCGGAGTTTTAGGAAGCTGTAAGACGCTTAAAACAACAGATGCTCTTAATAAACACTAACACGACAACCCTTTACCAACAGACAATGTCTCACGGCTGCTATATCTTACATTTTATTTATATTTCTTTATTGCTACTATATTTAAGAGCATGTTCTCCTCTCAGTGCTGGGGATTCCAAGTTCGTATCCCAATCTGGGTGGAGTTTCCATGTCCTCCCCGTGTCCGCGTGGGTTTCCTCCGGGTTCTCCGGTTTCCTCCCACTGTCCAAAAACATGGATCAAGGTCAGTTGAATTCTCCAAATTGCCCCATATAGAGTGTGTTTTTGTATGTGTGAGTGAGTGTGTGCCCAGCGATAGATTGGCACCCTGTCCTGGGTGCATCTGCCCAGCACCAGAAACGTTCTCCACTGGATGGGCACCCCCCCACACACACACACACGACCCTGGTAAAGGATAAAGCGGAAGATAACAGATGGATGGATAGACTGTAAATTCAACCACTTAGGCGGCACAGTGGCTTAGGGTTTAGCATGTTCTCCTCTCAGTGCTAGGGATTCCCAGTTCGAATCCCAATCTGGGTGGAGTTTCCACGTTCTCCCCGTGGGTTTCCTCCGGGTTCTCTGCTTTCCTTCCACAGTCCAAAAACACGGATCAAGTCAATTGAATTCTTCAAATTGCCCCATATAGAGTGTGTCTGTGTGTATGTGCCCAGCGATAGATTGCCCCCCCCGTCCTGGGTGTATCTGCCCAGCGCCCGAAACGTTCTCCCCTGAATGGGCATAGCCCTGAGATGAATCGGAACGCTGAACGTACCGCGGCGTGCGGGCTCTGGGGGTGCGGCGGCCGGCAGCCCAGGACGTGGGGGCAGCCGCGGAAGGCGAACTCCTCCAGCTCCCGCAGCATCTGCTCGCGGTCGGGCTGCTCGCTCTGGCCGTGGACGATCTGCTTCAGGCGGAACTGCACCTGCGCGAAGTGCGAGGTGAGCGCCAGCAGCGAGGCGTGCAGCTGCTCCTGCTCCTCCTCCAGCCGCCGGAGCCGCGACGCCATCCCGCCGCCCGCCTCCCCGCTGTCCCCGCTCTCCCCGCTCTCCGCCTCGGGACTGGAGACGGCGCCCACGGGGGCCCAGCGCTCCCCGGCCCCGGTCAGCACCGCCTCCGCCTCCGCCTCCTCCATCCGCAGCCTCCGTCCGCGCGGCTCCTCCGGGAGTTTTTTTATTTATTTGAGTTTATTATAATGATAATAATCCGCCGTCTTTATTTACGTTGGCAGGTGCGACGCCATCTTGCCGACGGTAATAAACTTCTAGGGATGAGTCGGCACTAAGAGTCGGCTCTTTTGACCTGAACGAGGAGAGCCGGTTCTTGATTGGGAGCCGAGGAAGGTTTTCGCGCACGCACGCACGCACACGCACACACACACACACACACACACACACATAAGAAAGCAGAAACACAGACATACTATCACACACACGTTCTCTCACACACACACACATACATAAGCAAGCAGAAACACACACTCACACACACACACAAGCAAGCACAAGCACACACATACTATCTCTCTCTCTCGCACACACACACACACACACACACACACAAGCAAGCACAAACACACACATACTTTCACACACACACACACACACACACACACACACACAAGCAAGCACACACACACACTCACATAAGCAAGCACAAACACACACATACTATCTCTCTCTCTCACACACACACACACACACACACAAGCAAGCAGAAACACACACACACACACACACACACATAGGTGAAACAAAAAGCGTAGTAAAGTTTGGACACATTATAATGTGTTGGGGGGGGGTTCCCCGGTTCCCCATGCCCATCCAGTGGAGAATGTTTCGGGCGCTGGGCAGAAAACACCCAGGACAGGGCGCCAATCTATCGCTGGACACAAACACACTCACACACACACTCTATATGGGGCAATTTGGAGGATTCAATTCACCTTGATCCGTGTTTTTGGACTGTGGGAGGAATCTGGAGAACCCTGAGGAAACCCATGCGGACACGGGGAGAACATGGAGACTCCACCCAGATGGGGATTCGAACCGGGAATCCCCAGCGTTGAGAGGAGAACATGCTAAACCACTAAGCCACCGTGTTTTTATATTTTATAATTTTATTTTTGTAGCAATCTGTTCCAGGATAAGTATGTAAATAAAAACATATTATTATAAATAAACATTATTAATGTGTGTGTTTTTTTTACAGTATTAATTAATTTTACACATAATTTGGTCACGAATTGCTTTAAAGCTACAAAATAAAAGTCAAGGGAGCCACTTGGGAGCCGGCTCTTTTTAGAGAGCCGAGCCAAAAGAACCGGCTCTCTGAAAAGAGCCGGAATGCCCATCGCTGATAAACTCAACGCCGATATCGCTGAACGTCGTGACGTCACAACGCAGATCTCCAGCTCACGCGTGCATCGACGTCACGTCCCGATATGCCATATGAGTCAGGGATTCACTTGTTCTAACGGAACGGGCTGTGATTGGGTGTTAACGCGATGACGCATACGATTCCGAGAGCCGGGATTGGACGGCAGTATAATGAGCGTTGACGCTATCTATCGGAATTTTATTTTTTATCATTTAATTACTGCGTAATTGTTCAAATTAAATTTAGAATTTAAATTTAAAAGTTGATTGTACTTAATACTTACGTAGACGATCAGATCGTTGGGGTCGACGGCGTTATGGGGAATAATAAAAATGTAAACATTTAGAATCAGAAACTTATTAAAACGTATTGCAATCTGAACTGATCGAGCCGATTACAATTTAGTATTTTTTATCTAATGGAAAGTCTTTTTACAAGATTTTGGAATGTTTGCCGATAATTGTGAATATTCTATGAGCTATAATATAATACACTGTAAAGACGCGTTGAGACAATTTACTATTGTAAAACATCCATTCATTTTTCATTCATTATCTCCCGCTTTATCCTCTATTAGGGTCGCGGTGGGGTTCCCCATGCCCATCCAGGGGAGAACGTCTCAGGCGCTGGGCAGATACACCCAGGACATAGGCGCCAATCCATCGCTGGGCACACACTCACTCACACAGATACACTCTATATCGGGCAATTTTTGAGCATTCAATTGACTTGATCCATGTTTTTGAACTGTGGGAGGAAACCGGAGAACCCGGAGGAACCCACACAGACACAGGGAGAACATGCAAACTCCACCCAGATAAGGATTCAAACCGGGAATCCCTAGTGCTGAAAGGCGAACGTGCTAAACCACTAAGCCACCATGCCGCCTTATTGTAAAACATATAATAATGTAAATAATAAATATTATTATAAATATTATTTAATAATAAATAATTGAGATCGAACACTGATGTGATGGGTTGAGGTCCAGGTTCTGTGCAGGTCGGGTTCTTCAACAGAACACTCACTCAACCATCTGTTTATGGTCCTCGTTGTGTGTACAGTCATTCTGGAACATAAAAGACACAAATTTCCCCAAACGGTTCCCCACCTGCATGGAGAACATCCCTCATGAAGCGCCCCCTCCGTCCTGGGGCTCCTCTTTGGACATCCCATTCCATGTCTCCATCACTGCATCGTAATCTTTGAGGGTTTGAGATTAGAACATTGTAAAGCTGTGTTACAGGAGGTCGTTTTCGCAGACGCTTCAATCCAAAGTGACCAACAGGTATCTCGACTTCGTGGTTGGTGTTGGAACACAGAATAAGCCATGTTAACCCTCACAGCCCCCTGGCACAGTGAGGGTTAAATCCTATATAAATAATTCAACCTTAATTTATTAATTGCATGATCAAAAATACCTCAAACCACATTCTGCTTGATGTTAAACTCACAAGGCGTCCACAAGGCGTGCCTCCACCCATGTGTTTACTCTGCTTTATCGAACCCTGTGCCCACCCTGGGTGCAGCAGATGTTCTATCCAGCACAGAACATCAGGAACATGTTACAATTTAAGACCCTACAATAGAAACCTTAGTTGACGAGTTGATCTTCATTCGATGAAGATGATTCTGGAGTTCGGTTTCGGTGAAATTCTTTGAAAAGAACCATTAATCAGAAGCTTGCTGCTGCTCATTTTAGAACACAGTTTTTTATTAAAAGTAAAAAAAAAAAAACTGAAACGTACTTTATGTTCTTCCAACAGGAACCCAAAAAAAAATCAAAACAAGCCCAGGTACTGATAACACAGTCTGTCAGTTTACAGAAAGCAAAAACCTGTTCCAATTCTGCCTTAATGCTCCAAACACAAACACTCACCATGCCTCACTGTGTTCACGGGGGATTATAGTAGTTGTATCAACCACGGTTTATGGGAGACTATAACAGTTGTGGCAACCTTGGTTTATGAGGGATTATATTCAAGTATTTTATTCGTCATTCCAACGATATAAAGTAGGTTGCAGTATAAAGTGGAACGAAACAGCGTTCTCCAAGAACAAGCAGTTGTGGCAACCGGTGTTTATGAGAGATCTTTGTGGATGTGGCAACCGCTGATTATGTGGAATTATGGTAGCTGTGGAGACCACTGTTTATAAAGGATTATAGTCGTTTATCCCGACCCCTGTTTTTAAGGGATTATAGTAGTTCTGGCAACTGATGTACATTAGAAATGATAGTAGTTCTGGCAACTGCTGTATACAGGGGATTATACTAGAATTTTTTTTGTGCACAGATAAATAGAAGTAAATTAATATTAAAGATTGTAACTAATGACACCGCAGTAATCCAATTCTAAAATCTGTCGTCTAATCCAGGTTTAATCTGTTCTGTGATCTAGAATGGCTCAGGTCCTAGGTGAAAGGTTTCTCTCCTCGTGATGGAGGTGTAGATGGAGTGACTCATGCGTGGTTCAGAGTGCGAGGATTAAAACAGTATTGGAACATGGGATTACCCCTTCAGATTATTTAGTTCAGATTAGTGCAAACAGATCCTCAGATCGCAGGCAGAACTGAATCACCTCAGAGCCCCTGATTGGGGGTCAGCCCGACGGCTCCGGCACCTTCATTTCCTCAGCAGGTTCCACCAGCGGTCCCAGCCGTACAGGGGTTCCACGGCGCAGGTGCCCTTGTCCCCGCAACTGTACCCCGCGGGGCAGCAGTGCACCATATCGCTGCAGCACACCGCCTGCAGGAAGAGCACAGGGGGAGTTACAGACCTGAGGGGTGACGTGGGTCCGTTTGACTGGGGTCGGGGAGGACGACACCTGACGAACGTTCCACGTGTGAGGTGGAGGTACCTGAGTGTACGGGCAGCAGCCCCAAGTGCCCCTAGCCATCCTGCAGCAGGTTTCGGTGTCACGGCAGCTGACCCCGCCTCCACACTGGACGTTGTCCGGCGACCGCGAGGTCTCGGCTTCGCGGACGGAGGTCGAGAACAGCGGGTCCGACTGCAGCGGGTCGGTTCTCACGCAAGTCTCGTCGTGACAGGTGTAGCCGTTCGGGCAGCAGTGTTCTCCGCCTTCGCAGCACACGGCCTGCGGAGGGATAGCCACACTGTAAGGTTGGCTTAGTGGTTTAGCATGTTCTCCTCTCAGCACTGGGGATTCCCGGTTCAAATCGCAATCTGGGTAGAGTTCCCAAGTCCTCCCCGCGTCGGTTTCCTCCGGGTTCTCCGGTTTCCTCACACAGTCCAAAAAACATGGATCAAGGTCAATTGAGTTCTCCAAATTGCCCCATATAGAGTGAGTCTGTGTGAGTGTGTGTGTACTGAGTGATAGATTGCCCCCCCTGTCCTGGGTGTATCTGTTAGGTGCCCAGCACCCAAAACGTTCTCCCCTGGATGGGCATGGGGAACCCCCCCGCGACCCTAATAGAGGTTTAAGCAGAAGATAATGGATGGATGGATGATTTAGAAAACAGGTGGGAATTAAACGGTTATAATAATTTATTGTGGTTATGCCACTCACGTCAGCCAGAGGGCAGCATCCCCATTTCTGGAATTTGTGCATGAAGCAGCAGGTGGTGCTGTCGGGACACGCGGTGTGTGGATCACACTGAACGGGTTTCTCCACCTCAGTCAGCTCCACATTCTTAATGGAGGAAGGGTACTGTAGGGCTTCCATGGGAACGTCAGTGCCCCCAGTGGAGCAGGTGAGGTTCACCATGTTGCAGGTGGTGTCACGTGGACAGCAGTGGAAATGGTCCTCACAGCACACACCCTACAGGAGGAAGCACTCATCATCATCATCATCATCCATCCATTGAACCCCTGAGCCTGATTCTTGGATGGTACCTCTGTAAAGGGGCAGCAGCTCCAATCCAAATACATGTCCTTACAGCAGGAGCTGGATGAGGGACAGGAGAACAGGGAGTCACAGACCACTTCAGCTGATGACTCTGGGTCTGTAACTCGGGTTCTGATTGGTCGACTGGGCTGCTTCGTCTGCCAGGGTACGGAACCTGACGGGTCGTCACAAGAATCACCGGTGGGGTTACACTTCTTCCCATGAGGACAGCAGTGGACATGGTCATCACAACAAACCGCCTGAGAAGATACAGCATCCACAGTATGACCAAAAGTATGTAGACACCTAACCATCACATCTCCATCAACATTTTAGAACCATGAGTAGGTTCTTCACCTAACTAGAACAGCTTTTCCTTGTGGTTGGGGTCAGGTGGTGTATCCAACCTGGCTAGACCTCCACAGACATTACACACTTGACCTGCTATTTGAGGCATTTGTGGACTAAATTGGTTCCCGGTACATTTAATGTTTTTTATGGAACCCTGTCGATAGGTTGGTGAAAACAAGTGGTTGGTGTCATTTCTTTGATGATGGGAACATATGGTGGTTAGAGTGCCTCCTTACTGGCAGGTGGGAGAGTAAAGAGTGGGAGCAGAGGAATTCGAGGAGCCTCTAAAACACACAAAAAGTACCTGAGGGAGGGGGCAGCAGGCCCACTGTCCCTGTGCATTCTTACAGCAGGTGGTTCCATCGGGACAGGCCGCAGTCTCATCACACGGAACATCAGAGTCTAAATCACACAATCAGACCAGAAGTTAAATCAAATCATCATCCTTCAACCCGAGAACCAGAAGGATTTCATGACGTACCTTTAGTTTCTGGAAGGTTCTTCGATTTGATTGGTCGACTGGGCTGCTTCGTCAGCCAGGGTACGGAACCTGATGGGTCGTCACAAGAATCACCGGTGGGGTTACACTTCTTCCCATGAGGACAGCAGTGGACATGGTCATCACAACAAACCGCCTGAGAAGATACAGCATCCACAGTATGACCAAAAGAATGTGGACACCTAACCATCACATCTCCATCAACATTTTAGAACCATGAGTAGGTTCTTCACCATACCTAGAATGACTTTTCCTTGTGGTTGGGGTCAGGTGGTGTCTCCAACCTGGCTAGACCTCCACAGATATCTTACAGTTGACCTGCTATTTAAGGCACCTTTGGACTAAGGGAAGTAAAAATTGGCTCCCAGTACATTTGATGGTTTTTATGGAACCCTGTCGATAGGTTGGTGAAAACAAGTGGTTGGTGTCATTTCTTTGATGATGGGAACATATGGCGGCTGCAGTGCCTCCTTAATGGCGGGTGGGAGAATAAGGAGTGGGCGCTTAGGAATTGGGGGAACCTCTACAACACCCAAAAAGTAAAAATAGTAGTGGTACCTGAGGGAGAGGGCAGCAGGCCCACTGTCCCTGTGCATTCTTACAGCAGGTAGTTCCATCGGGACAGGCGGCAGTCTCATCACACGGAACGTCAGAGTCTAAATCACACAATCAGACCTGGAGTTCAATCCAATCGTCATCCTTCAACCCGAGAACCAGAAGGATTTCATGACGTACCTTCGGTTTCTGGAAGGTTCTTCGATTTGATTGGTCGACTGGTCTGCTTCGTCATCCAGGGTATGGAACCTGACGGGTCATCACAAGAATCACCGGTGGGGTTGCACTTCTTCCCATGAGGACAGCAGTGGACATGGTCATCACAACAAACCGCCTGAAAAGATACAGCATCCACAGAATGACCAAAAGAATGTGGACACCTAACCATCATATCTGCATCAACATTTTAGAACCATGAGTAGGTTCTTCACCTAAAGAACAACTTTCCCCTGTGGTTGGGGTCAGGTGGTGTCTCCAACCTGGCTAGACCTCCACAGATATCACACACTTGACCTGCTATTTAAGGCACCTTTGGACTAAGGGGAGTAAAATTTGGCTCCCGGTACATTTGATGGTTTTTATAGAACCCTGTCGATAGGTTGGTGAAAACAAGTGGTTGGTGTCATTTCTTTGATGATGGGAACATATAGTGGTGGTACCTGAGGCAGGGGGCAGCAGGCCCACTGTCCCTGTGCATTCTTACAGCAGGTGGTTTCATCAGGACAGGCAGCAGTCTCATCACACGGAACATCAGAGTCTAATCACACAATCAGACCTGATGTTAAATCCAATCGTCATCCTTCAACCCGAGAACCAAAAGGATTTCATGACGTACATTCGGTTTCTGGAAGGTTCTTCGATTTGATTGGTCGACTGGGCTGCTTCGTCAGCCAGGGTATGGAACCTGACGGGTCGTCACAAGAATCACCGGTGGGGTTACACTTCTTCCCATGAGGACAGCAGTGGACATGGTCATCACAACAAACCGCCTGAGAAGATACAGCATCCACAGTATGACCAAAAGAATGTGGACACCTAACCATCACATCTCCATCAACATTTTAGAACCATGAGTAGGTTCTTCACATAACTAGAACAACTTTTCCTTGTGGTTGGGGTCAGGTGTTGCCTCCAAACTGGCTAGACCTCCACTGACATCTTACACTTGACCTGCTATTTAAGGCACATTTGATGGTCTTTATGGAACCCTGTCGATAGGTTGGTGAAAACAAGTGGTTGGTGTCATTTCTTTGATGATGGGAACATATGGTGGTTAGAGTGCCTCCTTACTGGCAGGTGGGAGAGTAGGAGCAGAGGAATTCAAGGAGCCTCTAAAACACACAAAAAGTACCTGAGGGAGGGGGCAGCAGGCCCACTGTCCCTGTGCATTCTTACAGCAGGTGGTTCCATCGGGACAGGCCGCAGTCTCATCACACGGAACATCAGAGTCTAAATCACACAATCAGACCTGATGTTAAATCAAATCATCATCCTTCAACCCGAGAACCAGAAGGATTTCATGACGTACCTTTAGTTTCTGGAAGGTTCTTCGATTTGATTGGTCGACTGGGCTGCTTCGTCAGCCAAGGTGTGGAACCTGACGGGTCGTCACAAGAATCACCGGTGAGGTTACACTTCTTCCCATGAGGACAGCAGTGAACATGGTCATCACAACAAACCGCCTGAGAAGATAGAACATCCACAGAATGACCAAAAGAATGTGGACACCTAACCATTACATCTCCATCAACATTTAAGAACCATGAGTATTAATATAAAGGTTCTTCACCTAATCAGAACCACTTTCCCCTGTGGTTGGGGTCAGGTGGTGTCTTTAACCTGGCTAGACCTCTACAGACATCACACACTTCACCTGATATTTAAGGCACCTTTGGACTAAGGGAAGTAAAATTTGGCTCCCGGTACATTTAATGGTTTTTATGGAACCCTGTCGATAGGTTGGTGAAAACAAGTGGTTGGTGTCAGTTCTTTGATGTTGGGAACATATGGCGGCTGCAGTGCCTCCTTAATGGCGTGTGGGAGAATAAGGAATTGGAGGAACCTCTGCAACACCCAAAAAGTAAAAACACTGGTGGTACCTGAGGGTGGGGGCAGCAGGCCCACTCTCCCTGTGCATTCTTACAGCAGGTGAATCCATCAGGACAGGCCGCGGTCTCATCACACGGAACGTCAGAGTCTAATCACACAATCAGACCTGATGTTAAATCCAATCGTCATCCTTCAACCTGAGAACCAGAAGGATTTCATGACGTACCTTCGGTTTCTGGAAGGTTCTTCGATTTGATTGGTCGACTGGGCTGCTTCGTCAGCCAGGGTATGGAACCTGACGGGTCGTCACAAGAATCACCGGTGGGGTTACACTTCTTCCCATGAGGACAGCAGTGGACATGGTCATCACAACAAACTGCCTGAGAAGATACAGCATCCACAGAATGACCAAATTAATGTGGACACCTAACCATCACATCTCCATCATCATTTTAGAACCATGAGTAGGTTCTTCACCTAACTAGAACAGCTTTTCCTTGTGGTTGGGGTAAGGTGGTGTCTCCAACCTGGCTAGACCTCCACAGACATCACACACTTGACCTGCTATTTAAGGCACCTTTGGACTAAGGGAAGTAAAAATTGGCTCCCAGTACATTTGATGGTCTTTATGGAACCCTGTCGATACGTTGGTGAAAACAAGTGGTTGGTGTCATTTCTTTGATGATGGGAACATATGGCGGCTGCAGTGCCTCCTTAATGGCGGGTGGGAGAATAAGGAATGGGCGCAGAGGAATTGGGGGAACCTTTAAAACATTTTAAAAGTAAAAACACTGGTGGTACCTGAGGGAGAGGGCAGCAGGCCCACTGTCCCTGTGCATTCTTACAGCAGGTGGTTCCATCAGGACAGGCCGCGGTCTCATCACACGGAACGTCAGAGTCTAATCACACAATCAGACCTGATGTTAAATCCAATCGTCATCTTTTAACCCGAGAACCAGAAGGATTTCATGACGTACCTTTAGTTTCTGGAAGGTTCTTCGATTTGATTGGTCGACTGGGCTGCTTCGTCAGCCAGGGTACGGAACCTGACGGGTCGTCACAAGAATCACCGGTGGGGTTACACTTCTTCCCATGAGGACAGCAGTGGACATGGTCATCACAACAAACCGCCTGAAAAGATACAGCATCCACAGAATGACCAAAAGAATGTGGACACCTAACCATCACATCTCCATCATCATTTTAGAACCATGAGTAGGTTCTTCACCTAACTAGAACATCTTTTCCTTGTGGTTGAAGGTGGTGTCTCCAACCTGGCTCACCTCCACAGATATCACACACTTGACCTGCTTTTTAAGGCATTTGTGGACTAAGGGGAGTAAAATTTGGCTCCCGGTACATTTACTGGTTTTTATGGAACCCTGTCAATAGGTTGGTGAAAACAAGTGGTTGGTGTCATTTCTTTGATGATGGGAACATTTGGTGGTGGTACCTGAGGCAGGGGGCAGCAGGCCCACTGTCCCTGTGCATTCTTACAGCAACCAAAGATTACTGGACGGTGTCATTTTACGGTGCAATAGCGACGGTTCCTTACACGTTCCGTCTTCCCAGGTGTCTCTTTGTCGGGCTGGAAACTTGGCCCACATGGGAAACTCCTGGTCGGTGGAGGAAACGCACTTCGACGCGACGACATCACAAACGGTGTCTTCGGGACAGCAGTGGACGTTATCCGCACAGCACACGGCCTGTTAGAGTGGAGAACCGAAATCAGTGTAACCGGTCGTGGATCTGGGATCTAGAGAAGCTCTCACACACCCAACCCCACCCCGACTGGGAACGTGCATTTCCCAACTAAACAGGTTCGAACAGCTCCCACAAGCCTCTGCGTTCACCAGCTCAACCGCAGTCTGCCGCCTCGGACCCTTCACTGCCGGAACCATGTTCCATAGCACGGCCCTCGGGAACTTTAAGGAGGCTCAGTGTATGGATGCGTACCCTGGGCATTGGGCAACAGCCCCACCCTCCGTCCGCAGTCTCACAGCAGGACGTCTCCACGGGACACTCGGACATCCCATCGGCGCACAAAACCGTCTCGACGGAACCTGACGGACGGAAGACCGATATTTCAGTCATGTGATACTGTGATGTCACAATGGAGACAAAAATAACGGCGCAGCATAGGACCGGATATTTATTTTCTGTAGGGGGCCCACTTACTGTGAGGTAAACACTAATTGGGGGGAAGGGAAGGGGGGGTTCCTCAGTTCCCCATGCCCATCCAGGGAAGAACGTCGCGGGTGCTGGGCAGATACACCCAAGACAGGGCGCCAATCCATTGCTTGGCACACACTGACTCAGACTAGACAAGGGCAATTTTAAACAGCCAATTCACCTTGAATCCATTTTTTTGACTGTGCAACAGGAGAACCCGGCGACATTAATGCCACCTTAATTTATTCTATCAATCCAATGAAATGAATTTGAATCTTTTATTGTTCTCTTGTGGATCCTTCTCACGTGGTTGTCTCCGTTAACGAAAGGAACCTCTGGTTCTCCATCATACCCGTCTCTTTGATGCAGGAGGTTCCGTCTGCGCTGCACTTGTGGCCCTCGGGACAGCAGTGTTCCTGGTCTGGGCAGACTTCACCCTGGAGGTACAACAAACCAATGAGGGTTCGGGGCCTTCGCTGAGGAATCAACTAAATTTAACCTAGACTCACGATCAGCAGGAACGTGAATGTCCTGCGGTGTCGTCCAGTCTGTTCTCTGACTTACCCGTGGCACTGGACAGCAGCCGTAGGTGTGAGACAGCTTGAGGCAGGAGAACTCGGGAGGACAGGAGGAGGCATCTGGGCAGGGGGTGTCACCGGTGTGGGAGGAGCTTATCATCCTGAAGGACTGAAAAACAGGAAGGGTTTAAAAGGAGCTGTGTTAGGAGCGTTTAGGAAACGGATCAACTGCATTAGGGGGCGCCACATGTTCGGCTTCCCGATGCAACCCTAGTATTTACGGCAACAGGCACAATGAGGGCACTGAGATGTTACACTCCTAATGGCCGAGACAATTCATCCACACATTAATCCCAGGTGTCGGGGTGGGGCAATCTATTGGGCACACACTCACTTACACAAACACACTCTTTATGGGGCAATTTGGAGAATTCAATTGACCTTGATTCATGTTTTTGGACTGTGGGAGGAAACCGGAGAACCCGGAGGAAACCCACCTGGACACGGGGAGAACATGGAAACTTCACCCAGATTGGGGTTCGAACCGGGAATCTCTAGCGCTGAGAGGAGAACATGCTAACCACTAAGCCACCACAGTATGTCTGGTAACAGCATCAGTATGGGGCACCTGGGACCATGGCGCCAATGTTGATTCGGCGTCATCCAACACACGAGCCACTGATCTAGAACCGTAACCAGAGTTCAACGCAATCTTAAATTAGATTTAACTAAAGCACCATCTGGGTGGAGTTTCCATGTTCTCCCCGTGTCTGCGTGGGTTTCCTCTGGGTTCTCCGGTTTCCTCCCACCGTCCAAAAACATGGATCAAGTCAATTGAGTTCTCCAAATTGCCCCATATAGAGTGTGTATGCGTGCGTGTCTGTGTGAGCGAGTGTGTGCCCAGCGATAGATTGGCGCCCTGTCCTGGGTGTATCTGCCCAGCGCCCGAAACGTTCTCCCCTGGATGGGCATGGGGGACCCCCCGCGACCCTAATATAGGATAAAGTGGAAGATAATGAATGAATGAATAAAGCACCACGGCGAGAGCTCTCCGTTCAGTTGTGAGAACGTTCTCTGTGGTGTGACGGGAAGTGAAACTGTGAGGAGGAAGAGGAACCGGGTGACCGACTTTCGTCACCGAAAAAGTTTTCCGCTTACCTTTGAGCCGCTGGCGCGTCTGGCCGGCGACCTATCGGCCCACGGGACGGAGTGCGTGGCGTTGGCGCACTTCGATTCGGCCACCCGGCACAGAAAGCCTTCGGGGCAGCAGTGTAGGTGATCCTCACAGCACTCCCCCTGCAGGCGAACACAAACATGCGGCGTGACCGAACGGGACGGAAATGAAAGTCTGGGGTTCTAAAACAGCGCCAGAGAGCTGTTAATTAGCGAGAAACTGAACGACGTTCACCTGATGGAAGGGGCAGCAGGTGTACTCTCCAGAAGGGATCTGGCAACACACCTGCTTGTCGTCGCAGCGCTGTTGATTTGGACATGGTGTCCCGGTGACCAGCGTCAGCAGGAGAACCCCAACGATCAGCTGCAGCATCTGCACCAAGAAAGAAAACAGATGAAGACATGCTGACCGCTGTCCAGTGCTGAAAGAACCAAGAATGGACATTAGAACCGGACAAGGGAGCAACAACGGAAGGTGGAGGTCTGAGGAACCATCTTCTCTTTTCCCTCATGTGGATGGAGGGGTTGGTACCAGGATGCATTATGGGAAGAAGATGGGCGACGTTCCGCTGGGGAACCTCGTGTCCTGCGTCCATGTGGATGTCACTCTGACTCCATTCACCTCATCACTGTTACACACCATGTTCACTCCTCCATGGAAACTGTATCCCTGATGGGCATAGTCTCTTCTGATTGGTCCAAGGAGAACGTCGACCCGTTGAGGTGTTGACTCCGCCCCCTAACCCCCCAGAACTCAATCGCTCAGCATCAAGGGGACATGCTGGTTGAACCGGTCTGATCGATGGAGGCTCAACCTCACAATATAGAGGAGATAAAAATGTGGCCAGCTTGGTGACGGATACCACAGCGCACCTTCAGGGGTCTAGTGGAGTCCAGGACGGTGGTCATAATGTCATTTGTTATTGGTAAATGCAAATGTAATCTGTATAACACTATTGATATACAGATATTAACACTGTCCAGCTGCTCAGGGACGTCAGGTCCCCCACTAAATCTGGTCCTGAGTTTTAGTTTATTCATTCATCCATTATCTTCCGCTTTATCCAATATTAGGGTCCCCATGCCCATCCAGGGGAGGATGTTTCGGGCGCTGGGCAGATACACCCAGGACAGGACACCAATCTATCGCTGGGCACACACTCACACACAGACACACTCTATATGGGGCAATTTGGAGAACTCAATTGACTTGATCCATGTTTTTGGACTGTGGGAGGAAACCTGAGAACCCGGAGGAAACCCAACGCGGACACGGGGAGAACATGGAAACTCCACCCAGATGGGGATTCGAACCGGGAATCCCTAGCGCTAAGAGGAGAACATGCTAAACCACTAAGCCACCCAGTTTTAGTTTATAAACATATATAAATAAACTTAATAACGCTTATTGGCGGCTTCTGGTTCTTTCGTAGAATAACATTCACATTTGTCCTGAAGTCTGATTTATGTGGTGATGCTATAAATCAATGCGGCTGAAATTCCCAACAAAAAAAAAAATGTAGTCGCTGCTTCGGCTTCCTTTATTTATAAAGTCTCAGTTCCTCATTTTTAACATGGACCGGTGAATTCCCAGTTCTAGACGTCGTTCCACCGTTCCGTTTTTAGTGCCATTGAACTGACGGTTAACAGAGCCGAGGTCGAGGTTTGTGGATCTGGATTCATCACATTGTCTTTAAATACCTTTGTGAGGTCCAACCTAAGCAATGGGATCAGTTTAAATGTAGTGTCATGTGACTGCCTTATCAAATATAACCTGAATTACCACTTTCTGGCTCTTTACCCAGCTTCCTTGTGTGTAGAAACCACACACACACACACACACACTCAGGCGCATCATGTGAGGAAGTCAGCAGATCAGAATATCTCTAATAAGAGTTTAGAACGTTGGGTGCTATCGTCTGTTTCCATCTGGTTGTTGTTCATGTTGATGGTTGTTGACTGTAAACTTTATGTAAATGTGTGTGAACCCCCTCGCTCACACCGAAGATCAATCTAAACCTGCACCACCATCATCCAGCCAAAATGCTTTCCAACCAGATTTTGGAGTGTGCATCTGTCCATTCGGTTGATGCCCAATGGCGGCCAATCAACGGACTCTTCGTTTCAGGAAAAGATGTTATTTTTAGCAGTTGCTGTTCCTCATATTTACTCCTCTGGCCTTCAAGGGTTTTTTTTCATGTAACACTGAAATGTCCGTCAAACTTACCGTTAACTCGGACGAACCCAGTGTGCCTCAGTGCAAAAAGACTTGACTGAGCATCAAGCAGTTTCTCTCGTCGGCTCCTGAGGTAAAGCGAGAGAACAAAACACAATGCTTTAGTGTTAACATTGCAACGTTAGACAGCGTTACAACATCGCTCATCCACAGAATCCCTCATTCATCTGTTACAACATCCCTCAGAATCACTGCCAGAAATAAACAGGTGTAAACCTTATCGACCAAATATCATCAGCTTTCAAGATTTTTATATGATTTTTTTGTGTTGAGAGGCCTTTGTATTTAATGTATTTAATGTCGAAAAATGTACAACATGCCGCTCCACATCCAACCCAGTCTAAAGGTCACCATGACGCCCAGAATGAACATGCAGTAGAAATAGAGAAATTAAATATTATTATAATTAAATAAAAAATATATATACACACATCTATTTATATACACTAAAAAATATAAAAATCTAATTTCCATACAGCTGCATATGTAAATAATGTAAAATGATGCTTATCATGTTTACACTGCAAAAAAATTTCATTCTTACCCAGACAGAATCTGTAGATGTTCTGACTTGTAGATCGTAGGATAAATAATCTAGTTTTTAAAACCTTTTTTCTCATTTAAAGAAAATCAACATATTAGCAAATTTCCTTGATTTATATACTTTTTTTTTTTTTTTTTTACTTTTGGACCTTTTTGTTTTTTGCAGTGTACTGATAGTGAATGTTGTATAGTCTCACTTAAGTTTCACTTGTGTTTTTTTATGTAAAATAAAGTATATGTGATCGCCATATAATTCAAAATGAGATATGTAATAAAATGATACATATACATAATGTATATGTTTAAATGTATATGTTTAAAGATAAAATTGAATGATAAAAACGTGCATGTCGATGTAAAAGTGAAACGGATTTCTCTATAGTAACAGATGATGTAACAGAAACAGAAACACGAGAGAACGTAGAACTTTTACAATAAGTTGCTGATGTTAGATCATTTTGGTTGGATATTTGGAGCTGCTCACCTGTCCTGTCCGCGTCCCTCGTGTCCTCTCGTCTTCTCTGTGGTTTATAAAATCAGAATGTTGGTTTTTTTTTATTGTCTTGTCTCTTGTCTCCTCCTCCCGCTGCAGAAACGAACCCGACGCTTTCAGGAAGTTTAATCCGCTGATGCTTCTTCCTCATTTTTCTTTTGAATCTGTAAAAAAACTACGTCTATCGCGTTAAATGAGACTTATAATGAATTTATTAAATTACAATCCCGAACGTTTTGCTTACTGAATATTAAATGAAACATTTACCGTAAATGACTTTGCAGAACTACATTACCCACAATGCTGAGGGATAGCGAGACAGGCTAAATGCGTTACACCTGCGTTTTTACAGATTGTTAAATAAAGTGATTTAACTTTTTTAAAATATACTTATTCCATAATTAGCACAATTATTTTAGGGGCGATGGTATGTGGTCGATTAAAAATCACATATCGTTGAAAAAAATTTGGATTAAATATGACGTTAGCATCAACAGACTTCGTGTCTCTGGATTAAAGAGTCTCTTTTAATTCGACCTAAATGTATAAAGAAGTTTAAAACGACTTCAAAGCTCCATTTTCCCATTAAACACATAAAACCCTGTCTTTATGCACATTGTATTAAATTATTCCCTATTTTTTTAAACTGTTGACGCTCACCATTTGCTATTATCTCAGTAACGTCACACACAACCATTAAATCTTTGGTCGATTTTTGGACAGGGCGCCAATCTATCACTGTAGATAGATTGTAGATTTGTAGATAATATATATATATTCATTATCTTACACTTAATCCTCTACTAGGGTTGCAGTTGGTTCCCCATGTCCATCCAACATTTTTGGCGTTGGGCAGATACACCCAGAACAGGGCACCAATCTATCACTCACACACACAAACAATTAAAGGCAATTTAGAGCATTAAATTTACTTTTGTATAAATGTTTGTAGTTTTATTTTTAGTTGGTGCATTTTTACTTAATGTTTTTTTTTTAAATCATTAACAGTGACAGCCACCAGAGAGCAACCTTGGTTCTCCAAAACTGCAAATCGAGAACGATCTCTTTAGGCGAAATACTCACAACCGCACAAAATCTAATACAAAACGCATTTTAACGAATCAGCACCAAATTGCAATTTATATAAACAATTATAAAAACAATTTATATAAACAAAACATTTACAATGATCAGGTTTAAATTGCCGAGCTGCCAAAATGACGTGATTAATGAATAAACATAAGCGCATTGACGTCACAGCCGAGCCACGAACCTGCCCGGTGAAATGAAAATGAAAGTAGGTTCTCATCGCAGCGGCTGAGCCTCGGAGGGTACAGTAACCCGTCTGTAAATCTCTCATTAAAATACTCCTTTAAACTTTAAAAATCATGAAAACAGACTAGAAACGCGATTTGTAAGTAAATAGTTAGACTAAATAAAGTGTTATGATTGTAATATAATGGGATGAAGATGTGACGTTGATGTTGCTACGTCACCAAACTTCTTTACTAACGAAACGTTGTAAATTAACAATTTGTAAAAACCAAATAATAAACCGTATTCTAAATAACCGTATTCTAACGTTCGTAATTCGCTGTCGTGTGAGTTCACGACACAAATGTGTTGAAAGTGGAAGGTCGGCACTTTGATTTCCTGTTTACATTTAATAGCCATCAACAAAAAACCTACTGACGAAAATACATTATATACTAAATCCAATTAATACTTATATAAGTCCAACATGCCTCCACCTCAAATTTAAACTTTATTTTAGTTGTATTTTTATATTTGAGTAACAATTTATACAAAAATCCCAACACATATTTACAAATTCATCTACGATCAATAGTGACCATGACGTCTTTATAGCTGAAGTGTAAATCATATTTAAAATCCTAACCGTGTTCTGATCCGTTCTCTCGGTGCAGGTCGTGTTCAAGATGTCTTCAGACGAGGTAAAGGATAATTGTTATTGGAACATCCTCAGAACATCTCATGTCTTTGGTCTGTGATTACTGATCAGATGGAACTTGTGTTCTCAGGATTTCTCGCTCGTGACGGACGACGCCCTGAGTGAAATCGATCAGATCAACAAAGAGATCCAGAAGCTGCAGGTGAGAACCCAACCACATGCGGTCATTTCGCAGAAATCGATTATACAAAGCGGCAAAGGGTTGGGGTCTTCTCAAGGGCCCACGTGGGTAACTGCATTGGATTTGGGATCTGAACCCCCGACCTTTCAGGTTGATAGCCTCACACTCTGACCTCAGAGCTACCACACCCCTACAACAGGAATCTGTCAAGCTTACGCTTAGTCCTGCACTAGGGACGCGGGAGGGTTCCCCATGCCCATTCAGGGGAGAACGTTGTGGGCGCTGGACAAGGGCCAATCCATCGTTGGGCACACACTCTATATGGGGCAACTTAGAGCATTCAAGTTTACCTTGAATCCATGTTTTTGGACTGTGGGAGGAAACTGGAGAACCTGGAAAAAAAAAAAACACATGGAAACTCCACCCAGATTTGGATTCGAACGTTTTCTTCTCAGCACTAGGGATTCCTGGTTTGAATCCCAATCTGGGTGGAGTTTCCATGTTCTCCCCACGTCTGCGTGGGTTTCCGCCGGGTTCTCCGGTTTCCTTCCACAGTCCAAAAACATGTCTCAAGGTCTAATGAATTCTCCAAATTGCCCCATATAGAGTGTGTTTGTGTGAGTGAGTGTGTGTACAGTGATAGATTGGCATCCTGTCCTGGGTGTATCTGCCCAGCACCCAAAACATTCTCCCCTGGATGGGCATGGGCGACCCTAGTAGAGGATGATGCGGAAGATAATGGATGGATAGTACTGATGGTTTTGATTGGTGGGTTCTAGGCGCAGTATAATACCATAATGGAGGAAAAAAAAATGCTACAGGAAGGAAAAGTGACCAACATCCAGTTCACCAAAGATTTCCAGCAGCGATCCGTGGTCATCAGAACCCGTATGGAGGACACACGGCAGGCACAGGAGCGAGCGGTGAAGAAGTCGCAGGTGAGAACATACCACCATGATTTCTTCCCATTTGGGTGTCTGGTTCTGAAGGATCTCCTTCATGTTCTCCTCAAGCTGCTGATGGGCGTCATGATGTTTCTGGGATTAAGGTTATCATAGATCCATCTTTCTGCTCGGTAGGCGGAGCTGGAACGTCTAGCAGAGGAGCAGGGCGACCTGAAGAGCAAAATTCAGAAGGTTGAGCAGGATTTGGGTGAAATGAACGAAACCCAGAAGGACCTGAGGCAGCAGACGGAGGTTCAGACCAGTTCGCGTTGGGTTTCTTTTGGCGGACCCGATCGTGTCCTCATGGGGTCACCTTCTCTACGTTTCCGAACAGGTGTCCACCGCAGTGCCGGAAAAGAAGGTGGTGTTCCGTGGCGACGTGGCGGATGGAGCTCAGTCCCTCAACTTTGATATGAAGCCTCGTGTGGTTTATCCGATGGAAGGAGGCACGGCCTTCATCACCTTCGAGGATGAAGAAGGTGCACAGACCTGACCCTCACGCGTTCTTCACAGCGGTGTGATGTACTGAGGTTCTAACCGTGCACCTGTTGGTCGCTCTGTTCCTTCACAGTGGCGGAGAAGGTCTTGGCTGTGAAGAGTCACCAGGTGGCGCTGGGGGACTGTACGATAACCGTGGAGGCCGAACCGGTGCAGTTCCTGGTGCCGTCGAGCGTGGAGGTAACATCCAAGATTAAACAACCATGATGGGGTGAAGACTCCACCTCTGAGGTTCACCTCTGCACCAGGTGGTAGTACAACTGACACCAGAGCTGCAGGCGTCCAACAATACTAAATTATACGTCCTTATATTAACCCCCCCATAATCCCTCCCAATGTGAACAGTCCATCAGAACAGTCCATCAAAAACAACGGTTGCCACGACTACTATAACCCCCATAAACAATGGTTGCCAAAACGTTTATAATCCCTCAAACAAGGGTTGCCACAACTACTATAATCACTCAAACAAGGGTTGCCACAACTTTTATAATCCCTCAAACAAGACTACTATTCCTCAAAAACAACTGTTGCCACAACTACTGCAATTCTTCATAAATAACGGTTGCCACAACTTGCGTTTGGACTATTAAAGTCTGATCAAACAAACTTTTGTTTACGTTTTTTGAGACATGTGTAACGATCGTTTGGCGTCCGTGTGTTCCAGATGGACACTCAGGTTTGTCCACAACGCGTCCTGGTCTCCAACCTGCCGACGAAGGAGGACATGGACCGCATGAAGGACAAACTGGAAATCCATTTCTCTAAAAGCAGGAACGGCGGGGGTGAGGTGGAGGAGGTGGAGAAACTGGACGACGGGAACGTGGTCATCACCTTCGCCAAAACCAACAGTGAGTGAGCGCCGCCGTAAACGTTGTCCAAAGTAAACGTGTGATGACGGTATTGACGAGCGTTTCTCTGATGTCGCAGTCAGTAAAGCTCTGACGGACAAACACATGCACGAGATCGAGATGGAACGAGGCAAGAGGCACAAGGTCAAGGTCACGCCCTTCCTCAATGGAGAAATCACGCTACTCAAGGTGAGTGGAACGTTAACGTGTACGTGACCAAACATTTTCACAAATTAACGAGTGGAACCGTGAGGTCAAAGGTCACGGGGACAGAACTTGAGAACGTTTAAAAACGGTAACGGGACGCAGTGTGCGGACTCGACCACGTAGGACAGAATGACAAAGACAAAGTGTCCGCGTGGGTTTCCTCCGGGTTCTCCGGTTTCCTCCCACAGTCCAAATAACATGGATTCGAGGTCAATTAAATTCTTCAAATTGCCCCATATAGTGTGTGTCTGTGTGAGTGTGTGCTCAGTGATTGATTGTCCCCCTGTCCTGGGTGTATCTGCCCAGCGCCCGAAACGTTCTCCCCGAGCATGGGCATTGGGAACCAAAAAAAATATATTAAAAAAATCATGTAATGTTATTCAAATGGTTTTAAGATGGAAACTTCCACTGATGTTAAATTCGCATGTCCTCCCCCGTCCCCTGTCCCCAGACAAGCAACACAACCTGCTCCAAGACGGTTCTGCTGACGGGAATCCCAGACGTGATGGACAAGGACAGCCTGCAGGACCTGCTGGAGATCCACTTCCAGAAGACCTCCAACGGCGGCGGAGAGGTGGACGGCATCGTCTACAACCCACTGGGACAGAGAACTCTGGCCGTGTTCGAGGAGGACCTTCTTCCCAAAGACGAGAACCAGTGAGGTTCCGGAATATTCCACCAGGGGGCAATCAATAAGAAATTCTCTTGTAAAGGTTTGCTGTATGATGATAATAAACTTCTTCGGGTGTTGGGGATATCATATATGTAATACTATTAATTGTAATATATTAATTAAAGTGACAGAACCCGGGACGTTCTCCGCTGTGCTAATCAGTCGCCTACGAAACCGTAAATACGAGTCTGAATTTAGTTTGTCGGGTTGGATGTCTGGAAAGAAGGGACACGTAGAACGGGGACGTTTTGCTCACTGGTATATTGTAAGAACAGTAACAGCCAGACGGAGTGTAACCATGGAGACGACGACGCCCGAACACCAAGGAAGCTCGTACAGTATTTAAAATAACGACCTCGGAGCAGACGTTCCAATAAAAACCAACAATCAGGCACTTAGGCGAAAAGAAGGGACGGAGTGCTGGACGCGACGGAACCCGGTTTCCCAAACTAACAAACAAACGGCAGGCGGTCCCGAGACGCTATAACGGAGCCCGTTCGCATTCAGAACATTCAAGGTTCCACATTTGGAGTTAAAAAAAAAAAAAAAAAAACACGATGTGGTTCAGTCGGTCATAAAGGAAACTATTAAAATTACAAGACGAAGCTTTTTGTGCGTAGCGTTCACGTAACAGACGATGTATAAATACACAACATTAACATTTTGTTGTCTCGGCTCAGAGAGGGGCGCGGCGGACGCAGCGCCGCGTTCAGGTTCTCTACAAAACGACGACACGTTTTTTTATATATATATATATATATATATATATATATATATATATATATATATATATAAATCCAAAAAATCCTATAGAGCTGCACGGCTGATGGAGGACAGGGTTCGAACTACGGTAACTTCAGTAACTATGCGAGAACGTGCACGTGTTCTCGGTGCTCCACCGCCGTTCGTTGTGCTCGGTCGTAACGGGACGCGAGGGTTATTGCATCGTACCTGCTACGTTGTGATACGTTTAAAGTTCGAAAGCTAACACACACACACAACATCAAACAAACAAACAAACAAACAAAGCTATACGGAGGAGGAGGAGCCTGGCTCTGTCAGGTGACCGAGGATCAGACGACATCCAATCAGACGACGACCGGAGCCCAGTCCCGCTTTGTTCGTCCGTACTGCGGGGGAAAAAAAGGAAACGTGAAACTGACAACAAACACCTGCACCACCACCAGCACAACGGTGTCACTGCAGTACTAACATTGCCCACCACCTTAATACAACCCACCATCAGAGTGGACTACAGAACGTAACTGTAGAACTACAAAGTCGGAGTTGCGTGACGTACCTGAATGTCCGTCAGCTCCTTGTAGAACCTGGTGGCGAGTTCTGGTCCGTTCTTCATGGTCGGGATCTCGTGCTGCTGCTCGACACACAGACACAGGGAGAGGAGGCGCAGATTTAGAACGGGGGAACCTCGGGACCGCCGTTAAAAGCCAGAAATCTCCCAGCATTCACCTGTCCTTTATAGAGCAGACCGCCGACGGGGCACACCACGCACGCCGTCCCGGCGCCGAACACCTCCCGCACTCGACCGCCCTTCAGCGCGTCCAGGAGCTCGCTCATCACCAACTTCCGCTCGGTCACCTTAAACTCGCCCTGCGGTCACGATCAGAAAGGGTTCGAGGAATGAGCCGCACGTCAAAAAACACATCAAACACAGAGTCGTTTGATCTCTAAACAATGTATCATTTCTCTAATTAAATGGTTGTTCACATAATTAATTTAACAAACACAGAATGCTGAGGTCATCAGTGGACAACCCGCGCAGAACTCACCCACTCACGAGCGAGGTCCAACAGAGACTGCCGGGTGACTCCGGGAAGGATGATGCCATCTAGTGGAGGAGTCACCAGCTCTTGTTCTACGCAGACAACAAGTTTGAGAACCACATTAAAGGGGGGGAACCTCAGGATGAGCACGAAAGCCACAGACACGCTCGCCGAGACACGCCCACAGAGACGCGCCCACCGATAGACCCACCACCACAGATGCCCACTGACTCACGACATGCACCCATTGAGAGGTGCCTTCCAATGCATCCACAACCACTGAGACACGCCCACCAAGACACACCCACACAACACGCCCACCAAGAAACACCCACACAACATACCCGAGACATATGCACACCTGAAATGCACCCACCCTTAGAGACACCTACAACCCCAGTCGCCCACTGACCCAGGACATGCACCCACCGACGCGCCTTCCGATGCATCCATACCCACCAAGACGCACCCACCGACACGCCCACCAAGACACCAAGAACCACAGACACCCACTGACACGCACCGAGATGCGCCCACGCCCACCAATACATCCACCAAGACACCGACAACCACAGAGATGGGGTGTACCAGAGAACCACTGACATGCGTCCACAGACTCACCAACCTGAGATGCACCCACCACGTCACGCCCACAAACTGATGCCCACTGACACATGCACACCGAGACACACCCCAAAATGTCCACAGGACACACCCCATGACCCCTACACCCACCCACAGCTTACCTCCACTTTCTGTGGTCCAGAAGATGAAGAGGTTCATGGTGCCCACCTCCGTGATCTCCTCCTGCTCACCGTACAGCCACAGCACCTGCTGGCAGCCCTGCTTCACCGCCTCGTTCTGGACGGCGATGGTGGGTCCGTAATTACTGGCGCACAGCGAGTTCACACAGTGAGCACACGGAGAACTAACTTCATCCTAATCCTAAAAACGGAGCCTATCCCGGTCTACTGAACAACATGCTCATCGTGTACGGTTCTCTCACCTTCCCATCTTATACGCTCCCACGCCGCCGCGCGCCGCACGCACGTACCGCGGATCAGCCAGCAGAGACACGGGGTTGAACGCCCCCGTGGCGAAATACGGCCCCACCGGTCCGATGATGCAGAACAGGAGGGCGTGACCGGCTCGGGACACGCCCAGGGAGGGCTGCGGTTAAAAATAAATAAATAAATAAACAAGCACATTCGAATCATTAAACGATTCAGAGTCATTTACTATTGGGCGCCCGATGGACACATAACGGAGCTCACCTCCACCCCGATGAAGGTGGGTCTGATGTAGAGGCTGGCGTCCGTGGAGTGAGGAACCCAGTCGTGGTCCAGCTGCACCAGCTTCTTAATGCACTCCAGCAGCTCCGTCTGATCAAAGAGCTGCGAGAGCAAAGCGCGAGAGGAATCAAACGTTCGTTCGAATCATTTGAGGTGTCGCCTCATTTCCAGGAGGTATGGTCAGCTCTTCATCCATGGTTCCACGACGAGTACTGGACGGAAACTGGATTTCTATTGGACCGGCGGTCATGCAGGACGCCCTCAATGGACTTATAGAGCTTCCAATTGTTAAATACGGGTCACATGATCACCACAAAATCTGTACATGACTGTCCTACAATGTTGATGCTGCCCACTGGTCCCAGTGGTGTGGTGGTTGGGATGTTCTCCTCTCAGCGCTGGGGATCCAGATTCCCAATCTGGGTGGAGTTTGCATGTTTTCCCCGGTCCGTGTGGGTTACCTTCGGGTTCCCTCCCACAGTCCAAAGACATGGATTCAAGGTCATTTGGCAGTCTATAAATTGCCCTCATTGAAAATGATGACAGATAAACACCAGGATGTAAATCTGTGTGTGTGTGTGTCTTACCGGTAAGCAGCAGCGGTCAGCACTGCGGTGCATGCGCTCCATGTTGAGCATCGGCCGGAACAGCCGGATGTGATTGTCCACCCCTCTGAACGCCTTCATGCCCTCGAACAACTAACACAGGGGGGGGGGGGGACAGAGAGACAGAGAGAGAGAGCGAGAGAGAGATCCATTAATCATCATCCATCTTTTGGTTTTTCCTCTTTTTTTTTTTTTTTTTTTTTTTCCGGTCACGGCGGGGGGGGGGGGGGGGGGGGGGGGGGGGGGGATTCCCCATGCCCATCCAGGGGAGAACGTTTCGGGCGCTGGGCAGATACACCCAGGACAAGGGGGCAATCTATCGCTGGTCACATACTCACTCACACAGACACACTCTATATGGGGCAATTTGGAGAATTCAATTGACCTTGATCCATGTTTTCGGACTGTGGGAGGAAACCGGAGAACCCGGAGGAAACCCACGCGGACACGGGGAGGACATGCAAACTCCACCCAGATTGGGATTCGTACCGGGAATCCCTAGTGCTGAGAGGAGAACATGCAAAACCACTAAGCCACCGTGCCGCACCTCCATTAATCAGATAAGCATCCTTCTCCCAACATACCCCGCCCCCCCACATGTCCAAAACACATCCATCTCACCTCGCAAGTTTCCTCTGCAGAACTCACTTCCTATCCCGTCCCTCTAATAACCTCGTTCCCACTCTCCTTCATCATCATCATCATCATCATCCTCACGCCTCACCTCCACAGAGTAATGCAGGGCGGAGGAGGCCGGGTGAAGGGATAGGTTCTGAAACGGTTTGATGTGGGGCGCCTCCCATCCGCCCGCCTCTGTCCAGTTGACCGTCAGCATGTGGTCCGAGAAGAACTTCCCGAAGCCCAGACTGGCCGGATCCGGTTTGGCCTTCTGAACCCGGCTCTGCTCGATCACCAGATCTGCAGCCTGGGGGGGGTGGGGGGGGGGGTAAACATGAGAATGCAGAATACAGCGGCAAAAACAGAACAGTTTGTGAGAGGGGGGGGGGGGGGCTGCACTCTCGTTTTAACCCCACAGCTGAATTCCGGCAGGTGGAGCGGGAGCCAGTTTAACGAGCCGAGGCTCGTCGTCATCACATGACCTCGCCGTCAGGAGTGTCGGGTTGCCGTGGGTTACGGCGGGAGGCTCGGGTTCCCTCCCTCTGATCGGAAGGTACCTTAAAGGAGGCGCTGCCTCCGGTGGTGGCACAGCGCCACGATCCCAAACACACGGGCAGAGGGCGCAGGAGCCGTCCACGTAACGCCTGCGCGAGAGAGAAAGAGAGAGAGAGTCATGAGGCAAAGTCACTGAAGCTCTCTCGTCCTTCCTCCCCAAGGTGACTCTCTCTGTTTATAAACAGCACTCGCACGCCCGCTTTAAGATTAGAACTTTAAAGTTACTTTGAAGACCCCCCCCCCAACACAGGAGCTTTTATGACATCACAGTCAAACTCCTCCCACTTTTTCCACCAGGTTTTGGAGAAGCTGCCAGGTCAGAAACCGATGGTGCAGTTTCAGTTCGATCACATGATCATACCTCTCAAGGTCGGAGGAGGGGGGGGGGTTCAATTCCACCAAAATGAGAAAACACTGGCCCTTTGGCAAGACCCTTAACCCTAATTGCTCCGAGGGGGCCGTATCAAGTCCGGGCCCTCGCTCGGACCCCCCATCCAAACAAATTGGGACGCCGCTGGGTCCCTATGGATTTCTCCAAAAGATCATACTGCGATGTGTCCACCCGGTCTCCATGGCAACACAATAACTTATTAACTAAACTTATCAAAACGCCTTAAATTACGTTAATAACGATCTCATTAATAAACTTATTATGGTCTGTTTATCAGCCACGTCTTCGTACCATTCTGTAGCATTAGAACTCTACAGAAAAAAAATGACTTTAATTAGAATTTATATCGAATTTATTTCCTCTAAACGACTAAACCCGCTCCACTGGAGCTCCAATCCGATCAAACACAAAAAGCCTGCCCTCATTATTTATTAAATGTTCATTATTTTAATAGACAGATTGCGTTCATCTCTCTTGTTTGCAGAGATTAAATCAGATTAATCTGTAATTTGGGTTTAAAGATGCGGGAGGATGCTTTAAATAGAATTCCGAAGCCTGACATTAAGTCGTGCACGACTGCAGGCTGCCTTTAAGCAGCTGTCGCTTAAAAAAACCGCGGTGGCAGCTTTCAGAACGCGACTGTTAATGATTAACAGAACGAACAGAGATCAGATCAGAGATCGGATGAACTCACCGTCCTCAGAGCCGCCATCGTTAGAACCCGGCGCGAGACGCTCCGACTGGAAACAAGCACGACGAAGGTTCCGCCCCAATCGAGGGAGCGTCGCAAATCGACCGAGTGCCCTCGATCTAGGGAGTCAGCATACAATCAACCCTCAATCAAAAGTCCATCCATCCATCATCTTTCGTTTTATCCTCTATTAGGGTCGCGGGTTTGGGGGGGGGGGCATGCCCATCCAGGGGAGAACGTTCCAGGCTCTGGGCAGATACAACCAGGACAGGGGGGCAATCTATCGCTGCACACACTCACTCACACAAACACACTCTATATGGGGCAATTTGGAGAACTTAATTGACCTTGATCCATGTTTTTGGACTGTGAGAGGAAACCGGTGAACACGGGGAGAACATGGAAACTCCACCCAAACTCTGGGATTCGAACCCGGATCTCCAGCGCTGAGAGATGGAATGTGCTGCCACTCTGCCCTCTTATAAATATTATTCATTAATTCATCATCTTCCACTTAACGGTCTACTAGGAACAAGGGGGGGGGGGGGTATGTTTGCATGTCGTCCCCGTGGGTTTCCTCTGGGTTCTCCGGTTTCCTCCCACAGTCCAAAAACATGGATCGAGGTCAATTGAATTCTCCAAATTGCCCCATATGGAGTGTGTCTGTGTGAGTGAGTGTGTGCCCAGTGATAGATTGCCCCTCCTGTCCTGGGTTTTCTCCCCTGGATGGGCATTGGAAACCCCCCCCCCCCCCCCCCCCCCCCCACCCGCACGCGACAACTAGAGGATTCCCGATCAGCACTAACCTGTTCCTCTGTTTTATAAAGTGTTTTCTGTCATTTGGACACTAGACGGCAGTGTTCAGACATTTCTTTTACCTGAACTTAATTGTGGAATCGTAAACGATCCGACAACAAAACGCAGAAGTTCCGAAACTCGACCAATCGATCTGACGTCATAAGTGACCGCGGGGTCATGTTTGATCGCTATGACAACCACCACTCTCAACGTCATTGTTCTCTGT
This sequence comes from Corydoras sp. C115, assembly GCA_019802505.1. Lineage (NCBI taxonomy): Eukaryota > Metazoa > Chordata > Actinopteri > Siluriformes > Callichthyidae > Corydoras > Corydoras sp. C115. Next base: position 381,042 of record JAFMOC010000467.1, read on the forward strand.
GAACAGTGGAGGATTTATAAAACCAAAAAAAAAACAAGTTCATTCGTGGTTTTGATTTTTTTTTGTTACTTTTCTTTCTCTGTCACGACGTAATTTCTTTTATACGACAGTTTCAACTACACAAAACAATGGACTACAATGCAATTTAGGCGATGACGTCATTTAGCGACTACCTACTCATATTCGGTTTGAGACACACCCCGATGGTCTCCAGTAATCCAGCTGGCGTTTACGGATTCTAAACCTTAAATCTGCCTTATGCACAAAAGATTAAGGTTCTCGATTGTTTATTCTGTTAGAATGTTCTAATGGGTTCAAACCGAAGTTTGTTGAATAGCTGAAGTTTAGTTTAATTCAGTTGCAATGTCATTTAATAAACAAATCAAGTCCCGTGTTTTTGAATGTTGAAGACTCTAAGAGTTATAGTTTTTAACAAATATCACACAAAAAAAATTAAATCTAACAGCTGTGTGTGTGTGTGTGTGTGTGGGGGGGGGGGGGGGGGGGGGGGGCATGTAAGTGGGAGGTGTGTGGGAGCGATGTGTCGTCAGAAACAAAGTAATTCTATTGGTCCATTCGAGGGGTGTGAAGGTTTCCTTATTCCCGATTGGCCGCCATCCATTTATAGACTTGGCTGCTTCGCAACATTATTATTATTATTATTATTATTATTATTATTATTTAATAATAATAATGATAACAATACATAGTTTGTAAAAAAAAAAAAAATAGATTACATAAATTATTCCGTTGATTATTATTAGTTATATTATTATTGTTATTATGAAAAAAACGAAAGCTAACTTTTGAAATTTATGTTTTAAGAGTGAATTTATGTTTATTTTGAAAAGTTCTGTCTGCACTTTGTCAGCATAAGACTTTTTGAGACGTGATTGTGTCGACGAGAATACTGCCGTTAAATAAACGACGAGGTGCGCTTATTGATGCCATGACAGAAAAGAAAAAAAAACGTTAAAATTTCATTGAACATTTTATTAAAATTTTTGTTATTAAAATTAAAAACAAAAATACAAAAAGATTCAAAATTTCAGTTCTCAGGAATGTGACTTAAGATCAGAAATGTTAAAAATTATTAAACGTTAAAAATACAATCACCAATTTATTAGCTCCGCCTCCTCTTCCTACAGTCATTGTCTGTTAAATCTGCTCCACTGATCATACAGATGGACTTTGTTAATCTACTTTACGCTGTTCTCCGATCCACCACCCTAATATTACCTGCTCATCAGAGAACAGATGGACTACAAAATAGAAAAATATAAGCAAATAAAATGGACAATAAGTGGCGGGAAAAGGCGGCGTGTCCTAAATGATTCTTGTTAAGTGAAAACATGCGGATTAAAGAGGGGCTGAGCGAATCAGATTGGGGTGTGGTGGTGTTCCCTCATAAGACAAAAAGCTCACATCACAGTAGATCAGCGGTTGTCATGGAAACCTCCCGGTAACTTCACGGAAGCTGACTTTTGAAACCGTAGTTGAGTTCAGCGCCGCCGCTCAACAGCAGGTCGATGCCCGTGCAGAAGGTGGCATCGGCGGCCAGGAAGAGAGCCATCAGCCCGCTTTCCTCCTCGGTTCCCATTCGGCCCAGGAGCTGCAAGAACCAAACCGGGGTATGAGTGCGGGCCTGGGTACAAGTCGTCGCTCTGCCGGTCCAAAGCTCAGACGCAGAAAGCACTTTGAGTGAGTAAGTGCAGCTATAGAAAACAGGGGGTCCCCCTAGTGTCTGTCCACAGTCACTGCACCATAGTCACGATTGGACCAGTTTTGCATGGCTGTGCATTCACAGCCCATTGAGATAGTTCAGGGTTCAATTCCCAAGACTGTTAATGAGTGGAGTTGGTATTTTCTCTTTGATTGACAGGTGAGAGGTAACTGACCCCACCCCTCTCTCTCAATCTCTGAGAGCATGGTGATTGAGACCTCGTTGGGTTTGGGGTCGAACATTAAACACATTTTTGTCATGCCTAATCATGGGTTAATCGTGGGCTAATCGTGGGTTAATCAGGGGCTAAACCCCCCCCCCCCCAACTCCACCCTCAACAAAAAGAATGTCCTGGGTTCGATTCCTGGACCGGTCAGACGAGGTCCTTTCAATGTGTTCATTGAAGCCATGGGGAGCTCCTATGTGTGTTATATGAGTGTCTGCCCTGCGAGGGACTGGCAACCTGGATGACCAATGGATGGATCCTTCAGCCTTGAACATTATTACCTGAGCATTCTCTCCATCTTTAATGGTGGCTGCAGCATCGGGGGTTTGCCCGGCCAGTTCCTCCCACAGGGGCGTCATCACGTTACCGGGGGAAATACTGCGGAAGACATCACCAGACGCATCACACAGAGGCACGGGTGAGGAAACTACGGTTCTGGGGGCGGAGACTAATCTATCGATGATATTCAATGATGTCAGACTGATTTTTTTTTTATCTTTAGTTCATTTATTCTTTGCAGAGTAAGTATTTTATCCAATAAACAGTGGAAATGTTATTAAAAAGTGGAATAATAACTTAGATAATAACTTTTGGCAGATCTTGTACTCGTTATTTTTTTCAGAAATAGATGTCCAAATTGCTCAAACCACTAAAACACGGTGCTGCCCTATTTTTTTTATTGATTTTTTTTTTAATTATAATTAATTCTGAACTCAATGCTGTGAATAAACGCAGCATCGCTGAGCTACGAGCTCAGAAAGCAGAGGTTCACTCACCAGTTCACTCTCACATTGTACCGGCTTTCATCAACAGCCATCGCTTTTGTCATGGCGATGATCGCCCCCTGCCGGACAGACAGCGGTATGAGCAACACAGCCGATCGCAAACACGTCTCATGCAGATGATGATTTAACTAATATATCAGTATTTATATGATCAATCTCATTTAAATACACCAAGGTTTTTCTCAATTGATCTCATGTGCTACAAAATAAAAGCCTTGTTCTTGTAACATCAAACAAAAAAAAACTAAAAACCAAGCAAAATATTAAAAAATATATTTTTTTTAAAACCACCATCGTGTTAAATGACTTTATCCTAAATTAATTCTGCTTGTGAAGTAGACAATTTAGCAGAAAATGGGCGACTTCGATCCACAGAAAACAAAATGAATTAATTACCACTAATTAGTTAATTAATTGGTACTTTTTTTAATTGATTCATGTTTCAACTTAATCAGATAATGGGAAGAAGGTGAAATAGCATTCGCAAACTTTTTACCAGACACACAGACAAACAGAAAAATAATAATAATAATAAAAATGGTATTATTATTATATAATATGTGATATAATAGTGGTAATAATAAATAAATAAATAAATAAAAATACTACTAAAATAATACAAATAAATAAATAAATAAAGTCCATTAAATCAGAGCTGATGATGTCATCGGGTTTTTTGAGCAGGTTTTTGTTAGTATGCTAAGTTTTTCTGGATGAGAAGAATTATAGTTATATTGGACCACATCATCATCATCATTAAGCCTCAATGTTTGAAGTACATTGTAGTTCTTACTTTAGTCGCAACGTACGGCGCTGCATGTTTCTGGCCGATGGACGCCACCAGACTGGAGAGGTTGATGATGTTGCCTTGTGTTTTCCTCAAATGTGGCAGCGCCAACTGAGTGGAGAAGAAATACAGTGTAGTTTACCATGATGACAGACGACATGGCAGACAATTCACTCATTCATCTTCAGCTTAATCGTCTACTAGGGTGCCCATCCAGGAGAGAAAGTTTCGGGCGCTGGGCAAATACACCCAGACTGGGTTCGAACCTGAGAGAACATGCTAACCACTAAGCCACCGCGCCCATATGGCAGACAATGATGACCACAAATCTAGAACGTCAGAACACTGTGTAAAACATGAAGCCGTGCCGATGATGTCATAATACAATCTTTTGGGTCTTGGTTTTGAGTATACGCTCCATCTCAGTGCGGGGTTGTGATGACTTTTCCGACAAATGGTGACAAAGAAACTATTTTACTGAGGAAAAAAAAAACAACAAAACACCAAAAACATCTTCCACATCATCGAAATATAAGTGTTCCCTGCACACAACTGCGCTAACCATTTCTCCACCAATCCCTGGTGTCGCTAGACCAACCATGTAGAGATGGAGAGATATCTACCGTCACTTCTTGGTGGTTTTACATAGTGGAGAACATAGAACTCCTCTATGGAGTACATAGACCTCCTTAGGTTCCTAAACAATAAGTATAAATGAGTTAACACATGACTACATCTCTCTGTAGAGGGGGGGCTGTTAGTTCAGTGGGGGGGTTGGGATAAGCCAACTGGTGATGCCAATGTGGGTTCTTGAGCCAGTCCCCCAACCCTCATGGGTCTCCAGGTGCTGTAGCATGGTTGACGCTGTGTTCTGATCACGTGGCGGTGTTACCATGACAACATGCAAATGAAGGCAAATCGGCGGGACGACGGGAGACACACTGCAGTCCGCAGAGAGAAAGAAAGAGTGGCGAGTTGACCCAACACTACGACAGTGCCTGGTGGTTTCATCAAAGGACCACAGATGAGAAGGTCAGAGGTCCAAGCCCCGCCCTTAAACCCCGATGCAGACCAAAGCCAGCTGACCTCGCCAACAGACCCGATGGGCAAGAATTCCCACAAAACCTGAATGTCTTCCAGAGCGCCCAATCAGAAGAGTGGACTCGCTCGAGTGGACTACCCCTCCCCAACCTCCCAGCGCCCTGCAGCTTCAAAACAGGTTCTCTGACTGAATATAAACGGGTTCCGGTCGGACCAGTGAGACCTGTCCGTGAGAGAACGTCTATCAGACAGGGTTCCACTATGAGACCGCAAAAACCTGTGCAAATACGAGAATCAAGGCGGCTGATCGGGGGTTAGAACCCCCGATAGGGTGTAGGGTGTGGTAGCTCAGTGGTTAGGGTGTTGGGCTATCAATCTGAGGGGTTGGGGGTTCAAATCCCAGGTCCACTGAAGTTACCAGTGTGGGTCCTTGAGCAAGACCCTTAACCCTCATTGCTCCAGGGATCTTGTGTTTGACCCTGTGCTCACCTTGTAAGTCGCTTTGGATAAAAGTGTCCACTAAATGACCAAATGTAAATGACCAAATGTAGAACCGAGAGTGAACCAATGGATGAAGGGAAAGCCATTAACAGAGAATAAGAACCGGTTACAGGAACCAGGGCCCCACCTTGGACGCCAGGAAGTAGCTGACGAGGTTGAGGTTCAGCAGATCTTTGAACTCGTCGGCCGTGGTGTCGCCTGTTGGTTTGTGCGGGGGGTCTGTCGGAACAGGAGAACCCATTATTGTTCAGATATTTTTTAGGGAGGATGGTGGAAGTGTCCCCAGGAAGGTCCTGGGTCCGGTTCTCTGGCCTTTTGGAACAAGAAGCATTTCCTGCCGAGTTTGCATTTTTATTGATCAGTCAGCTGCTGACGTTCTGCAGAAACGTTCCGGCTCCGTGAGGCGTGAACGTGAAGTGAGAGTGACATCGCGCATTAATTCAAAACCAGAAACAGGAAGTCGGGGACTCACGCCAGCCGGCGTTGTTGACTAAGCAGTCGATCCGGCCGAAGCGCTCCAGCGTGGTGGCGATCAGCCTCTGAGAACGTACGGAAGAGAACCGTCAGCTGAGAAGTTCACGCCTCGTGACGGTTGATGGAGATGGTTCTCACCTGGATGTCGTCCTCCTTGGACATGTCACATGACACGAACAGGCTGGAGCCCGGCCCGGTGTTATTCAGCTCGTCCTCCAGACTTTTACCCGCCTCCACTTCAGCGAAGGAAAAAAAATCAATCAGGGTTTTTAACCTCAACGCGATTGTCATGAGATTTGAGGGAACTTTGGACCTCTGAACTCTCAGAACGGGCCTGAACGTACGGCTGGACGGAAATTATGGGCTGGATCCAAACCGCTCGAGATAATAAATAAACATGATAGATCAATATGAATACCCCGGGGCATCTGCACAGTCTACAAACCCCTTAGATCCTCACACCATAAAACCAAGATTACACCTCCGGGTGGCGCTACTCGTCCTACTGCGCATTCAAGGTGTGTGCACCCTACACTAAACAAATAGAAAGAAATTAAGGCACCATTATCTAAGATGCACTGCTCATGTCAGCGGGGGTGCGAGGAACTACGGAGAGCAGGGTGATACACTTTTACTGCTTACCACTGGTAGGGACAGCTGTGACAGACAGCGCTCTGCTGCCGGCGGAATGGCAGTACCCATGTCCAGCAGGGGGCACATTCGAGAAATAAATAAGGGCGACAAAGTGAGAGTATACAGGGTTTGAACCCCATCAGCACTGCTGTGTCCGATCCACTGCTACCAGAACCGCACACTAACACACCTGCACCACCATGTCCATGTCACTGCAGTACTGATCATGAATAACATTACAATTAAATATAAATTGGGTGGCTTAGTGGTTTAGCATGTTCTCCTCTCAGCGCTGGGGATCCCCGGTTCGAATCCCGATCTGGGTGGAGTTTGCATGTCCTCCCCGTGTCCGTGTGGGTTTCCTCCGGGTTCTCCGGTTTCCTCCCATAGTCCAAAAAAAACATGGATCAAGGTCAATTGAGTTCTCCAAATTGCCCCATATAGAGTGTGCGTGAACATTCCGACCGCCCCCCGACACTAGTACAGGATAAAGCGAGAGATAAAGGATGGATATATAAATAAATTAATTAATCAACTACAAATCTAATTCTAAAGTCGTGAAAACACAACGCAGTGAACAAATTAGATAAAGTTAAACCTTCATCACCGCAAACGATCCTTAAACTTCCTTTCCTTTATGAGTCGAATGAAAACGACTCGGTGCAGAATAAAATAATACACGATGGTATAACTATTAAATATTAAATTAAATTAAATGTACCTCCTCTGGCGCAGAAAACCACTTTGGCTCCGTTTTGTACTGAAAAATGTGAAGAGTAAGTTCGACATGAGTAAGTTTAACAGCAGAGTCGAGTCTCTTCCTCTTCCCTCTGCTCTGACGTTTACGTACCGAACACTTTAACGATTCCTCTGCCGATTCCTTTCGATCCTCCGGTGACGATGGCCACTTTGTTGAGATACCGCGGGGAACTCATGACGTCCGCGCCGTTTCTGAGCCGCTGCGCTGAACAGAACCGAACCCGCGGCACCAACTGCAAACTGCAACCTGTCAGCTGATCATCAGCCTTCCTCCAAAAAAAAAAAAAAAAAAAAAAAAACACTGCACCTGCGCCGCGCCGCCACCAGAGGGAGACAACACAGCACACAACAACAACACAATCACTAACGATCAATAAACGTATCGATTATTCACAACAGCTGCACTAAACGATCAATTAAACACGTTTGACACACACATATATATTCATTCATTCATTATCTCCCGCTTTATCCCCTATTAAGGTCCCTGGACAGGGCGCCAATCCATCGCCGGGCACACACTCACTCACATGACACACTCTATATGGGGCAATTTTTGAGAATTCAATTGACTTGACCCATGTTTTTGGACTGTGGGAGGAAACTGGAGAACCCGGAGGAAACCCACGCGGACACGGGGAGAACATGAAAACTCCACCCAGATGATGATTTGAACCGGGAATCCCTAGTGCTGAGAGGAGAACATGCAAAACCACTAAGCCACCGTGCCGCCCACACACACACACACACACACACACACACACACACACACACACACACACACATACATACATACATACATACATATATATATATATATATATATATATATATATATATATATATATATATAATTAAATTATAAGAAGTTTAGTTTATTGTAATGAATTCTTGACCTGGGTCGCACGGTGACTTAGTGGTTGGCATGTTCTCCTCGCAGCAATTGGGATTGCTGGTTCGAATCCCAATCTGGGTGGAGTCTCCATGTTCTCCCCCTGTCCACGTGGGTTTCCTCTCACAGTCCAAACACATGGATCAAGGGCAATTGAATTCTCCGAATTGCCCCATATAGAGTGTGTTTGTGTGAGTGAGTGTGTGTACAGCGATAGATTGACGCCCTGTCCTGGGTGTATCTGCCCAGCGCCCGAAACGTTCTCCCCTGGAACGTTCTCCCCTGCCTCCCGCCCTCAACCCTAGAAGAGGATAAAGCGGAAGATAATGGATGGAATTCCCGACCTCGAGTTTTAACAATTGAATATTATGAGTTATATAAGTTATACTATATGAGCCCAGTTTTATCAAATCTCACCGAAATTTGGTAAGTTTGGTACGAAATTTTGAATATCGATCAGAAATCATGTTTATCTGCCTCAGAATCACGAAACTGTATTAACTAAAGTCACATGACGGGACTGTTGGAGAACTGCGCAATTTTGCTGACTTGCGATGTGTATTATTGTTATGATGGATGGAGTCCCGATCTGGGTGGCGTTTGCATGTTCTCCACGGGTCTGTGTGGATATTTCTGGGTTCTCCGGTTTCCTCCCACAGTTCAAAAAGAGTTCAAGGTGAATTCTCTGCACGAAATTTCCCCTATATAGGGAATGTGTGTGTGCCCAGTAATGGATGTGTGTGTGCACCTCCGCCCCCCCGCGACCCCAGGATTAAGTGGAAGATAATGAGATGACATTGTACAATGAGATAATGTGATAATGAGCTGACAATGTAAAGGTTGCCCCCTTCATGCCTCCAATGGAGATTTTAATGCTGACTGTGAGCAGTAGGTCTGTTTGTATGCTGTCTCCATGACAACCTCGATGCTGGACGCCTCTGTGGCTTGACGAGGGGTGTGTTGCGGCCCTTGTTGTCGTTCCAGTGGGAAGGACTCGGGAATGCCGATGGCATCTCCGTTCCATGTTTATTGCCGTTCTATAGAAAGCCTTTGGATGGGATGCTGAACTGCGTGTTTCAGAACCCAGCGGATCAGGATCTAAATAGAATGGCAATAACTGCGCCCCAACTGACTGACGTTGACCTTTTGGGAGTCGGACACCATTCGGAAACCAGATGCCGGATGTGAGGCCTTTCCTCTGTTTAAAATGCCGGTCATTCAGCGCACTGCCGCGTTCTACCCTCCGGGATGTCCCAACAAAGCATCGGCGAGCTCGGCACCCGCCTCATAAATACCGCCCCTCCCACCGGTCCTCGGGAGGCGGAACTCGAGACCCGGACTGTCAGCTGACGCCGCCACTTCTTGTAAAACGCCAGATAGACACTTTTAGAAACACCAGCTTGGGTTTTGCGAGGAATTGGGAACCTTTGCACCTCCTCAAGACCTCGGTCATGGAGAACGTGATCCCTGTCTGGAGCGTACCTGACGGTCGAGGGTTCGGTGCTCCAGGCGGGATGAGGCGCTCCATCTAGTGGCGATTAGGTGCAGGTGCCGTTGCCTCAGATATTTTCATGGTGAATTTCAGGAGTGGTGCCTCCATATTTTTTCGTGTTGGTCAGCCATCTTGCCGATGTTCTGTATTTGGTGTCGAGCAGCTCCCCATTGAACTTGGTTCTCCACCACAGGTATGGAGGCAGAGCGCTGTACGCCACACCTACTCCCACGTTCTGTTAGGGACTGAGATCCATCTCCCAGAAGCTGGACCTGCTCATCATACAGTGGTTGGCGTGACCAGGGGCGCCCCCTAGTGTTTCAGCACAGTCGGCTCAGCTGCACGATGGAACCCTAGGGGCCTCCTCGTCGAGTTGTCCATTCGGTCCATCCAGGGGAGCACGTTTCAGTCACTGTGCAGACACTATATGGGTCACACACACACACTATATGGGGCAATTTTGAGCAGCTAATTCACCTTGAATCCATGTATTTTGACTGTGGGAGGAAACTGGAGAACCAGAATGTGTCAACCACTGCACCACCATATTGTTTTTGTTTTTTTGTTTTTTTGATTGAAGTGCATTTGTGAGTTCATAATCGTTGTTCTAATTCATCCCAGTGTGCAGAATAGAAAGGGACTTCCCCAAACTGTTTGAACAAAGTTGGGAGTAAAAACGCACCCAACGAGCATGGCTGAGTGAATCGGTCCAAACACCTGGACTCGATGATTTTGAGGCCTATCCCGGCACTTTTGTCGACTTAACGTGTACATGGCACCTCCTTGGAAACGGCGTGAAAAGCGCCGATGAGCAAGGTTGAGGCTGAAGAGGAGGAGGAGGAGGAAGAAGAGGAGGCAGGGGAAAGCGTGGGGGCGACTTTCTAAATTGGGCTCTGGCACACGAGGAGCGAGGAGGGTGATGGAACCCGGATTGAATTTCGACATGACAGCATTCTGCTCCACCGGCGAGTGGAAGGAGCGGGTCGGAGGCAAGAGGCATGAGAGCTGGCATTCGCCGAGCAGCTTCAAGTGTCCGGGACCCCGAGGGAGGGGCAGGGGACGCCCCCTCCAGGAGCGGCACACGCACTGACGCACGGACGGACGGACGGGCACAGCGACACTCGGCTCACGGCCCGAGCGGAGGTGTTTCGAACCCGCGCAGCCTTCAGAGGGATCCGGGCCCACGTCCGCAGCAGGTGGCGCAGTGCCGCCGGCCTTCAGACGTGAGGAACCGGACCGGATCGCAGAACGGTGGAAACGCCGTGGACACATCAGGTGATTCGGTCGTACTTTAAGAATTCTACAGCCGACGCTGCAGGTTTAAAGGTCCTGAAGCAGCTCCACGGTGTTCTAAAGCTGAAGCGGCAGCGGGAAGGCAAAACTCCCTGGCGCTTGTTTTGTTCACTGTATGGAACTGATCCTTAAATGGAGCGAGGTTAGCGGGGTTAATCTATAAACCGCTTAATGTCAGGCTAATTAAAGCTGCTCACATTAAACGCATTAATAATTAGCTGGAGATAAATCACCGGGACGCAGGAATTTTTTTTTTTTCTTGGGGAATTTCTAAATCCGGACACCGGGGGGAGCGGTGTCGCCGTGCAGATCATAAGCGAGGCCAGCGTTAGATACGAACCTGTGCCTCGGTATCAGCGCTAGGTGTCCGTAAGTTCTCCTCCTGCAGTTTGAGATGTTAAAACCCTCGGTGGCCACACGGCGGCGTAGTGGGCAGCACCTCCAGTTCTCAGTGATGGGGATCCAGGTTCGAATCCTGGTCTAGGTGGAGTTTCCGTGTGTCCCCCCCGTGTATTTGTGGGTTTACTCCATGTTCCATGGATGGATTCAAGGTGAATTGGCTGCTCCTATAAATTGCCCCTATATAGTGTGTGTGAGTGTGTGCCCAGCGATAGATTGGCACCCTGTCCTGAGTGTATCTGCCCAGCAGCTGAAACATTCTCCACTGGATGGGCATGGGGAACCCCCCTTCCCCCAAAACCCAGTGGAGGATTAAGCGTTGGAACCAATAATCAATTTCAGATGCGTCTCAATCGCCTCAGGAAAGCGCTGCACTTCACGGTTCTCTAATAGAACGTCTCTGGTCTGACGGTTCTCGTCGGCGAGGTCACAGGTAGCTATTGTTTGTTTTCTT
>JAFMOC010000467.1:397500-460000 GCA_019802505.1 Corydoras sp. C115
ACTCAAAAATAGCGCCGCCTACCGTATTGTCACGACTCTCACCCACTGAACTACCACTCCCACCCATTAAACTACCACTCCCACCAACTAAACTACCACTCCCATCCACTGCACAACCACTCCCACCCATTAAAATACAACCACTCACTAAACAACCACTCCCACCCACTGAGCCACCACTCCCACCCATTAAACTACCACTCTCATCCACTGAACTACCACTCCCACACACTAAGCTACCACTCCCACCCACCGTATTACCACTCCCACCCACTAAACTACCACTCCCACCGACTAAAATACAACCACTCACTAAATTACCACTCCCACCCACCAAACAACCACTCTCACTCACTCAAGTACCACTCTCACCAACTAAACTACCATTCCCACCCACTGAATTCTCACTCCTACCCACTGAATTATCACTCCCACCCAGCAAGCCACCATTCCTACCCACTGAAGTACCACTCCGACCCACTAATTTACCACACCCATCCACTGAAGTACCACTCCCACCCACTACACTTCCACTCCCACCCACTGCAAAAGCTATCCATTATCCTTATTATATATCCCTGATAGCCTACGTATTTCTTACGGTCTCATTTTGTGGGCATTAACTCTTTTATTTTCAGAGTGCAATGCAGCAGCTACAGGAACCGGAGGCTGCGGGTTCTTAGAACAAAGTATGAATATTTATGTTTTAGAAATTACGATGATTATAAACAAGCCACAACTTTATCTTTAAGGTGGAAGTGCAGGGGTATGTACGAATTTAAGTATGTACGTATCTGAGTGTACGAGTATGCAACTCCCTTTCTGAGCCTCGGTCCTCAGAAAACAAAAAGGATGTTTTTCTTCCTTCAAACCTTTTGTCTTTACACGGTTACTGAATTTAAACTCGTCTTAAACACCATGAGCTGGTGGACCTGATGCTGGAGCTGTGGTCCTGATGCTGGAGTCGTGGTCCTGATGCTGGAGCTGTGGTCCTGATGCTGGAGTCATGGTTCCAATGCTGGAGCTGTGGTCCTGATGCTGGAGCTGTGGTCCTGATGCTGGAGCTGTGGTCCTGATGCTGGAGCTGTGATCCTGATGCAGGAGTCGTGGTTCCGATGCTGGAGCTGTAGTCCTGATGCTGGGGTCGTGGTCCTGATGCAGGAGACATGGTCCTGAAGCTGGAGTCATGGTCCTGCTGCAGGAATCGTTGTTCCGATGTTGGCCCCATGGTCCTGATACAAGAGCAGCGTTTTTGATGCTGAAACCAAGGTCCTAATGCAGTAGCTGTGGTACTAATGCTGGAGCCATAGTTCTGGTGCAGGTCCTGATGCTGGAGCCGTGGTCCTGGTGCAGGTCCTGATGCTGGAGCCGTGGTTCTGGTGCAGGTCCTGATGCCGGAGCCGTGGTCCCGGTGCAGGTCCTGATGCCGGAGCCGTGGTTCTGGTGCAGGTCCTGATGCTGAGGCTGTGGTTCTGGTGCAGGTCCAGATTCTGGAGCCGAAGTTCTAATGCAGGTCCTGATGCTGGGGTAGCATGTTATGTTCTAAGCTTGTTTGTACGTGAAGATGTCGAACGTTCTAAGCTCTTTAATCCGACTTCATGTCTTTATCTTTAAATGAGAGTGAATATTATTTATGTGTTTCTTTAATAAAGATTATTTTCATCATAACATCAAAACTCATTTCTTCACCTCACGATCTCGAGAACGCATCATAAACACTATATTAGCTCCGCCCACTTTTCTTCTCTCACTCTCCTCTATCGGCTCCACTGATCATACAGATGGAGTTTGTGGTTCTTCGGTTACGTTCTGTAGGTTCTTTGTTCTGTTATGTTGTCTTAAAGCCGATTAATTAAACCAATTAAATCAGCCGCAGGGTAAAATAAGCGGAAAATACCAACGTCTGCTATTACTGCACTGCACCGCCAGAGGGCGGCATGACTGCGCACTGCAACCTGAACGTCTCCTCTCGTCATGTTATCGCTGACGAAGTCCTCTACACTGCAAACAATAAAACAATAAAACCTTAACAAGTCAGAAAATCCTAAAAACGTAACGTGTAACAATTTTAGTTCTTAGTTTTTTAACCTGAAATAATTTCTACGTAAAATAAATCATCTAGAATCTAGAAACTTTTTCTTACTTTAAGAAATATCAACAAGAAAACTGTACTCACCGTATCGGCGCATGGTTTTATTGACTCGTACATTTTTTAATTGTATTATTTTTTATTATTAAAAATATATATTATATAATATAAAATTAATTATATTCAAATAATTTTTTAAAATCTTTAAATATAACATAAAACATTATATTATATAACATAAATTAAGGGGCGGCATGGTGGCTTAGTGGTTAGCACGTTCCACTCTTAGCACTAGGGAATCCCGGTTCGAATCCCCATCTGGGTGGAGTTTCCATGTTCTCCACGTGTCTGCGTGGGTTTCATCCGGGTTCTCCGGTTTCCTCCTACAGTCCAAAAACATGGATCAAGTCAATTGAATTCTCGAAATTGCCCCATATAGAGTGTGTCTGTGTGAGTGAGTGTGTGCCCAGCGATGGATTGGCGCCCTGTCCTGGGTCTATCTGCCCAGCGCCTGAGATGTTCTCCCCTGGATGGGCATGGGGGGCCCCACCGCGACCCTAGTAGAGGATAAAGCGGGAGATAATGAATGAATGAATATAAATTATATAAAATTAATTATATTTGAATTTTTTGACATAGTTTTTTCTTTACTTTAGGGGTTAACAACGCTCATCCAGAGGAGAAAGTTTTGGACATTGGACAGAATACACCCAGTAGAGGGCGCCAAGCCATCACTGGGCAAACATTTACTATATAGGGGCAATCTATACAGGCGGTCGTGCTATGCCACCGTGCGGCGCGATGTCAACATCTATTTGTAAGCATCGCAAATCTGGGGTAACTTCGTCCTCACGTCATCGGAGCAACGGACTGACGTCTTTATGGCCATCTGCCACCTTCCTCCATCTCTCTCTCTCTCTCCCTCACTCTCCTTTTGAGCGGATTAAACGTGTCCGTATCTCCTCGGTTCTGGACCGCATTAAGAGTCTTAAAATATCTGGTGCAGCCCCGACGTCAGAACATTCCGAAGGAACGAGAACCTCGGCGAAGACCAAGAGACGACAGTGAGGCGGGCGAGCGATGAGGACGTGAAGTTTATTACAGCGAGAGGAAGAGGAACGAGGAAGAGTGGAAGAGAGAGGCATGCAAACACAGATGCTCCAGAGATACAGACAGACGGACAGAAACCAATTAACCAATTATGACATCATAACGGAGTCCTGTTTAAGTCGTGGGATCGCTAAATGATCGAGTATGTAGTGAGCACGTGTCCTCGGACGTTTGGCTGAAGGTTTGGGGTTCTGATCCCAGGTGACAACTGACCCCTGTGCTGCGACCCCCCCCCCCCCACACACACACACACACACACACACACAATCTGAATAAATTAATAAATAAATGGAATTGTTTTTATGGAATACAGTACAGGTGTGGATCGGTGGAGGGGGCCGGGGGCCGGGGGCGGCGGGGCTGACGGACCCTCACGGGAGGTCACAGGACGGGATGGCATGACTCCGATCGTACGCGGTGTCGTCGCTGTCCTCCCCTTCGCTGCCCTCGTCCATCATGCGCTCCTTCTCCTCGTCCTCCTCCGTCTCGCTCCCTCGCTCGCGGTCGTGCCTTCGCGGGCGCTCGCGCTCCCTGCACCGCTCGCGCTCCCGGTGTCGCCCTCGGTAGTCCCGCGGCAGCGTGCACGTCTGCCGAAACCAAACCAACGGGTCAGTCCGATGAGGAACGGCGCAAATACCCGCAAACGGCTTTTTGTTGTATGGACAGTGCTTTTGCATGTTCTCCCTTCCTCCCAGTGTCCATGTGGTGAATGAGTGAATGATTGCGTGGATAGTTGGTCCAAATACAGACCATAATAGGCTGATTTCAGTACATATGGCCCCGGGCCACATCCGGCCCACTGTCCACACTGTCCGGCCCACATGAGTTCAACAGGAAGTGTACAGCCCTCCCCCCCGGCGCATGATGGGTATTTATTTTCACAGTGTTCTCACCTGATGGTCGTGCGAGGGCAGAGCACAGTAGCCCGGTTCGCCGCGGCGCAGCAGGCAGGGCGAGTGGGCGTGGAAGGGGCGCGGGGAGTGGGAGCACATGGACAGGGGCGAGGGAGAGTGGATGGAGCGGGGCGAGGGCGAGCGAGCGGAGCGGGGCGAGTGCGACTGGGAGTGGCTGAGGGACGGGTGAGGGTGGGGGTGGTGGTTGAGTTTGGGCGGTCGTGGGAAGCGAGGCGGCAGCTCGGGGGGGCAGGGGGGTTCTATCAGGTCTATGTCGGCGAGGAGGGGCGGAGGGGGGACGAACTCCTCGTCCGGCAGCGGCACGTCCGAGTCGATCTGAGCCAGCTCCGCCCGCGACAGGAAGTCCACGATGCCCGCGCCAAAGGAGTCGCCCACCACGTTGATGGAGGTTCGCATCCGGTCACTGTTTGTGCACACACACACACACATTAGTATTCTAATCATTATTATATCAATTACTCTAGGTTAATTTTAGTTGCAGTAAAGTTCGGTGGAGGACAGAAGCCGTCGTATCGGTTTCCAAAGTCAGCTGTACATGCGGCAGAAAGGGTGGGGGGGGCAAAATAAGTCACTACCTAACTGCCTGCCGACACAACCCAAAGGAACCCGTACGTGCCAGGTATACCATACGCCACTTTCACAGTGGCTGGGAAGGACAAGGGCTCCCCCAAGTGTTTGACAACAGTCGACGCATGGTTCCATCTTACATGGTCTCGCGTGGTTGTGTAACAAGTTCAAGTAATTTATTTATAAAGCGTCTTTTACATTTGTACATCGTCGCAAAGCAGCTTTACAGAGAGGCTGAACCCCCAAAAAGCAAAGCAGAGCGACAGCGGCAAGACAAAACGCCCTGTTACGTTTTCTTGTGCGGTTCTACCTCGCGTGCCTACATCTTGCGACATTCCGTCCCGCAACGTTCCACCTCGCACGCCTACGTCTTGCGATGTTCCCTCTCGCAACGTTCCGTCTCACGTGTCACGTCCGAGCCTGAACCCCCAAAAAGCAAACCAGAGCGACAGCGGCAAGACAAATCTCCTGGTTACGTTGTCTCGTGAGGTTGGGTTCAGTTTTCAAATTCTCAATGTGTGTTTGGTCCGCAGGTGTAGCTGTAACCGAGGATGACGATACTTTATATAAATTAGTATAAACTAAACTGCGTATGTAATTTACATGTTTACGCTGTCTTAAGGTTCCGAAACCCACGTGACTCACAGCAGCCAGTCGACTGCCACCAGCAGACTGATGTCCTGAGTTGGCAGACCCACCGCCGTCAGGATGAGCAGCATGGTGACCAGTCCGGCGCTGGGGATACTGGCCGCTCCCACACTTGCCAGCGTAGCCGTCATACTGCAGAAAACACAAAATACCAAACATACGACAAAAAATACCACACACGCAGCGATATTCGTAATACTCATAATTAAACTTAGTAAACTAGTAATAATGTGGTATCATGACATTGCTATCACTTTATTCTGTAATTTTCTACTGTCCTCCCTCTTCTGCCCACTAGAGGGAGAAAGGGGCAGTCCGTTTAAAGCCGTGACTCGTATCATAAGTTTTATTTACACGACTGTCGTCCGTGTCTGACCTCACGGTGGCGATCTGCCCTCCGTCCAGTTCTATGCCGTTCATTTGGGCGATGAAAATGGCCGCCACGGCCTCGTAGAGCGCTGTCCCGTCCATGTTTATGGTGGCGCCGATGGGCAGGACGAAGCGCGTGACCCGCTTGTCGATCTTCAGATTCTCCTCCAGACAGCGGAAGGTGACGGGTAACGTTCCCGCACTGTGGAGAGAACGAAAGAGAACAGGGTGAGGAGTTGAGGACGTTGCCATGAGTCGTCAACCGCAGACCACGTAGCTCTGTTAAGAGAGCGTCAGCGAGTATCGTATCGACTAGATTAGTGCCCCACGCGCCTAAGCCGTTGCACCCACTGTTTGGGTCCAGCATGCCACGCCCCTGTAACGGGACGCCGTTGGTAGAGAAGTCTTGTTACAGTGTTGAGAACGTTACCGTGAGCTGTCAACTGTGCACTGCGTAGCTCGATTCAGAGAGCGTCAGCGAGCATCGTATCGACAAGATTAGGACCCCGTGAGCCTAAGCCGTTGCACCCACTGTTCGGGTCCGGCATGCCACGCCCCTGTAACGGGACGCCGGTGCGTTATCACCTGCAGGTGGTTCCCAGCGCCGTGATCCAGGCCTGGAGGATTCCGGAATAGAAGGTGAACGGGTTCTTCCGATTCAGAGAGCGTCAGCGTGTATCGTATTAGGACCCCTAGATTAGGACCCCACGCGCCTAAGCCGTTGCACCCACTGTTCGGGTCCAGCATGCCACGCCCCTGTAACGGGACGCTGTTGTGTTCTCACTAGTGCCGTGGTTCTCACCTGCTGGGGGGGAGGAGTCTTGTTACGTGTTGAGAACGTTACCGTGAGACGTCAACCGCAGACCCAGCGCCGTGATCCAGGCCTGGAACATTCCGGAATAGAAGGTGAACGGGTTCTTCCGATTCAGAGAGCGTCAGAGAGTATCGTATTGACTAGATTAGTGCCCCACGAGCCTAAGCCGTTGCACCCACTGTTCGGGTCAAGCATGCCACGCCCCTGTAACGGGGCGCCGTTGCATTCTCACCTGCTGGCGGTTCCCAGCGCCGTGATCCAGGCCTGGAAGATTCCGGAATAGAAGGTGAACGGGTTCTTCCGCGTCACGGCGAAGAAAATGATGGGCAGGATGATCCCGCCATGGATGACGAGGCCGACCATGACCGTCACCATGTACATGCCCAGCTGCTGCGCCACCATCTCCAGATCCCGGAGAGCCGCGATCTTCCCACAGATCAGGGAGGCGATGCCAACCGGGGAGTACCTACCAAATACAGTGTGTAGGCTGAGCTGTAGGACACACACACACACACACACACACACACACACACACACACACTCGTCACTGACCACATGATCATGGACACCATCTTCATGATGATCTCATTGAGGATGTTGAAGAACTCGGACATCACCCTCCCCCTCTCCCCCATTTTGCCCATGCAGATCCCGAACGTGATGAAGAAGCCGATCAGCCCTGAAACACACCGCCATCATCATCATCATCATCGTCATCGTCATCATCAGTGTGTTGATTACCCATAATGCTCCTCATCTCACCCAGCACGTTCATCCCCCATTTAAACTCCAGTTTCTTCTTGTTGACGAAAAGCGGCTCGGTTTGATTATCCACAGAGACAGACACCCGCTTCAACACTGTCTGAACCTGCGGGACACAGAACAGCTGAGGCCTATCCCAGCACTCACTGAGACGGACAGAGAGAGAGAGAGAGAGAGAGAGAGAGAGAGAGAGACAAAGAACAGCTGAGGCCTATCCCAGCACTCACTGAGACAGAGAGAGAGAGAGAGAGAGAGAGAGAAAAAGAACAGCTGAGGCCTATCCCAGCACTCACTGAGACAGAGAGAGAGCAACGAAGAGAGAGAGAGAGAGAAAGAGTGAGAGAGTGACAAATCACTGAGAGAAAGTTAGAGGATGAGAGAAAGAGAGAGAGAGAGAGAATGTAAAAAGAACACCTGAGGCCTATCCCAGCACTCACTGAGAGAGAGGGGAAGAGGAAAGATACAGAGAGAGAAAAAAAAGAGCGAGAGAAAGAGAGAGTAACAAAGAGAGAGAGATTCTTTAAACAGACATCATGTTGAAGCCAGATGGAAAGAAATAAATTAAGTCTCACACACACACATACACACACACACACACACACACAGTTACATGAATTGCCCCCCCCCCCCTCCTCATACAGACCACACACTCAAGCGGCAGGTGGAGGATCTGATTCTAATTCTGGATTATTTAATCCTGAAGTCGGGCTCACAGACGGAGGTCGTTCCGTTCCGCACGTTCTCTTTGATGTCGTACGTTTTTCAGAACCGAGCGAACCCAGAACGGCGGAGCAAACACACGGCTCCTCAGAGAACCGCGGAATCCGACGCTAATCAACGTTCCCGCGGCGGGATCCGGCCGCGCCCGTCCGCCCCGCCGGCCCAGACGTTCTAACACGGACGGCGCGCGGGTTTACCTGCTGAAAACAGGCCTGGACCAGGTTCTCAGGGAACAGGTTCCGGATCAGGTCCAGGAAGGCGTCCATGCTGCTGACCTCCTGGTTCTTGGGTCCACCGCTGGCCTGGCTGGTCTTGAGCGCGGGGTTCCCCGGGTGAATCCCCAGAACCAGGATGACACCCAGGACTGCGGCGATGACGGTGGTGGACATGTAGTACACCATGGCCCGGGTTCCCATCCTTCCACTGGAGCGGGCGTCCAGACCCGCCAGACCTGAGAGAGAACAAAGAGAACCGATGAACCCCCCCCCCACTCCGGGACCCTGTAACCGTAACGACGGCCACTTTAATGTTCCGTCTGTCTCTGTGAAGCCCGTGTGGTAATGGGTTCCTCGTTGGCGGTCGCACACAGTGGAGCGGAGTCTTAATTTGGGGCTGGTTCTCCTTAACGTTGAGTTCCACAGATCGCCAGCCAGCGTGTCACACACTCATCAGTTCACAGATGGGTTCCATTTCCTCCCAACCAATAAAAAAAAAGATTACATTTTTGACGATACGTGCCACGTTCCTTCAGTTTTATTACCCGCAGAACCCCGATGAGGTAATCTGGATTAGGTCAGTGAGGATTAAGCTGCTGATTGCGGGTTTAATGAGGTGCAGGACGTGACTGCAGGGCTTTCCTGTTGGTGTCTTCCATTAGGTGGCGCCACAGCATATTCACATCCTCCATGTAGCACGTCATGAGTGACGTACAGTGTGGGAACAAACGTTCTAAGAACTATGTGCCCTATTTTCACAGATCCTTAGTGGGGGGGGGGGGGGGGTGATCTGATTTAGAGATCAACTCTTTAAATGTGCAATAAACCAATCGGCGCGTCCCTCGCTGTTCCCTTTAAGAGCCGGGTGGCGCTCTGACTTTGGCGGGTTGCTATTTTAGTGGTGCAGCTAGCGCTGTTCCATGAGGTTCTCCATGTTCCTGTGAATGGAGAACCCACAGTGTAGTGTGTGTTCTAAGTATCTGTCCGATTTAATAGCGTTCTGTTGGTTTCTGTGTTCCGTGACTTTGGACACGCAGCGGCGCCCGTGTGATTGATCCACCGCCCAACCAGATAGCGACCCACGTTTGACCGCCCACGTCTGGAGGGGGTGGACACGCCTCATTTCGGGACGGCCACGCCCATCGAGGAGCTATATTCACATGCAGGGTTGCTATTTAAACCTTGCAGAAAGGCGTAGACTGTTAAAGACTGATGCAGTAATGAGCATTGCGACGCGCCTTACACAGAGTGTCTAGTGTGTGTGAGTGTGTGTGAGTGTGAGTGTGTGTGTGTTACCGGTGATGAGGCTGGAGATGATCAGAGGGAGAATCAGCATCTTCAGCATCCTCATCAGAATGTCGCCGGGGAACGAGACCAGCATCAGAGTGTCCGAGTTCAGATCAGGAACGTAACGCAATAACAGACCCATCACTGAGCCTCCAATCACACCTGTACAGGAGTAGGACATGAATAAAGGACATGCCCACTTTTTAAACCACTGTGGGTTACGGGCAGCGCCTCCTTCTGGTCTGAGGTTGTCACCATCATCTGCGTCTTTATCTCTGACAGCAGCTTTAAATAAAGACCTGATAATCCCAACGTTATCCCTACATCACCCTAAACCTCACCCTGAACCTCACCCTCAACTTCGACCTAAACCTGAACCTGAACCTCATCCTGAACCTCAACCTCACCCTGAACCTCAACCTCACCCTGAACCTCACCCTCACCCTGAACCTCAACCTCAACTTCGACCTGAACCTCACCCTGAACCTGAAACTCAACTTCGACCTGAACCTCATCCTCAACCTGAACCTCACCCTGAACCCCAACCTCACCCTCACCCTAAACCTCAACCTCACCCTGAACCTCACCCTGAACCTCACCCTGAACCTGAATCTCAACTTCGACCTGAACCTCATCCTCAACCTGAACCTCACCCTCACCCTGAACCTTACCCTGAACCTGAACCTCACCCTGAACCTTAACTTCGACCTGAACCTCATCCTCAACCTCACCCTCAACCTCAACCTCACCCTCACCGTGAACCTCACACTGAACCTCAACCTCACCGTGAACCTCAACCTCAACTTTGACCTGAACCTCATTCTCAACCTGAACCTCACCCTGAACCTCACCCTCAACTTCGACCTAAACCTCACCCTCAACTTCAACCTGAACCTCACCCTCAACCCTCACCCTGAACCTGAATCTCAACTTCGACCTGAACCTCATCCTCACCCTCACCCTGAACCTTAACTTCGACCTGAACCTCATCCTCATCCTCAACCTCACCCTCAACCTCACCCTCACCCTCACCCTCACCGTGAACCTCAAACTGAACCTCAACCTCACCGTGAACCTCAACCTCAACTTCGACCTGAACCTCATTCTCAACCTGAACCTCAACCTGAACCTCACCCTGAACCTCACCCTGAACCTCACCCTCAACTTCGACCTAAACCTCAACCTTAACTTCAACCTGAACCTGAAACTGAACCTCACCCTCAACCCTCACCCTCAACCCTCACCCTGAACCTCAACACTGGATTCAACACGAGCAAAATTATGTGCACCCCTTCACAATGACATACAGGAGCAGGTCCTCACATCATCAATAAAGGATTATTTATTGAATTAATGACTTTGATTGTTCGTAGATCAGTTGTAATTTCTGAGGCCGCACTCTAGTTGGCGCCTCGTGCGTCGTATTTTAACAATATAAACAGGTTTAGCAGCAGACATTACCAATCACTGTCAGAGCAAGCAGGAGGTTGCGGGTGAACCAGCCACAGTGTTGTTGGAAAAGGTTTTCTTTAGGCTCCGCCTTGCCTTCCCGCTGGACCGCCGTGGCTCCGCCCACTTGTTTCCCCATCTGCTGGCTCATCGTCCCGCCTGTAAAGAAGTGAAAAGGTTTGTAATTATGGGATGTAAAAGGTCACCGGCGCTGCGGTCTGCTACTGTTATGTCCTGAAACCTCGTCACCTCAGAACCTCAGAACAGCAATCAGACTGTTAAACGTGTCTGGCTTTAAAACGGTGATTCAGCACGACACACACACACACACACACACACACACACACACACACACACACACACACACAGCTGAGCCATGCTGGATCTGGTTTTGCTGACATTGTGGATTTTACACAAAACCTAATAAAATAATGAAGACTGTAAAATGATCTGAGATGATAACGTATAGAATAACGACACAGAGAAGACGGCAGGACCACCAGTGCCCCCCTGTGGATCAGCAGGTTTAACACAAGGGATTCAGTTTCTGGTAAACATGGTAAAATCGTGATGATGTATGGTTGACCTAAAGATTACATGATGACGTGAGGCTGTGATGATGTGGTGACAACGTGAGGATGACATGAGGATTGCGGGTGAATGATTAAAGGATGACATGATGACCTGGCAGGGCGGCACGGTGGCTTAGTGGTTAGCATGTTTGCCTCTCAGCACTAGGGATTCCTGGTTCGAATCCCCATCTGGGTGGAGTTTCCATGTTCTCCCCGTGTCCGCGTGGGTTTCCTCCGGGTTCTCCGGTTTCCTCCCACAGTCAAAAAACATGGATCAAGTCAATTGAATTCTCCAAATTGCCCCATATAGAGTGTGTGTGTGTGAGAGAGTGTGTGCCCAGCGATGGATTGGCGCCCTGTCCTGGGTTTATCTGCCCAGCGCCCGAAACGTTCTCCCCTGGATGGGCATGGGGAACCCCACCGCGACCCTACTAGAGAATAAAGCGGGAGATAATGAATGAATGAATGATGACGTGGCGATATCGTGTTGACGTATGGTTGACGTAAAGATTACATGATGACGTGAGGTTGTAATGACGATGTGGCGACAACGTGAGGATGGCGTGGCGCCAACACGGCGATTGACGTAAAGATTACATGATGACTTGAGGTTGTGATGACGATGCTGCAATAAATTGAGGATGGCGTAGGGACGACAGGGCGCTTGACGTACAGATTACATGATGACTTGAGGTTGTAATGACGATGTGGCGACAACGTGAGGATTGCGACCCAACGCGGCGGTAAAATGACCAGATGATGACATGCCGACAACGTGAGGATGACGTGATGATCGTCCGTTGCATTGCCGGTGTTGTTGGATTGGCTCTGGCGTTTGGTCAGATAGAACATTAACACAAACGTTTTTAAGTGACGGTCGGATCCGAGGCAGCTGGTTCCGAGGCTGCGCCCGCCCGTCTCACGGTTACTTCTGTAAATGGAGTCGCTCTGCAGTCAGACCACGGTCTCGGTTCTCCGTCAGATCTCTGTCCCGATGTTGCCGTGTGCCAGGTCTCTGAGTCCTGCCACATTTACAGCCCGAGAACAAAGCGGACAGGTTTCAGCTGCTCAGGGGGCGGAGTCTCCCGTCCTCCAGGACAGCGTTACGATTTGGGAAGAACCGATAGATGGTGCAGATAGAGGTTTGACCTGACGGAGGAACCGGAGGACTACACATCAGGTTCTAACTCCTGTTGAAAGGATGATGTCATACTTCCTGTACTGTCAGTTTGTGTTTGGTTTGGTGAGGACAGAGTGGCTCAGTGGTTAGGGTATAGGGTCTATTAATATGAAGGTTGGGGGTTCAAATCCCAGGTCCATTAATGTTACCAATGTGGGCCCTTAAGCAAGACCCAAAACACTCTTTGCTCCAGAGGGACTGTATCACGACTGACCCTATGTTTCGGTCTTGGTAAAAACTTGTTAACTCAGCGGGGTTAGGGTATGGGTTCTATCAATCTAAAGTTTGGGGGTTCAAATCCCAGGTAAGGAGTGTGGTAGACCCCTCACATCTTGCTAGGGGGACTATACTGACCATGGTCTGAATTAAGGAAACTCTTTAAAGGGTTGAGGGTTCAAATCCCGGGTCCATTAATGTTACCAATGTTACCAATGTGGGCCCTTGAGCAAGTCCCTTTTTGCTCCAGGGGGACTGAACCATGACCATTCCTGTGTTCTGAACTTGGTAAAGATGTGGTAGCTCACTCTTTAGGGTATAGGGTCTATTAATCTAAAGGTTGAGGGTTCAAATCCCGGGTCCATTAATGTTACCAATGTTACCAATGTGGGCCCTTGAGCAAGTCCCTTAGCCCTTTTTGCTTCAAGGGGATTGTACCGCTCCTGTGTTCCGGAGTCGGTAAAGATCTATACGGGGGTCTATTAATCTGAAGGTTGGGTTTATACCCCGTGTCCATTAATGTTACCAATGTGGGCTCTTGAGCAAGCCCGGCTTGCTGCTCCAGGAGGCTCCATCATGACTGACCCTGTACTACAACCCCAACCTGGATAAAAGCGTCTGCCAAGTGACCTGACGTCATGTACTGTAACGCCGTCTGCTCCAACAACAGCACCACCTACAGGCTGACCGAGGTTCAATGGAAACTTGTTACTGGTAGCTGAACCTGGACAGTAACGGCGGGTGGAGGGGGTGGGGGTTCCGATAACTGTGTGAACTTGTCAAACGGAACCAGATCCTTTCAGACTCAGATTCCGTCGGCAAGCAACGGCATGCGGGTTCCGTACACATAACTGAACGCTGGATGTTTGTTCTGCCGCCAGAGAAGGAAAATAACGCGGCGGTGTACCGCGGACCATGTGAACGGGAGCTGGGATCTCGGTTCCGTCCGGGGTTATGCATCCCGCACGCACATCTGTCAGCACTCAGCGCTTTAAGAGCGCGCTGCGACGTCTAATCCCTCCACACAGAAGGAACATCATCTCCGGTTCCCTTCCAGCACGGCGCAGTCATAAGCCCAGGGCATAGAGGCGCAGAACACAGGGCAAGCGCCCGCACGCCAGCGGGGTCACGGGGGGTCAGCCGGGAATATGGAACGTCGTGCTATAGATTAAGAGATTACCGAAAAGTCTTAAGCCGTGATGTAAAGCCGTCAGGTTTTTCCGAAGTCGAGCGTGAGATGATCACGTGGAAGGAGAACCGCCGCCGCGAGGACAGGGCGAGGGTAAACGAGGTGAGCGGCCCGCGCCGTTTAAATAGCAACGCCGCGTGTGAATACATTTCCCTGACATCTCCACACGTTGACAACATCCATAGAACACACAATATACTGTGGGTTCTCCATTCACAGGAACATGGAGAACCTCATGGAGCAGCGTATTGAGTCCAGCCAGCTGCACCGCTCAAATAGCAACCAGCCAAAGTCAGAGCGCTACCTGGATCTTAAAAGTATGCCAATTGGTTTTTCACAAGTTACGCCCAGCAATTCCTTGGCCCCTCACTAGAGGAGGTCCAACCCCCAATATGAATACGCGTATGTAAGATGGTGGAACCAAACATTCCTCCAACGCAGGAGCCAGCGAGTGTTCCGCCAGTGAGGCTTTAACAGAGTGAGACAGGAAGAGTGCAATTGGACTTCTGGAATGAAGGATGGATTACAGGGTGTTAAACGTCCTGATGGCCTCCAGGTGAGAATCGTCCTGTAATCTGCTGGAATGCCACTGGATGATCGTTAAAGACCCGCCAGGTGGCGAACGCCCGATAATGATTTAGGAGCGTTTTTGCGAGGCCGTCAGCTTCGCGGGTTAATGACCTCAATAATGAGGATGCTTTTCGTGTGTTGTCAGAATGGGTGAGGACGAAATAGCTAAAAGCCTGCACTCAAGTATTTTAACGTGAATAAAAAATGGACTTGTGATGACGTTTCCTACAAACGGTGTACAAACATTAATTGAATCGCCCACGCTGCGCCGTTGAAATAGCATTCCGCCAAAGTCAGAGTGCACCTGGCTCTTAATGGGACGCGCTGATCGGTGAATCGCACATGATGTCCGACGACACACCCACCCACGATAGCAACGACACGCCGACACACCCCAAATCGAGCTGGACGACTCGCTAATGAAATAAATAGCTAAAATAGTAATATAAAAATACAAATAAATTAAAAATGAAAATAACATGTGCCACAGTCACGACTCACACTGACCTTCAATCAGCTGTTACGCTGCTTAAATGTCTGATGTGGATAAAAAAACAATAATATTAAAAACAATAAATAAAAATACTATAAACAATAAAATAAATAAATACTATGTTAAAATGATGTAAGACTTCGGATGTGGCTCCTGTGGTTTCTGGGTTGTCTTTACAGATTTGTAACCAAGGCAGATGAAACACAGAGGTGTGTGTGTGTGTGTGTGTGTGTGTTTAGTGGGATTAATATACTGATTGTTGTGGATGGGCATTATGACTGGATGAAGTTCTAATCCCTTCAGATGAGGACTGGAGAGAACCTGCTGCCTGTGCGGTGGGTGATGCCTAATTATTCCTCTCTGGATTATCATTTGCTGGAATAATAAATCACGGTAATGGGAATAATTGGGTTCTAATCGGGGTAATTATGGGTAATAATGGGAAATCGTCTGCTGGCGAACCGTTCTCATTGTTAAAATGCGTTTTAGCAAAGCGGCGGTTAAAAAAAAAAACGGAACCCTGGAACTGTGTTCAATCCCGTAGATTAGAACATCGTGAATCATTTAAAGAGCCGGGACGTCGCCGGGGCTGATCTGATCTGATGGAGGTTTACACTGCGTTAGTCATCAGCTCTGCTGAGGTCGGGCACCGATGTGGGGAGGGAACTCTATGAGCTTTGAGGTGGTAAATCATCATCAACAGCCTGGAAGCCGTGTTTATGGGTCTGCATGCAGGGTGGCGCCAACAAGGTTGCAAAAAAAAATGATGGTGACCACTTAAACTTAGAACAGTAGAACCTAAGAGAACCTAAGAGCATTTTCACAAACACGGTGCAAAGCTAACCAGCTTGGATTGGACTCTGGAGCAACAGGAGATGGTCAGGTGAGTCCAGATCTGCGCGGTTCCAGAGCGATGGGTGCACTCGAGGTGGCTGAAGTGATACCAAGTGTCTACAGTACACCGTGTGGACGGGGCTACGATCTGGTGGGGGGTGCTGCGGTTGGTCAGGTCCAAAGAATGAGGTCAGCTGACCTGAATATACGGAACCACCAGGCTCTTCCATCAAGGTATCTGCTCTCGTCAGGTTCCCGAGATGTTGACGTCAGGATTCATCAGGTTCACATTCTGAGAGAGTGGTTCAGGGAACGCGAGACCACATTCTCACGCATGGAACCCCGCTGAGAACCTTTTGAGACTCTGAGGTCCACATCTCCATCATCAACACAAGATCCATCCTTTATCTTCCGCTTTATCCTCTACCTAGGGGAGAACGTCTCGGGTGCTGGGCAGATACACCCAGGACAGGGGGGCAATCTATCGCTGGACACACACTCACACAAACACACTCTATATGGGGCAATTTGGAGAATTCCATTGACCTAGATCCATGTTTTTGGATGTGCGGGGAGAACACCCAGATTGGGATTTGAACCTGGAAATCCCTAGCGCTGAGAGGAGAACATGCTAAACCATTAAGCCACCGTGCCGCCTCATCAACACAAGACAAACTTTGAGAACGTGTGATGTCATCGGGGATGAAGGCGTTCTGACTGAGTACCAGGGAGTGGGGTGCTGGTGGGGGGGGAGGGGGCACCAACATCATCACTGTTCGAATCTGATGACGCTCTCTCTTTCCTTTCGTCTTTCTCTTTTCTCCCGATGCCCCTCCCCCTCCACCCCCCACCAGTGTATTTGTCTCTGTGGGATTGTAATCGGCGTTAATCTGAGTGCATTCATCTGTTGTTTGAACTCCTTAAGCACACATCTGCTCCCCTCACCCCGCTAAAGCCCCGCTATTTAGCCCTAATCCACAAACGCCCTCCAGTTTCGTTCGTTTAGTGGAACAACGACCCCCCCCACCCGACCTCCCCCCACTCTGTATCTCACCCGGCGATCAACACACCGGTTTTCCATAAACACACGGCAGGCGACTCGGAACGTTGTGCGAATTTTACAGTGAGACACGAGAGAGCAGAACCCACAGAACCTCTGACCGGCGGAGACGACCCCCTCAGGGGGTCCAGTTCTGTAATTACATTCAGAATTGTAGAGTCTCCGAGACGTCCACGTGACGTTCGGGTTTGCATGAGGATACGCCACATGTGTGGGGGGGGGGGGGGGTGGCTTTAACCCTCATGGCTCCGGGCAGCTGTACCATGACGGACCCTGTGTTCCAACCCCAACCATCAGGTTTGGGGGGGTACATGCTGGGCAATTTCTGGGCAATTTGGATTTAATTCACCTTGATCCATGTTTTTTGGACTGTGGGAGGAAACCGGAGAACCCGGAGGAAACCCACGCCGACATGGGGAGAACATGCAAACCCCACCTAGATTGGGATTCGAGTCCCTAGCGCTGAGAGGAGAACATGCTAAACCACTAAGCCACCGTGCCGGACGTCTCGGAGACTCAACAGATCTACCTCAACAGGTCTACTTTAATTTCATGTAAAATTAAAGGGTTCATCATCTGATGTTGCGCACCGATGCACGCAGTACTGACCTGAGGGACACAGACCTGATTAAGGTAGACCCGGAGTAACGCCGACCCGAGTAACACTGACTTGAGTAACACAGAAATGATTAAGGTAGACCCGATTAACTCAGACCCAATTAAGGTAGACCCAATTAAGGTAGACCCGATTAAGGTAGACCCAATTAAGGTAGACCCAATTAAGGTAGACCCGATTAAGGTAGACCCAATTAAGGTAGACCTGATTAAGGTACACCCGATTAACTCAGACCCGATTAAGGTAGACCTGATTAGGGTAGACCCAATTAAGGCAGACCTGATTAAGGTACACCCGCTTAACGCAGACCCGATTAACGCAGACCTGATTAAGGTAGACCTGATTAAGGTAGACCCGATTAACGTAGACCCAATTAAGGCAGACCTGATTAAGGTACACCCGATTAACTCAGACCCGATTAAGGTAGACCTGATTAAGGTAGACCCAATTAAGGCAGACCTGATTAAGGTACACCCGATTAACGCAGACCCGAGAAACGCCAACTCGAAAAATGTAGACCTGTGTAACGCAGAACCAAGTAACCCTGAGCGTGCTGTAGGAACGGGTGGGGGGGTGGGGGGGTTGATGAGTCTTACCTGTGCTGGCCGTTCGTCTCTCCTCTGTTCATACCGAGGCATCAGGACAGATGCACTGATGACTGACTGATGCAGGGAGAGAGAGAGAGAGAGAGAGAGAGAGAGAGAGAGAGAGAGAGAGAGGAGAGAGGGGGGAGGCAGAGGGAGGGAATCACACTGTTTGCGTCATCTGAGGAAATTCAGATAAATAAACCCAGCTTGATTCATCACTCACTAAACCTCTCTCACCCTCTCTCTCTCTCTTTATCCATTGTATTTCATTAAATCACCTGTAAATCCAATCTCAGTATTTCGTTCCTTTTTTTTTCAGAAACAGATTGGCGCTCTAGAAACAGATTGCCCCCCTCCCTGCGACCCAGGTACACAATTAAGCAGAAGATAACGAGATGAGGTGTTAATTAATAAAAACACAGAGTTTAACTCTATTCCATCTGTTTTAAATTAACAGAATTAATTTATTTAAATTCACTGAATCACGTGATGATTAATTATTTCTGAGCGTGATCTCATTCAGAACGCTCCAGGCTCACAGACGCAGTTCCACACTTTGTCCACAGGAGGGCCACCAGCATCACGCACACAGGGAAACGTCTCGTCAGTGGGTCTCTGAGTAACGTGCGCTTTAAAGACTTTACTCAACAGTTTGTTAATCATTCATTCATTATATTCCGCTTTATCCTCTATTAGGGTCGCGGGGGGTTCCTCATGCCCATTCAGGGGAGAACGTTTCGGGCGCTGGGCAGATACACCCAGGACAGGGGGGCAATCTATCGCTGGACACACACTCACTCACACACACACACACACACTCTATATGGAGCAATTTGGAGAACTCAATTGATTTGATCCATGTTTTTGGACTGTGGGAGGAAACCGGAGAACCCGGAGGAAACCCACGTGGACATGAGGAGAACATGTAAACTCCACCCAGATGGGGATTCGAAACCGGGAATCCCTAGCGCTGAGAGGAGAACATGCTAAACCATGAAGCCACCAGTTTGTTATTATTTTGATAATTAGATCGCTGATGCTGATGATCATCGGTACCCAACACGAAACAGTGACTATTAATTAAAGGTGAATGTTCGTAACTGAAGGGCGGCATGGTGGCTTAGTGGTTTGGCATGTTCTCCTCTCAGCGCTGAGTTCGAATCCCAATCTGGGTGGAGTTTCTATGGTCTCCCTGTGTCGACGTGGGTTTCCTCCGGGTTCTCCGGTTTCCTCCCACAGTCCAAAAAACATGGATCAAGATGAATTGAATCCTCCAAATTGCCCCATATAGAGGGTGTCTGTGTGAGTGAGCGTGAGTCCAGTTGCCCCCATGTCCTGGGTTTATCTTCCCAGTGCCCGAAACATTCTCTGCTGGATGGGGAAACCCCCCCCAGGATGCCCAGCAGATGGCTGCAGTTTTGGGTCGAGCAACGATTTGAGGAACTGGTCCCGCCTCCATGTGAGTGATGTCATAATGAGGAGTGATGTCATAACGTCTGGAGACGTCGTTTTTTCAGTGTGTGAACCTGGACACACCTCTTTTCAAGACGGCCAGTTGTTAGTTTTTCCATTTGTTTAATATCTGTACATGTCTGTCCTGCACTGTTGTTGCTGCCTGGCCGCTCAAGGAGGACGAGTCCCCCACTGAGTCTTGGTCCTCACAAGGTTTCTTCCTTAAATAACAACATAAAAGGGAGTTTTTTCTTGCCACTGTCGCTTCGGCTTTGCTCTTTGGGGGTTTAAAGGCTTTTCATTCTGTAAAGCTGCTTTGTGACAATGTACTGTTGTAAAAAGCGCTATATAAATAAATTACTTGACTTACTTGACGGCCACGCCCATGCCCATGGAGACCATATTCACACGGCGAGTTGCTATTTAAGCGGAGCAGGCAGACTGCGTTATAATGGACTGCTGTGTGGCACGGTGTGGTTTCCACGGCGACGCAGGTTTGTTATGAATCAGGTTGCAGTGTTATTGTTTTCCGTGGCAGATGGACGCGCGCCGGACGGACGCGCGCTCGAGTACCGGACACGCCGGCGCGCCGCGAGCTCAGACGCGTGCGCACTGCGAGCGGGTTGCTAACCCAGGCTAACAGGTCGAGCAGCTGTCAGGTGGTTTACCCTCGGGCTGCGCGTACACCCACTGCGTCACAGACTTCATCTCAGCGCCGCCACGCCCCGCGTTCCACCAACTCCTCCACCTGCAGGACCGACACGTTCCTCAAGCAACCAGGAGACGCTCATCATCCCCAATCTCCAGAAAGATCAATTCATTCAACTCTGTATCAATAAAATGTCTCTCCATCACCCACTCTCACTTTTCCTCTCTCGCCCTCTCTCACTATTGTTCTCTCTCTCTCTCTCCATCACCCACTCTCTCACTTTTCCTCTCTCGCCCTCTCTCTCTCTCTCTCCATCACCCACTCTCTAGTTTTCCTCTCTCACCCTCCATCACTATTGCTCTCTCTCTCTCTCTCCATCACCCACTCTTTCACTTTTCCTCTCTCGCCCTCTCTCTCTCAATGTCGCTCTCTCTCTCTCTCCATCACCCACTCTCTAGTTTTCCTCTCTCCGCCCTCTCTCTCTCTCTGTCGCTCTCTCTCTCTCCATCACCTACTCTCTAGTTTTCCTCTCTCGCCCTCTCTCTCTCGCTCTCTCTCTCTCCATCACCCACTCTCTCACTTTTCCTCTCTCGCCCTCTCTCTCTCTCTCTCCATCACCCACTCTCTAGTTTTCCTCTCTCGCCCTCCATCACTATTGCTCTCTCTCTCTCCATCACCCACTCTTTCACTTTTCCTCTCTCGCCCTCTCTCTCTCTCTGTCACTCTCTCTCTCTCTCCATCACCTACTCTCTAGTTTTCCTCTCTCGCCCTCTCTCTCTCACTATCGCTCTCTCTCTCCATCACCCACTCTCTCGCTTTTCCTCCCTCACCCTCTCTCTCTATCGCTCTCTTCCCATCACACTCTCTCTCTCTCACCTCTCTCTCTCGCTCTGGCCCTCTCGCTCTCTATCTCTGTTCCTCTCTCTCTCTATCGTTCTCTTGCTGTCACTCTCTCTCTCACCTCTCTCTCTCTCTGGCCCTCTCTCTCGCTGTAGCTCTCTCTCTCTCTCTCTGACCCTCTCTCTCTCTCTCTCCCTGTCACTCTCTCACTCCGTCTCACCTTTCGCTCATTCTCGGTCACTTTTCCTCTCTCTCTCTCGCCCCTTTCTTAGTTGCTCTCTCTCTCTCTCTCTCTCTGAACACTTATCACCTGAATTCAATAACATTCAGATTCATGTCTGATTAGTTCCTGTGTGGTTCTCTCTCTCTCTCTCTCGCTCGCCCTCTCTCTCTCTTTTCCTCATACCACACATGTAGACACACACTCGCATGAATGAGAGTCAACACTACGGTTACACACACCAACAAAAGCTGCGGTGGAGTGAATCTACACGTGCACTCATCAGTCACCCGAGAACCCTCCCACACGAGAACATGTACACACACATTCTACTGTCTCACACACTTACACACACACACACACACACACACACACACACACACACACACACCCCGTCTCGCAGGACATCCGGATTGAGAGGCCGTCTCAGGGATGCTCTGTAATCGTCAGTGTGTTTTAAACACGGCGCGTTCCGCTGAAACTCCACACCGCAGAACCTTCTACACTGCCACTTCAGAGTGCGCGTGTGTGTGTGTGTGTGTGGGATGTTATATCCACAGAATCAATCAAAGCCAAGTGCTGGAGAACGAGCCGGCGATATCCATCGGAACCCCGGGTGCTCGGGGTCTGTGGAGTAAGTGCAGACAGCTGGTTAAGTGGCAGCGAGCAGATGGTTATCGCGCCGGCGTTTCGTGGTCCCGCGTTCGCCCCGGACTCACACGACGGCGTCGTCCGGCACCAACCGCCCCGGACGGCGGGATGCGAGCGCCACGGAAACGCCGCTGTTACGTTTTTTTTTTTTTACAATCGTATGTCGTCACAAAGCAGCTTCACAGAGTTCTAAACCTTTAAACCCCCAAAGAGCAAGACCAAGAGACAGCGGCAAGACAAAACCCCCTGCTATTGATATTTTGAGGAAGAAACATTGTGAGGACCGAGGATCAGTGGGGGGGGGACTCATCCTCCTTGAGAGTCCTTGTGGGGGGATAGCATCAACAGTGTAGGGGACAGCCATGTACAGATCATGTGGTGATCATGTGACCAGTATTTAACAATTGGAAAACTCTGGACGCACCGCCAGATTCGCATCGGGTGGCGGGGCGGGGGTGGGGGGGCACGTGGCGTGCCGTGTTTAGACCTGAGCCAAGTCCCGTGAAGTAAGCAACCCCGGGCCGGCGGTCGGGCAGCGGGAACCAAACCTCCCATGTCTGACTACGAACTCCAGAACCTTTCGTTCTCGCACCCCGGGCCCCGAACGTCGTACCAACGTTCCAAACGCTTGGCGCGGCTGTCCCGTGGGTTCCGTGTCAGAATGAACTCTTTTCTGTTTCTGCATCTGATGAGGAAACCGCAAAGCAACGCGATGACCGGCAACCTGACTGCAATTTCCGGCGCGTTCCACGTTCTACAGCTGCAGATCTTCTGGAACACATGGCAGCGTGCAGATCGAGGACATATGGGAAATTAAACCACAGTTTATTGTCTCACAGCAGCTTCACAGTGTTCTAAGTCTAAGGGTTCTGTCGTACGCCCTGCGGAAGGCGCGTCCTAATGTCCAGTCGATTTAATGGTGAGAGACAGCGCGGAACGGGACAACGGTGTCTCAATTTCGGTGCCAACAGTTATAATATCCATCTATCCATCCATCCATCCATCCATCCATCATCTTCCTCTTAATCCTGTACTCGGGTCGCTGGGGGTTCCCCATCCAGGGGAGAACCTTTACACCCAAGGACCGGGCGTCAATCCATCGCTTGGCGTACACATGCACTCAGACACACCCAAACGCCAAATGGGGCAATTTGAAGAATTTAATCCACCTTGAATCTACGTGGGACTGTGGGAGGAAACCGGAGAACCCTGAGGAAACCCACGCGGACACGGGGAGAACATGGAAACTTCACCCAGATTGGGATTCGAACGTGAATCCCCAGCGCTGAGAGGAGAACATGCGGTCTTCAGTGTGTAACAAAGTGTTCTATAATGGAACCCCAACCTCATCTGGAGTTTTAGGACGAATCAAGCCAGGCGGTTTCATACTACATCGGTGTATGACCTTCAGAACCTTTGGAGCTCAGGTTCTAGAGCGGGAGCCAGTTGGTTTATTGGCCGCACGTTGCCTCCGGTTACAGATTTAGCACCGGCTTGCTCATCCGTTGCGAGAAGTTGTGTTGGGATGAGGTGGCCCCGCCCACTTCCACCCCGTCCCTCAGAGTCCAACCTGGTTCTCATCAGTCATCAGACGACTTGACGACGACCCACTGCTCCCATAATGGAGGGCTTCCTAGAACCGGAGTCTCCTCCTGGGCCTCGTAAATCGTCTTCATGCTGCCGCGCGTTTATCCGACTCTCCACACGGGGCAGCGGAGCAGGGTAAGAGCAGGCCAAGAACCGCCCGAGAACAACCCGGGACAGGGCTCCACTGTGCACAGCGTCATTAAGACGCCTGCAGAACGTTGCTGGACCGCCCGGGATTCGGACTTAATGAGGACGCCGGTGACAGATGGCTCTACCGGCGGACAAAGAAATTCCAGCGTCCAATCAGACGTAATCTGACCTGCGGATGCGAAGAACAGCAACGGTTCTCGCTATCTGTACTCATCAGGATGAAACGGAACACTGTGGCAGGAGAACCAGGAGAAACCCGCTGTTGATACAGAGAGTAAACGTACCTGAGGAACGACGGTCCTGCTGGGAGAACATCCTGTAGACAGATCAGATCAAAGACTTTACACAGAACTCACGGAGGCCTTTAAAGGGGAGGACATGTTCTCCGTGGTTCTGAGGGCCGGAACTGTGAGCATGACATCATGAAATCTGAAGACTGACCGAGAACTATAGAACCTTATTTTAATGATCTTCAGCAAATCGTCAACCGCGCACCGCGCAGCCTGATTCAGGGCGTGTCCGTGTGTCTGCGCCACCATAATGACGGGATAAGAGTGAGAAGTTCTGTACCAGATGACGAGAGTAACCAACGACATCAAAGGGATGTGCAATTCAATATGACGGTCCATATCAAAGGGTTCCAACTATTTTGATTGACAGAGAGAGAGAGAGAGAGAGAGAGAGAGAGCAACAGAGAGAGATACAGCGGCGGCCGAGAGAGAGAGAGATACAGCAGCCGAGAGAGAGTGAGAGACAGCGGCCGAGAGAGAGACAGCGGCCGAGAGAGAGAGACAGCGAGAGAAAGCAGGTGGTTAAAGTGTTGAGTTATCAGTCTGAAGGTCGTGGGTTCAAATCTCAAGACTGAAGTTTGGTCTGAATACAGATTCAATAGAACCACCACAGAGCAGGGGTTATTGGGTGGGTGCGTTAGTCCTATCCCATCAGTGTCACTGCAGAACCGACAATCGACAATCCACCACCCAAATTATACCTGTTCTGTGATGCTCCTGAGAACCAACAGGGGACTAACAACTACAAAGAACACAGAAGTCCATCTATATGGTAAGTGGAGTAAGAAGGGGGCGTGGCCTAACTTTGGACTGCTACTGTACGTGTGTGTGAGGAATTTAGGAGTACACCTTTATTCCGAAACATGTTTGTACGGGTGCTACGACAACAAACCTCATTATCTGAGCATCTGAGAAGCTCTCTCTCTCTCTCTCTTTCTCTCTCACCTTTAAACTGTAGGTTCTGCCGTTGATCTAGTACGTACCGTTTAATCTGTAAAGTAAGCGAGCGTGATATGTTGGACACATGATTTCCGTAATACAATTATTTATATTATATTATTAATTATAGACGGTGGCTTAGTGGTTAGCACGTTCGCCTCTCAGCACTAGGGATGGGGAACCCCCCCCCCCCCGACCGATGTAAAGACCCTATAACTGTTGTGTGCGCGCCGTACATACGAAAGTCGAGCCCTGCGACAGGATCAGAAGCCTGCCGAGACACGAAGGGGGCAGCGCAAAGGCCCCAAACTCCCGACGGCTGGCCCGAACCGAGGCGTGACGGACCCATCTGTCAGATGCTCCACGGCGCTGACTGATACCCCCCCCCGACCTCTGCCCTCTACCTCGGTTGCCACCAAGCCGCCGGTGTGGCAGGTCTGGAACGTTCAGCGCGGCCCGCGGCGAGGCGCAATCGGAAACACATGCTGGAGAGCCATGCAATGGGCTCGGGAAGGGAACACCGGGGGGGGGGGGGGGAGGTGTCGACATGAGGAGGTAAGGGGAGGACGTCCTGGAGGAGGTCGGAACTGGACGAGAGGACGGTGAGTCAGAAAGCAGACGCTGATGTAATGAGACGTTGGCCGAGGATGAGAGAGGAGGCTGTAATGGACCGGGAGGTTGACCGCGGGGATGAGCGAGCCCACTGTGCGAGAGTTCGTGGGTGTGTGCGAGAGCGAGCGCGAGTGCGAGGCACAGAGCCTCACTTTTCCTGTCAGCCCCATTTCTCCGTAATTGACATAATAGCTACGTTACAGATTGTGACAACGAAAACACATGAGGACACCGACTTCTGATTACGTCCCGCAGTCGGAGACCGAAGCGTGGAGGAAGCAGGTCGTTACCCATCAGCCCCTGTAATAACAGCTCCATTAGTTAGGAGGGCAGGGCAGCTCAGTGGTGAGGGTGATGGTCCACCGCTCTGTAGGCTGGGGGTTCTGATTATCAATGTGGGCCCTAAAATGAGACCCCAACCCCTTATTTGCTCCCAGGATCAAGGCTGAACAATTTTTTCTACAACATTTGTCTACTATGTATACACACTACTAGTATGTACCATGTAGTATGCATTACGTAGTATTTAGCATGCAGTACGTAGTATGTAGAATGCAACATGTGCATCAAATGTTTAGTATGAAGTATGGTGTATGTGGTATTTAGTATGCAGTACGCAGTATGTAGTTTGCAGAATGTAGTATTTAGTATGCACTATAGAGTTTTTAGTATGTAGTTTGCTATATGCAGTATTTAGTATTTAGTATGTAGTATAAAGTAGTATAAAATATGCAGTACGTAGTATGAAGTATTTAGTACGTAGTATGAATTATACAGTATTTAGTATGTAGTATAAAGTATGCAGTACGTAGTATGAAGTATTTAATATGTAGTATGAAGTATACAGTATTTAGTATGTAGTTTGCCGTATGCAGTATTTAGTATGTGGTATAAAGTATTTATTAAGTAGTATGAAGTATATAGTATTTAGTATGTAGTTTACAGTATTTAGTACGTAGTATGAAGTATTTAGTACGTAGTATGCACTATGTAGTATTTAGTATGCAGAATGCCATATGTAG
Organism: Corydoras sp. C115; assembly: GCA_019802505.1. NCBI lineage: Eukaryota > Metazoa > Chordata > Actinopteri > Siluriformes > Callichthyidae > Corydoras > Corydoras sp. C115. The sequence goes on from JAFMOC010000467.1 coordinate 424,174, forward strand.
TATGTAGAATGCATATGTGCAAGTGTGTAGTATGAAGTAGTATTTAGTATGTAGTATGAAGTATGCAGTCCGCAATCACTTGTTCAGAATGACCTGATGTATTATGGGATGTATTATAAGTTTCGGTTGATGGGGGCCCAGGTCACAGAGGTGGCGCCGCACAACCTCCAACCCTCTATGTTTGGATGGCCTTTGTGGTGCAGGATCAGCCACATGCCGTGCACGTTCTCTTGACCGGGTTCTTTCAGGCCCTTAACCCGAAGCCAGAAGAACGAAGCCGTAGGGTTCCGTAAGGCGAGAGTCCAAAACTGAAGCGATTGGAATGATGGAGCTCTAAGATCTCCGGCCATCCTCTGTTCCAAACCCATGAGGCTTTCATTTCTCTCCGGGATGTTCCGGAACCTTCTCCAACGGCTCCTTCTCGTCAGGCGCTTGTTTTGTTTGGCCCTCGCGGGAGCAGACGAGCGTTTCTGTTTTGTTTAGCGGCGCGCAGGTGTGTGGGGCTTGCAAGAGGAGCGTCCCGGTGAGGCTCAGGGTGTAAAAAATGCCTCTCGCGCAAACGAGAATTGCTGGTTTCCAGGACCTGACAAAGCCCTCGGCTTTCTGTGAATGGCCGGGAGCGGGAGCGTGGAGGAGCCAGTGAGCCACGGCGTGAACGAGTGACTCACTCCCTCCGTCCGTCCGTCCGTCCGTCCGGTTCTGTTGCCGTTTGGACTGCGGCGCCGTGAGCCATGTGAACTCTCGCTGCCCCGACCCACTCGGTCCTCCTTCCTTGAGCACCTCCAAGCCTCTCCTCTCCCATTCACACTCTGCCTCGATCCGAGCAACGGGCCCCGGGGCCGAAATATCTAAGTACACAGAGGGCGAGTCGAGACACGGCTGGAGACACGGAACGGCGGGGGGGTGGTCGGGGGGGGATTATGGAATGACAGGCGAATGCCAGGAGGAAGGAATGCCACGGGGAGAAAGGGAAATCCTGTGAGGAGGTACGACCACTTTCTTCAGTTCAGATGATTACAGTGTGTGAGATGAAACGTGGACAGTAGAACCTGAAGAACGTGTGTGTGTGTGTGTGTGTGTGTGTGTGTGTGTGTGTGTGTAAAAACCATTTCCACTCCTGGGGTCCTTCAATCTCACTCTTTCACTCATCTCCTCTCTTTCCTATCCCGGTCCTCTCTCAGTGGGGCAGCCATGTAACTCAACACTTCATCCCTTTGTTCTTATCCTTTTATCTTCCTGACGTTTTTGGGATAAATGTTTTTTTTTTTTTTTTTTTTCTTGGATAAATCCATCTCATCAGGTAAAAGGATGAGGGAGACGAAATGAGCGTCAAGCCAGACAGTCATAGAAAAAATACATCAAGAATCGCGTCTAGCCCTTAATTGGCGCTGCTCGTTGAAACTGTATTAAAGCGTTACGGTGCGAGGGGGCGTGGCATTATAGTAAATAAACCGCATAAAGAGTTGTTATTAATCCCGACGTGCAGTGGAGTACTCTTTACGTGATTTATTCACAATAATACACAACCTCGAGTGTCTTATTGCTTTGATAAAAAACGTACAAACACACTATAATAAAAAAACAAGCTTTGATTTATAATTGTGTTTATTAAAAACTAAATCGTTAATTATCTGATCTTCCGCCATGTAATCTAGTCCGGATTTTAAAGAGAACGCTGATCGCTAAGTAACAGGATTCTGCTTTCTCTAACAGTCAAACACTGCCGTCTAGTGTCCAAATTACAGAACGCAGTTTAGTGCTGATCTCTGTTTATATTAATCGGTATTTTATTATTTAATTAATGTATTGTATATCACAAATTGTGATAAGAATGTGAAGCAGAAGAGGGATGTGGTATTGTTAATGAAGTCACGGCTGGACAAACGGCTCAGCCAATCAGATTGAAGGAGTGGAACAATCCGTTTTATTAATAACCCTAACAGACAATCCCGTCGTGGGGACAGCATGGTGACGGTCGCTAAAATGGGGCCCAGAGTCGCAGCAAGAATTTTGGTATGTTCTTTAACTTGATTTGATGTTGCGTCAGCTTGTTCCTCTGTTTTTTTAAGCAGAATGGAAAGTGGAGCTGGTTCCGCAATGGAACAGAAGTTCTTTACACTTCCAACACACCATAACACGTCTCACTTAAAATGCCTCTGTGATGACGACGGGGTCATGACTCGATCCAGAACGCAAGGGAATGGCAACGATCCCGAATCTGACCGACCGCAACAATTGCGGCTGACTAAAATTACAAGACAGGCAGGAATTCAAAATCATGACGCCATTGTTAACGGCAGCGGGATGAGCGGCCTTCGCCCACCTGTGTCCGCGCCGATCGTTACGCTCGGAGCTTTGTTTTTTGCTTAACTCTATATGATATACGATGCCAAAAATGTGCTGGAAAGCTAATTTTTGCCAGGTATATCTGCACATGTACCGCTGGGAACCAGGGTAACGGTCCACAATCCACTGACTTTGTCCGGAAAGCCTTTGCTTGGGTGTGAGTTGAGGGGTGTGATACATGAGTGGCTGGATGGACGGACTGATGGAATGAATGGCGACTTAAAAAAGCATTTGGCCGCAGCAATCTTCATGGGTAACAACGTTTCAAACCACAGGTTAACGTTAGTAGGCAAATTTTGGAGACTAAATTGTCCCAGGTGTAGATGTTTGAGCGATTGCACATGAGCTCTGACATTGAGGAGTAATGAAAATGATGACGTATGGCGCTCGAAAGAAACATTGCACGTGGTGTTGATACAATTTCAACTCAAAACTGTTCCAGACACGGAGAACACGAATATCAAAGCCATGTGCAACGTCGGGATACAAATCGGAACATTTGTCCAGGTGTTCAAACTCGGTTCCAGCTGGTTCCCAGATGATCGCGAGCCAAAATGAAACCCCCTTCATGGAATCAGTTCATGACCTTCATTTAAACTACACGACGATGTTCGTTTTGGTTTTTAAATGCAGTTCGATGTTTTTTTTTTTTTTTTTTTTTTTTTTGCTGTGAGATTTTTTACATTCCATTCGAGGAAACTTCAGTTGACAAGCAGCAAGCTACAGCCATGTGTTACCATGAAGCAAGGAAATTAAAGGCAAACCATTTGTAAACATCGCACGTTTCGTCACTGGTTGTTCTATTTTGGCGATCTTTAGCGAGCCTTCAACCGTGCGGCTTGAATTAGTGCGTGTCGGCGTGTCTTTGCGATCGTAACGATGGGAAAAGTCGGCCCTGCATGAGGCGAAAAAAACAATAGGTTTGTATTAATTCTATTAATTGTTAATAAGTTTATTTATATTGTTTATTTCCATAATTAAATAATATATATATATAATTGAAAATTTATTTATTATTATTATTATTATTATTATTATTATTTATTAAATTTAAAAATAAATAATCAATTAATTATTACCAGTGTCACGTCGCTACTCCACCAGATTTTACAAATATTTTGGAAACGTGCCCACTGTGCTGTCTACATGCAAATTCTAGCGGTGTTCGTGTCATCGTGTCGATTTTACGGTACTGAAAAAAATCCTATAGTTCTAAAGACAACAGCGATCAAGGCGACGTGCGCTCGTCCGAAGTCGTCCCTTCTCACAGCGACAATTGGCGCGATAAGAACTAATTCCCACACTTAACGCCGATGTAAGTGATCAGCCAAGACATGTTAGGAATGCCAAATTCTGCTGCTTTGTGTTTGCACTCGAGCTAACCACAATTATCATGCAGGTGCATGCCAAGAAACATCACAGACTTGTCCAATCAACATCGGTAATGATGAACAAAAACATTTAAATAGAACAAAATACGCCAGTAAATGTCAACAACATCTTAATCCCGCGTGAGATCAGACTCGTTAAAGGAAGAATCTCTGACGACCTGCAGGTCCCTTCGCCGAATACATAATGACATGGGTTCTTAATAACTAGCTTGAAAAATTATTATCGTAGAAGGGTGTACATCTGCGTGTGCGATTACGACGATTTTTTCTCATGTAAATAAATTAAATTAATTTACTTTTTGCTGCGTCATGGACCACATGCTCTGAACCCAACCATGGAGTTGGGGTATGTAATAAATTGGGGCACGCGTTGGATAAAATGCATCCACAGTAATCTAGTGTACCAATTTACAACTAAATTAGGCTAACTGATTGTGTATTGTTTTTATTCATATACTTTTTTTTTGCATGCTTGGTGACGTTGCCTGACTAATGAGTCAGATACTGTACCTCTAATGCCCCGTCTTGGGTCGCTTGTAACAGACTTACTTAATTACTACAACATGCCTGCCATTGCCATTGGTAACTATAATGTGTTTTATATAGTAACATATTTTTATTTGTATTATATTAGTTGGTGGCGTATTGGTTAGCACGTCTGCCTCTCAGCTCTGGGCATCCAGGTTTGAATCCTGAGGTGGTTGGGATTTTTCAGATTTCCTCCCACAGTCCAAAAACACGGATTTAAGGTCAACTAAATGCTCTAAATTGCCCCTATATAGTGTGATGTCTGTGTGAGCGAGTGAATTGGGGCCTTGTCCATGGTGCATCTGCCTGGCGCCCGAAACGTTCTCCCCTGGATGGGCATGAAGAACCCCCCTCCCCCAATGTTTCGGGCATTGGGCAGATACATCCAGGACAGGGGGGCAATCTATCGCTAAGGAACACACTCACCCACACGGACACACTCTATATGGGGCAATTTGGAGAATTCAATTGACCTTGATCCATGTTTTTAGAGGAAACCGGAGAACCCGGAGGAAACCCACGCGGACACGGGGAGAACATGCAAACTCCATCCAGATCGGGATTCGAACCGGGGATCCCCAGCGCTGAGAGGAGAACGTGCTAAACCACTAAGCCACCTCGGCGCCCTTGATTTCTGATAGTTTCGGTGAATAATATTTGTCAGAAAGATCAAAGTCAGGGGTAGTTCTTGGCCTCGGGGTCGCAACAACTCTCTGATTCGACCCTCTGGCTACGGTTCTGTAAAATAAACCAAACAGATCAAATATTCATTCATTCATTCATTATCTCCCGCTTTATCCTCTATTAGGGTCGCGGTGGGGTTCCCCATGCCCATCCAGGGGAGAACGTTTCGGGCGCTGGGCAGATACACCCAGGACAGGGTGCCAATCCATCACTGGGCACACACTCACTCACACACTCACACTCTACCACTAAGCCACCCTGGCGCCTCAGAGATCAAATAAATAGTAAATAAATTAACATCGTTGGGGGTTTTTTTTGAGGCGATATCAATGTTTTTTTTTTTTTTTTTTTCGCTTTCTGAGATCTTCCCTTATAAAACTTTTAAAGCTCTTTTTGAAGAGGCCGGTCGGTTGAAGGTGGACGGTTTTTCAGAATTGTGGTGATAAACGTTCAGCGGCCCGACGATAACTCGGCGGTTTGTTTTGTTTTTATTGTTTTTTTTTTTTTTGTTCGGAGTCGAACTTTTCATCCCCCCCTCCTCTCGAAACCAGCCCCCTTTGGGTCCTATCCCGGTCCCATCCCGCCGACGCTGCAGAATCGCTCACCTCGCGGCGCGGACACTCCTAAAACGCTCGGAACTTCCGAACAGAGAACCAACGTTCTGCCAGCGTTCTCCTCACTCTCCTGTTCCGGAGCCCCCCGCGCCGCGGAGCCGTTAAAAACCGTTGGAGGCGAGCGGCGCGCGATGGGTCCGCGAGCGGCGACATCAAAGCAGTTTTGAATTCGAATCGCGTCGGCGGCGCGCGGACGGCAACGGAACGGCGACGGCCGCGGAATGAGGCGCACGGATAACCGAACCTAGAACCGAACCGGCGGGATCAATGCGGCGTCCGTCGACGGGACGTGCGGTCCGAAACTCACCTAAACGGTAAGCGGGTCGGGGTTCGGATCGTCCGGCGGCACTTTAAACAATTTTTTATTATTCCTTTTTTTTTTTAATTTTTTTTTTATTCGAACTCGATCGAACGCGACTCAGTTGAGCTTCGTGTTCGGGTTTCGTTTCCATGTTTAATTCAGCCAACGGTTGAACAGCGCTCTCATGGTTTCAATGTAGTCTTTTTTTTGTCGTGGAAATAATAATAATAATAAATAATAAATATATATAAAAAAAAAGAAATAACGAAAAAGAAAAACTTTCTCGTGACAGCGGCTGTGGGCTTTGACAGAACTCCAAAAGTCGACGGCTTATCAGATCATTTGGCTCCATGCCGCAGAACCTGCTCATGTTAGAACATGGCACTTCCTTAGAATAGGAAGTCTTTAAACATTATTATTATTATTATTATTATTATTATTATTATTATTAGAAGTTGGAAGTGGACTTTGGCAGGTTCTCTGCATGTCGCTTCGACCTGATGGCCATCTTCTAAATGAGTCTGGTTAAAAATACACACCTGGCTGTTTATTTATACAGGATTTATAATAATTCTGGGGGCCAATATAAACCCGGGGTGTTGGTATCTCGAATAAATTACGGTGTTCCAGACAGAACAGTAGCTGCGTTGTGTTTTGAGCTCTATGTTTGGGTGACTTGCAGGTATAAAGTGTTTTTACACTGATCCAGATTTACGATTTATTAAATATGTCCGTCGTCGACCCCACTTCCGCCACCCACTCTGTTTGGAAGTCGTATCCCCCGCGGGGGTTGCAGATGGCCGACTTTTCCAATGCCGCCCGTGTTATTTACTTTCTCCCTCATCTCCGGCAGAACGTGTTTACTGTCGGACCGATCCTTTTTGGCCCGGGGTGAATGAGAGTTTGGCTTCGGGCTCATGTTTCTAATCACACATCATCATCTAAGTATGTCTATCGCTGTCTTTGTTGATGTTTGTCATCGCTGCTCTGGATGGTCTGCTACTCCGCAGAACAAGTCATGGCGCTGGGTTTCGCAGTTACCTTCCAGCTGCGTGCAGAACCAAAGACATCCAAAACGGAGGGGGAACTCTAAAGAGAGCTCGAGAATCAAGGAACCCTGCAGACGATCTGAGATCAGACTACGAGGCATACAACAAACCAACGTATCTCAGTGTTGGTTGCAGATCGTACTTGTATTTGAGGCATGTGAGGAAAATGACTCGACAGAATCTCACCGCGGGACTTTTATGATGCACACTTAATTGCGTAGTCGGCATTTCTGCAGCCAAGAAAAACCCACCAATATCAGGAAGCGTACATTTATCCAATCAGCAAATAATCTTTTGGTATTTGGTCGATTTGGATTTGAACATATTTGGCAGATGTGACATGTAGTCTGCTAAAGGCGCATGGTCATGTTTATTGTTAGATTTATATTTGTGTAAAAAGCACTCAAAACGATTAATTATTTGTAATTTGTCGTTTTGTTGATGCTTTTATCCGAATCGACTTACAAGTTCAACTTCAGATCAGAGTTCAGGGTCGGTCATGATACAGCGTTGCCTTGCTCAAGGGCCCACGTTGGTAACTTTGGCGGAATTGGGATTTGAACCCACACCCTTCAGGTTGCTGACCCATCACCTCTGAGCTGCCGCAACTTATGTTATTATAGAATGTGCGTACTTTTTTTTTTTGAAGTAGGTCATCCCAGAAAATTTTGTCTAGACTAGATTAGATTAAATTAGATTAGCACGGAACTATGACAAGGCACTGAACTGCAGTGTGGCAACTGAACAGGGTTCAATAACAACAAGTGCGTAATATACAGTATGGACAGACACCACTGAACACCAAAACAAACTGAACGCTATTAAATACCGTGGGTTCTCCATTCACAGGAACATGGAGTAGCGCATTAAGTCCAGGTAGCTGCACCGCCCAAATAGCAACCCACCAAAGTCAGCGCGCCACCTGGATCTTAAAGAAAAGGACGAGTGACACGGCATTTGCTTTATTGCATGTCACGCCCAAAACAATAGAAAATTAGTACGTGCCTTTTGCGTGTTTCACTCCATAACGATAATAAAAACACACGGACACGCCCTCAATCAAGCCGTGTGGTTGACGGTTCGCTGAAGATAGACAAAATTGTTGAGACTTCATGTCCGAACCACCGTTGTAATTATGTTAATGTTATGACGTTGCGTTGTGAAGCTGATGGTGAAGCCAGAGGTCGCAGAAGGTCGTGCGTCTCATTGATGGCGTTGTCTTTTTTGCAATTTAAACCGTTGAGTCGAAACGCCACAATTATTATTAAATTGTATTTCCGACGCTATGAAACCGATACAGGACACAAACATTCCAGCAACCGAAACGAATCGGGCAGGAGCAGGAATTGGCTTGTCCGAGGCTTGACCTTTGAACCCCTCGATGTTCTGGGGATGGATTATGACACGAAAAGCCATTTCAGGGTCACGGTCTCGACCTGCAGGCAGTATATTTTGCCCCGACGTGCGGCACGACGATCGAGGCATTGAAGGAAAGGGGACGGGAACTTTGATTTAGGGATGGGGTTTAGAATATATGACCCGGCGTCCGGACACAACCCGGATATTTACACAGGTTTGAGACAGGTGCACTGTTTCGGACGACCCCATTGGTTAGGAGACGTCAGCGTCTCTTATTTCTCCATCGCTCTGTGTTTTGAACGTGAGAATGGGGGTGGGAGCGTTATGTTGTGGAGATGTGGCTGACTGTTACATGATGCGACGTGATGCCGCTGTCAGCGCGCCAACGACACGCCATCGTTTAGAGCTTATCCCATCACTCCCTCTCATCACTCGCTCTGGACCAAAGGTGCGTACCTGAGGTTAAAGAGACTCGCTGGAGAGAGATCAGAGACCAGAACAGAGCAGAAGAGAGAGTGACGGATGAGGACACGGCGAGGAGCGTGCCCCTTGAGCGGGCCGTAACCGAGGACGCCGGGCGGCCAAGGGGTCGGGCCTGTCCAGCTGCACCAAGAAAGTAATCCATCAGTTTCCCAAAAGTTACACAACTAAAAGAAGCCCATTAAAGGGAAGCGGCCCGGTCCGCGCCCGCGCGAGAACGCTAATGCAATCCAGAGCGGACGTGACAGGCCGTCTGGAAATTCTCAGGAAAACGAGGCCGGCGGAACATGCAGCTACCGGCGGAACATCACAGGAGAACCCAGACGACGAGTGTGACATTCCCATTACACGGTGGCTCTGCTCGGGGCGGGGTGGGGGGGAGGTGTGGGGTGTGGTGGGGGGGTAGGGGGCAGAAGATCAGAAACACATGTGGCGAGGTCGCTCCAACATTCTGGCGCTGGTCAGGACTCGCGCTGCGTTTGGGATGTCCGTTTGATCGGAGCGTTTAGCCGCCGGCCAAGTTCCACCGGGGCGCGCCGATGAGCCGGCTGGTTCTCATTCTCACGTGTGCGACGCGGAACTGCAGATCGTACGCTCGCTCGAGAGACAGACGGGACAAAGTGAACGCAGAGCTGTGTGGGGCGTGACGTAGGGACCCGGTTCTAAATGCAGAACCTCGGCAAACGAGATCGAATACAAACTAAAAACACGTGGACGTCGAGACGGAACGGGGACTGCGGACGGAAGAACCAACAGCCACGCAGTTCTACAGCATCAGCATTTCAGCATTTATCAGGGATCATAGTGAATGTGGCAACCCTAGTTTATGTGGATTATAACAGTTGTGGAAACCTGAATTAATGAAGGATTATAGCAGATGTGGCAACCCTACTTTATGAGGGATATTAGTGGATGTGGCAGCCACCAATTGTAACAGATTATAGTAGGTGTGGCAACAATATGTTATGAGGAATTATAGTTGATCTGGCAACCCTATTTTATAAGGTATCATAGCAGATGTGGCAACCCTAGTTCATGAGGTACTATAGCAGAGGTGGCAACCATTTTAATTAGGGGTAACAGTAGTTGTGGCAACCATTTTAATTAGGGGTAACAGTAGTTGTGGCAACCATTTTAATTAGGGGTAACAGTAGTTGTGGCAACCATTTTTTATGATGGATTATAGTAAATGTGGCAACCATAGTATAAAGATAGTATAAAATAAAGAATTTTGGTAGTTGTGGCAACTGGCATTTGCCAGAGGGATTATAGTGGATGTGGCACCCATTGGTTCTATTAAAGGACACAAGTGGTATAAGATAAGGTGGAGGATTCAGAATGTCCTCCATTAGAACCTTGATGCCTATAACACACACTCCATACCAGACCACCGGGATAAGCCCCAAACCACAGAGGGTCGGAGAGCACGGATGAACACGTTTATGAACCAAACATCTCCGGGGTTTCCACTGTTAGAACACACAGTGTGCACAACTGAACACGTTCCACCACACTGGTGAAGCAACCTGAACAGGTTCTCCACGAAGCTCCATCAGCAGAAACAAACGTATACAAACTCATGCAGAAGGGCAAATCAACAACAGTGGGGTGACACAGGTGGAGATAAACATTAGAACGTGAGAGGAGGAACCGGGGAGGAACCAATGAGGAACCGAGGAGATGTTAGGAGATGATCAGAATGAAGGAACTTTAAACTCACATCAAGGAGAGTGCTCCATCATGGTGTTCCACCAGACCCAGGCCTCAACACAGGAAGTCCAAACAGAGGGGGTGGGGCTTGTGTTCTGTGGAGGTGCGGTAAACGGTTCTACCTGCCCCCTAGTGTCCCGGAGGAACTCTGAGAACCAAACACTGGTGGCTCTGCCAGCTTCACAGGGTATTTTGGGGCACTTCAGCACTCGCCGGCCACCTCGCTGGTGCCGTTCCTCTTTGGTTCCGTGGAGTCACGATGAGTTTAAAAGGTTCTACAACCGAAAAAAAGGGTTCTGTTTAAAATTTAATGAGGTTTTTTATTAAATATTTCAACCAATTTTCAAAATTCCAGATTGTAGTCCATCTGTGTTCTTTGTTGTTGTTCGCCCCCTATTGGTTCTCAGGAGCATCACAGAACAGGTATCATTTGGGTGGTGGATTGTTGATTGTCGGTTCTGCAGCGACACTGCCGGGATAGGACTAATGCCCCCACCCAATAACCCCTGCTCTGTGGTGGTACTATTGGGGTTCTAATCATTAGAGAACCGAGTACACTGTATGTACTGTAGAACACAAACAGATGGACTACAGAGTGAAACTGTAGAACTACAAAGTCCATCTTGTGGCATTTAGCATGTTCTCCTCTCAGCGCTGAGGATCCAGGTTCAAATCTGATCTGGTTGGAGTTTGCATGTTCGCGTGGGTTTTCTCTCACAGTCCAAAAACATGAATTCAAGGAGAATTGGCTGCTCTTAATTGCCCCTAGATTGCATAGAGTGTGTAAGAGTAAGTGTGTGCCCAGCGATGGATTGTCTTCCACTTCTGGGTGTATCTGCCCAGCGCCTGAAACGTTCTGCCCTGGATGGGGACCCTAGTAGATGACAACAGTTTGGGGAAGGCCTGAGTGGGTTTGCTGACTGCTCCACACCGAGCTCTAACCTCAGTCTTTAAAAGCCTTTGGGATGAATTAGAACAGCGACTATGACACACGTCTCACGTCTGCGTTTCGGGCCTCTGCCCTCATTCTGTAGATTTTCTGAAACAGAACTCAGACTCTGTTTACCCCGCTCTCACGTGACCGGTGTGTTTACTCGTCCCCGTCCTCCAGCAGCGTCCTCTCTCCTCAAAATTCCAATTCATCTCAAACGTCAGTGGGTCTGTGAGTCACTTTACCACACGCAGTGTCAGTGGAACGTTTGGACACACCCACATTCTGCTGCACGTATTGTAAACGTGTTGGGGGGGGGGGGTATGAGCAGCCAATTCACCTTAAATCCATGTTTTCTAAACTGTGGGAAGGAAGCGGAGAACTTGGAAGGAAACCCACACGGACACGGGGAGAACATGCCAAACTCCACCCAGCTCGGTATTCGAACCTGGATCCCCAGCGCTGAGAGGAGAACATGCTTAATCACTACACCACCGGACCATTGAATTGGAGTTAGAACACATGGTACTGCCGCGCTGAAGGACCCACACTGCCTAAGTCTGCGGGACCTGGAGTTTGCACCCCCACCCTGATGATCACTCGCCCGACTCCCTCACCCCTGAGTGACCGCACTGGTGTAAAAGGCGGCAGACGGGTGGAGGTCGCACCATTGAGCCGCGCTCCAGATCAGAGACCGAGGTCAGGCATGAGGCGGAGAACCAGGAGAACCCGGCGCGGGGTTCTGCGTCGCTGCATTGGGGAAATCAGCAATGATAATAATTAATAAATATAATATTAACATAGGATAAGGTGGCTTTGTGGTTTAGCATGTTCTCCTCTCAGCGCTAGGGATTCCCGGTTCGAATCCCCATCTGGGTGGAGTTTCCATGTTCTCCCCGTGTCCGCGTGGGTTTCCTTTGGGTTCTCCGGTTTCCTCCCACAGTCCAAAAACATGGATCAAGTCAATGGAGTTCCTCAAATTGCCCCATATAAAGTGTGTGTGTGTGAGTGAGTGAGTGAGTGAGTGTGTGTCCAGCGATAGATTGCCCCCCTGTCCTGGGTGTATCTGCCCAGCGCCCGAAACGTTCTCCCCTGGATGGGCATCGGGAACCCCCCCCGCGACCCTAATATAGGATAAAGCGGGAGATAATGAATGAATGAAAATTAACACAGGGTTAAGTGGCTTAGTGGTTTAGCATGTTCTCCTCTCAGCGCTAGGGATTCCCGGTTCGAATCCCCATCTGGGTGGAGTCTCCTTGTTCTCCCCGTGTCCGCGTGGGTTTCCTTCGGGTTCTCCGGTTTCCTCCCACAGTCCAAAAACATGGATTCAAGGAGAATTGAATTCTCCAAATTGCCCCATATAGAGTGTGTGTGTGAGTAAGTGAGTGCCCAGTGATAGATTGCCCCCCTGTCCTGGGTGTATCTGCCCAGCGCCCGAACCCCCCCCAACCCCAGTAGAGGATAAAGTGGAAGATGGATAATATTAACATACCGGCCACTTTATTAGATACACATCATGGTTGTGACGCTCAGAGGGGGCAGCATTAGGGTGGAGAGCAGCATTAGGGTGGAGGACGGTTCTCGGTACTGCAGTGACGTGGCGGTTCTCAGCAGCGCGTCTCTGGAACGCATGGAGGCCGTCCCAAGGTCTGTCATTAGCCGAGCGCTGACGGATGTCTGATTTGCGTTCCGCGAACGACAGCGAAAGCGTTCTTTAATGTGAGCCCGAACCCGCGTGTGCAGGTGGGCGGGGCCGGGGCAGGAGATGAATCGGGAGGCGGACGACAACAAGTCACTTTAACGCTCCATTTAACGCGACTGACGTTCCAGATCCCGAGCACTGAGAACGAGAACTGGCCCCGAGGTACCTTACCCACCCACCCCCCGCCCCCCGCGCACACACATACGTAAACAAACCCGCCTTTGAGTCCTATCCCATCACCTCTGTTTACCGAACTGACATGCGCCCTCCTTATCTCACATCCACCACATAGTAAACACGCGGCGTAGCGGTTTACAGCCGCCGGATCGAGCGAGTTGCGAATGTAAACAGCGCCCGCCGCGCGCTCAGCAAACCCGAAAAACTCGTACCGCGTTCCAGGAAAGTCACAAGAACCGAGAGAACACAGAACCTGTGAGCTGCGGGACGCACGGAGACGCGTCCACGAACTGCAGTTCTCCATTTCACTTTAAATGTTTTAATTAATAATAAACCATGGTTGCCATGACTACCATCATCCCTCATAAACATACACGACGGTTGCCACAACTACTATAATCCATCATAAACCATGGTTGCCATGACTATCATCCCTCATAAACATACACGACAGTTGCCACAACTACTATAATCCATCATAAACCATGGTTGCCATGACTATCATCCCTCATAAACATACACGACAGTTGCCACAACTACTATAATCCATCATAAACATATACGACGGTTGCCACAACTACTACAATCCCTCATTAACCCTGGTTGCCAGGACAACTATAATCCCTCATAAACTATAGCTGCAAAGACTACTATAGTCCCCTATAAACAAAAGGTTGCCACAACTACTATATTCCCTCAGGACACGCAGACCCATAGAATCGAACCCCGGACCTCTTTACTGTGAAGCACTAATCGCCGTGGCACCCAACACCGGCGAGATGAATCAGAACGGCGATGTAAGCGTCGCCCCCCCTCGCCCCTCATTAGCCAAAAATTCTCAACCTGGGGGTGGGGTGGGGTACTTTTGTCCCTGCAGCGCATGCGGCTCCCGTGCAGTCCGCTGAGCTACGTGCAAACCCATGACATCACCCCCCCCCCAATCCGGAACCTGTAGAGAACCTGTTCGTGGCACGGCGCACATTTACACTGGAGCCATTCATTAATGCCTGTGCCAACTGCCCTGGGGCGGTGGAAGCGGCGCTCGCCGACTAAATTCTTCCAGATCTCTGAATGGAGGTTCCGCAGGAAGCACGTGAGCTTGTTCACCGCTGGGTGCGGTCATTCCATCGCAGCACAATAACGCGGTACAAAGAACCGTCTTCAGCTCCACCACCCACAATGCACTTCACCCAGCCCAACATCGCCGCTGCAAACCGCCCACATCCCGTTCTCACTGGTCAGCTCGGGGTTAAACCAGGGGAGGCCACGCAACGTGGACAGACTGCAGAACCATGTCCTTTACCAGAAGGAGACGTGACGACGCTTCGCCGTGAATCGGGCCCAACGACGTCGCTCGCCCTGATTTACTCACAATAACGCACGACCTCAACGCTTTCATAGAGCGTCGTTCTATCACTGGGTACTCACTCACACACACACGCTGTATGGGGCAATTTACAGCAGCCCATTTAACTTGGCTTCATCTCTTTGGACTGTGGGAGGGAACTGGAGAAAACCCAGCTGGACACGGGGGGAGGGGACATGGAAGCTCCATCCAGTTTGGGATTTGAACCTGGATCCTTCCGTGCTGAGAGGAGAACATGCCAACCACTGCACCACCCGCAATTATGCAATGCAAGTCTCCCGAACTTGGTTGGAGTTAGAAAACGGGGTCCATCATGCCCCAGCCCCCAGGGGCGTCTAAGGGCCTGGCTTATGTAAATGAACCTTGTGAGGACCGGGGCTCGGTGGGCGGGGCTTTTGGGTGCTTATAAATCACTCTGGATAAACGTGCCTGCAGTGTGATGCAATAAAACCTAATGAAGGGAATAAATGCTTAGCTGAGTGTTTATCTATGAGAGCGAGAGAGAGTGAGAGGGAGAATTTGCCCAGGGTGGGGCAACGGTAGCATAATTTTTTTTCTGGCAGACGCAAGTTTGCCCTGCAGGCCCAACCCACATGCAGGTACATGACTGCTGGCTTTCCTTTGATTGTATTACTCCATCTCTCTCTCTCTCTCTCTCGCTCACCCTCTGCTCTGTTCTGCCCCGGGATGCCCCAGGAGAAGCTGCATCACTCGCATTCTGTGCATTCCACCTTCTGGTTGGCTCCGTCGTTCTCACACATTCCGGCATCGTCAACCTACGAAACGGCAGAGGCAGCCGACGTGATTAACACCCGGCCGTGCGAGTAATGCGGTCGCGAATATCACCCTCCGGTGGCGATTCGCAGGGTCCGAGCACCGGTGCCAAACAGCGCCTCCAGTGGTCCGTGGGGCAAGCGGAGCGATGAGAAGTCTAAGTTAAATTTTTGAGGCGTAAGGTGTTTTGGTTACATATAGCACAATTAACTACGTTCTTAACACGCGATGTTAATTATTAATCTTACGCTTTATCCTCTATTAGGGTCGGGGGCGGGGGGTTCTCCATGCCCTTCCAGAGGAGAACGTTTGGGGCGCTGGACAGATACACCCAGGACAGGGTGCCAATCGATCATTGGGCACACACTCACTCACACACACTCTATATGGGGCAATTTGGAGAATTCAATTCACCTTGATCCATGATCCATGTTTTTGGACTGTGGGAGGAAACCGGAGAACACAGAGGAAATCCACGCGGACACGGGCAGAACATGGAAACTCCACCCAGATTGGGATTCGAACCGGGAATCTCCAGCGCTGAGAGGAGAACATGCTAAACACCGTTAAATTGATTTTAAATTGGAAACTAAATTAAAATGACATGACGGTCTGACGGCCAATGTTTGTTTACTAAAGGTTTTATGTGATGGACAGACCTTTCGACTACGAATATTACCAATAGTTGCTCCTCGCCATTTTTGCCCCCTGAGCAGGGTGAGTGACCCTCATTGCCCCCTAGGGGTGCTGTGCCCTGACCTGATCTGCGGTACCGGTAACATGAGAGGTAACAGGAGAACCCGGGGGCAAACCCACCCCATGCCAGCACATAAACCTGCGCACCGCCCC
Organism: Corydoras sp. C115; assembly: GCA_019802505.1. NCBI lineage: Eukaryota > Metazoa > Chordata > Actinopteri > Siluriformes > Callichthyidae > Corydoras > Corydoras sp. C115. The sequence goes on from JAFMOC010000467.1 coordinate 440,435, forward strand.
GTGCGACCCCACACTTTATAAGCAGTTCTTAAAGAGTCGCTGTTCCAATTCATCCCCGGTCAGAACAGTGTGTAGTGTAGTGCGGACCTGTGTTTTTGTTGTTTCAGTTGTCTGACCGTACCTCCGTCTCTCTCTTCCAGTTGATACGTCTTGGGAGTGATGCACTGGCTTCCCCTGGTTGCCATGGTGATTGCCTCGGTCCTGTTTTTCCTTCAGTGTCCCAGTGTGCCCAGGCTTGCCACCACGTCCATGGACCCCGGCAGCAACGTCAGCGCCAGGCTGCTGGCCCGTCCCATCTCCAACCGTTCTCTTGCGGTACACAACCGGAGCGAGCCGCAGGACGACAGCATGGATCTATTATCCAAAATCAAGGGAAGTAAGGAGACGGCGTCGGGTGGGGGTCCGCAGAACCCACACGTTCGGGAACGCTTCAGCGTTCCGGGCGTCCACTTGCCCAGGGACTCGCAATCTACCCAGGGTCTATTACCGGGGGAACTCGCGGGCGCGAGCAATAAGGGACTTCGAGACCGGACGAGAAATGTACAAGGAGAAGGATCTCGTTCAAAGGACCAGCCTACAGACAGAGCCACACACGAACGGGAACTACAGACGGTGGACGGCACCGGGGCTGACGCTCCCACGGAACCCACAGATGATACGGACGTAGGCCTGGACAGCCTGCTGCAGGTGGACGGTGAGTTGATCATGCTTAACTCCCACCCCCGAGTGCTGTTCTCCACCTCTCCCACTCCGCCCGACCATCCACCCCTGCAGCTGATGCTGGAGTCTGGACTTCTACCGAAGGGAATTGAGGGGGAGGAGGTGGGCGCAGACAGGGAGTCCAACTTAATGCCAAAGGCCGGAGACAGAGAATCCTACCGGAGACTTATGCTGGGTTTAACGGACTCTTCGAGCAACCCGTCGACGCCACCGCGCCGCAAACGGCGCCAGCTGGAGCACGCCGGCCTCGAGCGTTCCATGTGCGAGTCCGAGAGCAACTGGGTGATGAACCGGCGCACGGCCATCGACCTGTTCATGCAGAACGTCACCGTGCTCGACAAGTTCCCCAGCAAGAGGGGCATGCTGGCTCAGTACTTCTACGAGACCCGGTGCCGGGGGCCTTACCACAGCGGGACGAAGCACACGGGGGAGTACGGCATGGACGGCGGCGGCTGCCTCGGCGTGGACAAGCGCCACTGGGTGAGCGAGTGCCAGACCAAGCAGTCGTGGGTGAGGGCCTTCACCAAGGACTCCAGCAGGGGCCCGGGTTGGCGGTGGATCCGCATCGACTCGTCCTGCGCGTGCGTCCTGTACAAGGTTCAGACCAAAGGACGGAGGACGAGATGAGGGACGGAATTAAGGTGGACATGTAGGTTAGGGTTCACGTTTCAGATCATGACCAAAGCGTTTACACTTTTTTTAAACTTCACGACGTACCTGCAACGGTAGCATGGTGGCCGATGTCGATACCCTTCATCTCCCGTGAGTTCTCCTGGGGTCTTACATCCAGGCCAGCTGATGGAGCGGACTTGGGTTATGGTCCTCGGACAGCAGTGTATTGGATTCGGTTCCATCAGGACCAGCGTTCCCTTCCAGGGTCGACCCGGTCTTGTATTCGTTGTGTGGCTATTATTATCTTTTTCGTAGTTTGTCTATACCGTGAGCCACGACCCCCACCCCTCCATCCCGCTCCAAATTTACCTCACTTTGTGCGCCGAGACATGAGGCCAAGCTACCAATTTTGCGAAAGTTGGAATTTCTAAATTCTTCATGGGTGTGTTTTTTTGGAGTAACGTGCGACAAACCAATCAGCGTGTCCCTCGCCGGTCCCTTTTGGTAGCGGGTGGCTATTTGAGCGGTGCAGAGATAGCCGAGATAGCGATACGCCAGAAATGTTACCTGAACACGCCTTCCAAGCATTCCGAACATTCCGAGATGGCCACGCCCATCGAGATAGACGTATTCACACGCAGCATTGCTATTTAAACCACGCAGGTGGAAGGCGGAAAATAGAGTGTAGTAGTGATGAACATCGCGATGCGCCTTACGCAAAGTCTTCATATCATTAGAATGCCGCTATACAAAACCCATGTGACCCACGTCCAAATGTTTAAAAACGGGGGCGTCAACATACTTTTGATTGTCACGTTAATGGCACCACTAAACGATTGATTGGTTTTTAATTTTGTCATCACCTGAATCCCCGAACCTTTCGGTGCGTTGCAATGTATTGTAGACTTGGGTCAGTGGGTTGCCATGTACAGGCATATTACCTGCCATCCCTCCATTTGAACGGGAACTCGTATCTGACATCCATCTAATCCGACCGCTACGCCTAATTCGGACCAAATGGAGGCAGCGTTTGATTCCCGATGAAAGAAAAACAGAACGTTCGGAACGCGACCGACATGAAAGCGAAATTCATTAAAAACGATGCGAATGAAATATGAAGATTATCGAAAGACGCGTAGAGATGAAAGAGGGAGCCGGCGCATTCCTGTCGAGAACCCTCCACGTGAACCTGGATAGGCCCCAGCCTCCGCTCGCCCTTACCTGCTGTTAACAGGCCAGTCTGTAGGAACGCAAAGCCACGTAAAAAACAACGTAACCTCAGATCCGCGAATCTCAAACCCGTCGTCTGGACGCAGTACGGATTGATCCTCTCTGTTCTGTTTGTACGTATCTTTATTCGAAACCGGCTGTAAGTTATTATTGATTATTCGTATGTAAGCATGAGTACCTCTGATATTAATATATTTCTTCGTAAATGTCCTATACGTCAAACACGAGCATCTACGTAACTTTGTATAAGTTTTTGAGATACGAAAGCACCGGCCGTGGCCTCCGAGCGGCGCCACACTGCCTCCAGTGGTCGGTGTGTCTTATTACCGGGTCGTCGCGGCGTGAGCGCGGGAGTTGCGTAGCTTCGAAACACCATGTAATTATTAAATATATATAAAGGCATTAATAAAATGAAGTGGTAATTATGTCTCGGTGTCTTTCATAAGTGCACCTTTTCTCCCACAATCCTTCTCAATCGATGTTCTAATTCATACCAAGGATGTTTGATTGGGGCGCTGCGGTTTACTGAGAAACTTTCACATCAAAACTTCCCCAAACTGTTTCTAAAAATATAGCTCCACCCACTTTTTTGGCACCCATCACCACTCCCACTCACCACTCCACAAATTTTTGTTGGGGTTTGTTTAGTTAGAGAATATTTGTGGAACCCAATTTTTGGAACACACAAACGACCCACAACGCTTCACTTCCGTGTAGGAGGAGCTTGGCTTCCCGTGATTGACAGCGGCACCGGATCTGACACGGACGGTTTGTCTGCGTCGTGTGGCGGTGGTGAGGCATGCCTGTGGGAACATTTAGAACGTGCTAACGCTGACTCAGCAGAATCCGTTTCTGAACGATTCATCTCCAAAACTTCGTACACTCATTCGTCTAAACCTACGATGTGCAGTCATCCCTCACATATCGCCGCGGTTATGTTCCAGAGACCCCGCCATGTAGCGGCGTTCTAATGATTGTATTATTTATATGTTTTTGCGTTAAACAATTTACTTACTCTTAAACCAATGCAAATGTAGTAACATATAGAGCGCAAAACGCCACGATAGGGCAGAAACTACGATACAGAATTAAATGTACTTTTTTAATTTAATGTAGTGGCGTTCTAATGATAGTATTAATTATATGTTTAAGGCTTCATTAACCCCGCCCACACTCATATGCTATTAAACAATTTCCAAACTCTTAAACCTAAGCAAATTTAGTAACATAGAGCGCAATACGGCACCGCAATATGATGAAAATTATGATACAGATTTCAATAAAATAAAAACAAACCTGCGAGGAGTGATTGACGAGAAAAAAAATGTCGTACCTCCCCAATATGTACTAAACAGTGAGGTCCGTATCACGACCCGAACCGTGACTTTTTGTGTCTCGCGACACCCCGACTTAGAACCTATGTTTGTGAAAGGCGCTATATAGTTTGTCTTCTCATCTGAAGCCACGCCCACAATCATGCTTCTCATCTGAAGCTACGCCGCCACAACCGTGCTTCTCATCTGAAACCACGCCCACAACCGTGCTTCTCACCTGAAGCCACGCCCACAATCATGCTCAGAACACGGCGTGAGTTGTTAATGAATATATTTGCACATGTACAAATACCTTTTTTTTTTCTTTTTTTTTTTGCAAACATACATACATGTCCTCAGTCTTAGGTTGCAGCGAGTCGACGACGAGTCGATCGTTTACACGGCGGAACACGTACACACACACACGCGCACACACACACACACACACACACACACGACACACGAAACCCGATACATGCTCTACGAGTCCCTCTGCGTGGACCTCAAACCCACCGCGATGGCCCCCCGGAGTACCGTCAGGACCGCCCACGGGTGGGTCGCCTCTCGATGGCGTATTTCACAGATGGCGTGCCGGACCCTCGTCGGCGCTTGGAATCGGAACACAAGTTAGTTCTCGAGAAATGTACACGTTACAAGTAGCATAATTTCGTATGACCATAGTTTTTTCCGTAAGGGTTTCTTCTTCTTCTTGTTTTTTTTTTTTCTCCGTTAAAGATATTTACGCTAGATAAAATCAACCTTACAGTCAGAATTAGGTATTAAATGAAGATGTACGTACAGTCGTTCGATACATAAACAAAATAAATAGTTATCATACAAAAAGCAAAAATAATAAAAAGAAAAAAAATTACACACAGTTTTTTTTTGTTTGTTTGTTTTTTGTTTGTTTGTTTTTTTAAACAAATTGTTCCCGGGGCTCGCACCGTAGCACGTCGACGGCCGCTGCCGGTCAGGGCGACCCGCGGCTGGAGTCTGCCTTCGCGATGGAGGTTGGACATGCATCGTTAACACCGAGCTGGACGATCTGTCCGCTTGAATATTTTTTTTTTTTTTAGTTTGTTTGTTTCGTCGTTTTTTTGTCACTCCTCGGCTCCGCCGCTCTTCGCCCTCCAGTATGGCTTGCGTGGTTGCGTCCGCAAGGACGCTCCTGATTTCTGACCTGCCCCTCTCTCGCTCTCTCTCTCTTCCGCTTCCCCCTTTCCATCAGCAGCTCTCTCGGCCCTTTCCGGCTCGTCCTTCCCAGGACACGTCGCTATTCTGTTATTTGCACGTCCGAAATCCCGCTTCGTTGGCCGTTTAAAGTACGTTTAGCGACAAATTGAGGGCCCCTCCCCCCCGCCGCTATGTATTTGAGACGTGGTACGACTTGGAAGGCCGGTCCAAATGGGAAGGATGGGCGAGGGGGGGGGAACCGGCGGGACGCGGTGGCAGTTTCCAAAGGGATGGACGGAAGGACAGGCGCGAGAGATTGAAAGAGTCCGCCGGCGTCGGGCCGCGTCGTCGTACATTCGTCAGGTCTTTAGTCCTATTTCGTCTCCGGTCGGCTCTCGGTCTTCGGTTATTGCAGATTGGTCAGAGCGGTTTGTTATTAATTGTTTTTTGTTGTTTTTTTTTTTTAAACGTGTAATCATTGCTTTATTCTGCGTGTGCTCGCGGCGCCCCCTGCAGAGAGACAGAGAAAGGCATCGTCAGCCGTCGCGTGACCTGCGTTCACACCCGCCGACCGCGTTTCCCCGTAGCTGCGCCACAACAACACACGGAGGCGGCGGCGAGACGCGACGCCCCTCTGACATGTGGAAACTGCAGCAGGAGCCATTACAGCGTTCAGGACTCGTAAACACAACCCCAAATATACAATCAAAGCATTCCTGTCAGGCTCGTAAACACACTGTGTGTGTGTGTGTGTGAGAGTGTGTGTGTGTAAGTGTGTGTGTGTGTGTGTGTGTGTGTGAGAGTGTGTGTGTGTGTAAGTGTGTGTGTATGAATCTATGTGTATGTATGTGTGTATGTGTGTGTGTATATGTGTGTATAATAATAATAATAATAATACATTTATTTTATAGGCGCCTTTCTGTCACTCAAGGACACCGTACAAAAGTGCAAATAAGCATAGAATAAAAACAAGACACAGAACACACAACATATTAAAAGTATGTTAAAATTAAAACATTGATCAGATGGAAAAGGCCAGTTTAAACAGGTGAGTTTTGAGTGCGGATTTGAATTGTGAAAGTGAGGTGATGTGTCTTATGTCCGGTGCTAAAGAGTTCCAAAGTTGGAGAGCAGAGCGGCTGAAAGCTCTGTACCCCATGGTGGTAAGGCGAGCAGTGGGGACAGTCAGGAGGATAGAGGAGGATGATCGGAGGGAGCGAGATGGAACTACAACTTGTAGAAGAGAGGAGAGATATGGTGGAGACAGGTTGTGAATGGATTTAAAGGTGAGCAGAAGGATTTTATAATTGATGCGGAACTTGACCGGGAGCCAGTGAAGCTGTTGGAGGACAGGAGTGTTGTGGTGGAAACTGGGGGTTTTGGTGATGATGCGAGCAGCTGAGTTCTGGACCAGTTGAAGCTTATGGAGAGATTTGTGGGTGAGACCGAAAAGAAGAGAGTTGCAGTAATCTAATCGCGAGGTGACGGTATGTGTGTGTGTGTCTGTATGTGTGTGTGTGTGTGTCTGTATGTGTGTATGTGTGTGTATGTGTCTGTATGTGTGTGTGTGTGTATGTGTGTGTGTCTGTGTGTGTGTGTATGTGTGTGTCTGTATGTGTGTGTGTGTGTACCTTCTAAGGCCTTCAGCATGAATACGTTCTCACCGATGCCGACTCGCCCCTCGGAGACACTGCCGAAAAACAGAGGGAGGGGTCAGTGCTGCAGCAGCGCATCGCCTCTTGGACGATTTTGATTGGATCGTGTTTAAATTTTACGCTAAAAAAACCCAACGGACTGACGGCGTGACACCCGGCAGACTTTATTCTAAGTGTTTTATGGGTTTTATAGTGTGATGTCATCGTCGTCCGTGGCGTACCATCGCTTTGCACCTTGCGCAGGGTCACCGAGGGCGTGGAAATGGCTGAGGCGCGGAAGTTAGCCGGCAGCGTCTCGGATGAGTCCGAGGTCACGCCCCTCAGGTCCTTCTCCCGGAACATCTTCCTCCAGGACGGCGAGCGGGTGAAGGTCTTGGTGCCGTCCTGAAACACAGCCACCGAGCCGTAAGTGTTCAAGCTGAGGCTCCTCAGGAAAGTTGAGGGTGAGGGTGGAGGTGGTGAGGGTGGATGTGGTGAAGGTGGAGGTGGTGAGGGTGGGGGTGGTGAGGGTGGAGGGGGTGTGCCCCCCCCCCATGTGGAGAAACAGGACTACAAAATGTAATCGTAGAACTACAAAGTCCATCGACACGGTGGGTGGAGCCTATAAAACAGACAGTGAGGTTGACATAACGAGGTGACGAGGGTTCGTCCGTCACATGGGCCTCACCTCGTCCGGCCTCCTCTCCGTTCCCATGGCGATCAGGGAGTTGTACTCCTTTTCCAACACCTGACGAGCCTGAAACGCCAAACGGACCAATGAGTTAGTACGTGACGTCACTTCCTCCAGAGCCAAGGCACTCTGTTGTAGCCTATCCGCCCAAAGGCAGGTTCGTTTTTGTCCTGCACCGTGATCATCAGCACTACTCCTCAATACTCCCATATGGTCAAGGAGCCAATTGCACCAAGGTCAGCGTCCCAAACTGATTTGATACTCGGCGGTGCATCCCACCTGATTGGACCACGCAACTGGACCACGCCTACGTACCTGTGTGTTCTGGTTGGGGATCTGCAGCAGCAGGGCCAGGTCAGTGTAGTCGAAGGTGTCATCCAGGGCCAGCAGGGCGCCGTGCACGCCGCTCTCCGCCAGGTTGTCGGCGTACTCCTTTAGGCCGATGGACTGCACCCAGCACATCACGCGCTCGTTCGACCAGACCATCACATCTGCTCACGGACAACGAGAGGGACGAGAATGTTCAGGATGAACCAAGGCGAGGCGTACAATTTCCCATAATGCACAGCTCGATGCTTACAACCACCTGAATTTAAGGATTACGTGATGTGTCCCGAATAATTTAGTTTGAATAGCGTACGTGTGTTGTGAGTGAACACGGATCTTCTTCGCACTGCCTCACCATGGCCACCGATTGGGACCGTCACTCGCCCCCCGCGGGAGTCGTGTTCTACGTCGCCCACTGTGTACGCGAAACCACATGTCCAGAGCCTGGTAGCTTCGGTAGCTACTTTGGACAGGGGCTCCCCCTAGTGTCTCAGCAGCGCAGTCAAGGTAGCCGACCTCTGTTTGCCTCTTGTTCTTTTTTTTAACTGTGCGTGAGGCGCAGAATGCTCTCGGAACAGCGCCACTTGTGGCGCCACCAGTATGCCGTTGGATTTCTGTCTCGGGTCCGGTCCACATGGTTCTACCCCGCTGCCGTGGGTCCTTACGCTATTACTTTCGAATCTAGGAGCCGAATCTGTTCTATGGTTCCACACAGACGCAACGTGTTATTAAATGCACGGCGGGTTCCCTCCCTTCCTCCCGCGGTTCCCTCCGTCTCGACTCTCGAGTGGTTCCGTCGCGGCGCTTCCTGACGCGGTGACTCAGCGGATTACAACTCATGGACAATAGCACACGCCATTCTCCGGCTGGGTGTGAGGGAAGTCGGCGAGTGGACACGCCGTGGATCCCGCTCTCTAGAACAACCGCCGCCGTTCTAGAGTTGGGGTTGTATAGTGCCACGTTCTTCCAGGTTCCGCGGTAGCCGGAACCGCGGTATCTCATGGTGTGGTGTCTCTGAGGCATTTTTTTTTCATGTCGACCTGGTGCCATCAAGCTGGACCAGAACGTGGGAACGTAGCCTTCATACCGGCGCCGAAATGCCGGAGGACATGAGGTCCTGCCGCCGAGTAAGCAGGTCAGAGGTTAGAAGGTACCCGCATACGGTCAGAGGTGCCGGCATACGGTCAAAGCTGAGGTACCTTTGTTCTGGTGCTGGCTCTCGTCTCGCTTTCTCTCCAGCTCCTTCCGGTCGTAGTTCAGCCGCTTCAGACACATGATGCCATAATGCAGGCTTACCCTGGGGGGGGCAGAGGGGGGGTGTCAAGAGGGTGGATCAAAGGCTTACAAAACACCTTTTGAGAATTGATAACAGCCCGTGGGGGCGGGGGGGGGGTAATGATCCAGGGGAGAACATTTCGGGTGCTGGGCAGATACAGCCAGGAGAGGGCGCCAATCTATCACTGGCACACACTCACTCACACGGACACACTAGATATATAGGGGCAATTTAGAGCAACCAATTTACCTTGAATCCATGTTTTTGGACTGTGGGAAGAAAACCGGCGAACCTGGAAAGAACCCATGAGGAGGAACATGGAAACTCCACTCAGATCGGGATTCGAACCTGGTTCTCTCAGTCTATGGGACATACTGGGAGAACTTGGGAGAACGTGCCAACTCCACCCCATGAACACCTACATGTATCGAGGGCAGGGTTCTCCTGCTGTGGGAGCGAGAACTCAGGGTGGTGGGACCTGTCGACCTGAAGGTTAAGGGTTCTAATCCCAGGTCCCCAAATGAGGCTGAATACAGGGACTGAGGCGAGCGCTCTACCTGTGGAAGCTGTCCACCATTTTGAGTTGACCGCGCAGCTCCTTCTTGGTCAGGTGGTCGAGCATGCGCGCGTCTACCAGCGACTCCATGAAGTAGCTCCGGTACTGGGGCAGGCCCAGGCTGGGCAACCAGTCGTTTCCCACCCACTCATGGTTCATATCGCCGTACGCCAGGATCTACACACACACACACACACACACACACACACACACACACACACACACACACACACACACACACAAACATGATGGTTAGTTCAACCGACGACTGAATTAATAAGACAACTGATTAATGGCGTGTCACTGTGTCTTTGCTCTGGTAACCATGGTAACATGTAACCATGGTAACAGTACATCTTACATTTCATGGGTGCGTTTCGAGCGTAAAGTGCAATAAACCAATCGGCATGTCGCTCGCCGTTCCCTTTAAGAGCCAGGTGGCCCCTACGACTTTGGCGGGTTGCTATTTGAGCGGCCTGCTCCATGAGGTTCTCCATGTTCCTGCGCATGGAGAACCCACCGTATAGTATGCGTTCTATGGATCAGCATTCTCCGTACAAATGCCGTCAGATTTAATAGCGTTCTGTAGGTTTTCAGAGTTCCACGACGTTGGATGCGTGGCGGCGCCCGGGTGGATGATCCACCACCCACCCAGAACCACAGACTCGCTCTATATAGGGCAATTTGGAGAATTTGTTTTTGGACTGTGGGAGGAAACCGGAGAACCCGGAGGAAACCCACGCAGACAAGGGGAGAACGTGGAAACTCCACCCAGATTGGGATTCGAACCGGGAATCCCTAGAGCTGAGAGGAGAACATGCTAAACCACTAAGCCACCATGCCGCCCCACGATCCAAAATGAGTTATGTCTTCGTCCCATTGTTTTGTTGTTCTGCACCTGCAATTTGGGCTACACCAGAAATTTTAACGAAGCACTGTGCCGCTTCATTGCCCCGCCCTAAAACCCGAGAGCGACACCCGATTGGATGCAGTATTATTTCGGATTGCATGCGAGCGGCGTGCCGGCGGCGCAGACGTACCTGATCCCAGCTGAACTCCTTCAGCTCCTGCGCAGACGAGGAGTTAAGAGCGAGACGGGGGACGGGAGCGGAGGAAAGCGGTGGAGCGGCGGGAAGGAGGCGCCGATGAGGGGGAATAAGAAGGACGAGGGACGTGGAGGGAGGACAGGAAGAGAGGGACAGAGGGAGGAACAGTTTGTTAGTGACGGGTCATTAGGTGGAAGCAGAGTCAACTACCACAGAACTCTGAGGGAACAGCAGAAGATGCTTAACACTAAAGCCTAATGAGGACACACAGAGAGGGACAGAGAGAGAGAGAGACAGAGAGAGAGAGACATCAACACACCTCACTTTACTTTCCTCATGCTGTTTAATCAGGGTGGGGTTCATTTTTAGATGGAGAACTTTAGGACCGAGAACTTATTAAAGAACAAATTTAAATTTCTGATAATTTACAATCTGGAGCTTCAGCTTAGCCTTCAGAACATCCACCTTCAGAACATCCACCTTCAGAACGTCCACCTTCAGAACGTCCACCAATGAACATCCACCAATGAACATCCACCAATGAACAGCCACCTTCAGAACGTCCACCTTCAAAACGTCCACCAATGAACATCCACCAATGAACAGCCACCTTCAGAACATCCACCAATGAACAGCCACCTTCAGAACATCCACCTTCAGAACAGCCACCAATGAACAGCTACCTTCAGAACATCCACCTTCAGAACATCCACTAATGAACATCCACCAATGAACATCCACCAATTAATATCTACCAATGAATATCAACCAGTCAATATCTACCAATGAACATCCACCTTCAGATGATGTCATGTATTATGGTGTCTGTGTATGACGTAATGATGTAATGTCTTTGCAGTGGTATGATGATGATGATGATGTAATGTCTTTGCAGTGGTATTATGATGAAGATGTAACATATTTAAAATTGTATGATGATGTAATATCTTTAGAGTGATATGATAATGATGATGTAATATATTTATAATTGTATGATGATGATGATGTAATATCTTTGCAGTGGCATGATGATGATGATAATGACGTAATGTCTTTGCAGTGGTATGATGATGATGATGTAATGTCTTTGCAGTGGTATGATGATGTAATATATTTAAAATTGTATGATGATGATGATGATGATGTAATGTCTTTGCAGTGGTATGATGATGTAATATATTTAAAATTGTATGATGATAATGATGATGACGTAATGTCTTTGCAGTGGTATGATGATGTAATATATTTAAAATTGTATGATGATGATGATGATGATGTAATGTCTTTGCAGTGGTATGATGTTGTAATGTTTTATGGATCACATAAAAGATGAATGTTCATCCAGACTCATGGACCTGCACTTCCGTCGCCTCTGTCGGTTCTAAATTTAAAATGCTTTGTTTACAACTGTCTGTAACATAAACATCACAACCCGTAAAACAGAGAACTAATAAAATCTCACAACTTCAAACACAAGCCAACAACCATCACGTCTTAAAACAAGAACTATTCGGAATTGGGAGACTCCAACCTCAAACCAACCCCAAACTCATCCCCCAGCCGTGGTTCTGCCCGCACGACGCAGTGATGTAGTGAGAACATGAGAGAGAGAGACTCACTGGTTTGGTGGCCGCAGTCAAAGACTCCATTTCGGCGTGCGTCATCCAGACGTTACTGGTTGACTAAAAAAAAAAAAAAAGACCATTCAGAAAGAAAGTCTGTAGAAAACCCACAAAGAACCTGTAAAGAACCTGTAAACATCAAACAGAACAAAACTCCATGGACATCATCTAAGCCTCCACCATCTTCACCCTTGTAGTTATCACTGCAACCACAAGGTGGTGCTGGAAACATTTGTTTAAGCGTTTTTTTTTTTTTTTCGGTGAGGTGTCGGTGACTATCCCAGCCGTCGGGGCAAAGCACACCGAGTTTGGGGAAATTGAGTTGGTCCCATTCAAACCGATCAGTATCTTGGTCCCTGCTGTGGGCGGGCTGCTCTTATTTTAATTAGAGAGTCCTCTTTGATGTATGGATTCCGTCGGGCAAAATTCTGCTCAAATGGAATGAATTTGTAAAATATTTCGTAACATATTCACGACGCTCACCGATTCATCTTGGTAGCCACACCCATTTTTGTACTGCTGTTCACTTTTTAATTGTTTAATTTTTAATTGTTCGGTGCGCAGGTGGCCTAAGACTTATCGGAAACATAACCATCTCAGATATCCCCACACCGTCGACCTTAGTTTAGTAACAACATTTTAAATATGGGTTATTAGGGTGGTTGTCCACACTCTCTCTCTCTCTCTCTGTGTCTGATGTGGTGGAGGTTCATACAGAGCGTGTGCTGGCGGGGGCTGATGGACTGGTGAGGGAGACCATCTCCTGAATGGCCAGGCGGAGTTTCAGGCGGTGCAGCGGGTTACTGATGCCAATCTCCCGCTGGATCTCCGTGTCCGACAAGTTGGCCATGATGGCGCCGCTCTTCACGTTGGCACGACACGCCGCCACGTACCACGCCGGCATTCCCACCCACAGCTACGATACAGTGAGGGAACAAGAAGATCACACAGAATCAGAGTGAGGTTAAAACAACAGCAAATAATTAGTCGGGAAACATCACAAGAATCAAACTGCCGGCCAAGGGACAAGGTCTCCACCGGGATGGGACTTGACCTGGTGGCGCTGCGGTTGGTCAGGTCCAAAGAATGAGGTCAGCTGACCTGAATATACCTTAGGATATATCAAGCTCAAATTGTGAAAGCTTGGTTTAGGAAGCACATGAATCGTCCACCATAGATTCCAGACCTGAATCCCACTGAGAGGACTATGCAGCGGTCCACCATCTCCATCATCAATAAAAGATTTTTGGGGGGGGGGCGAAGGCAACTCTGGACAGAAACCGATTTTGTGAAAGTGTGATGTCATCAAAGCTAAAGGCAGTCCGACGAAACGTTAGAGAGTGTGGCACCTTTTCTTGGCCAGGCAGTGTGTGTAAGGTACCAAAACCCAAAGACGAACCTCCAGCCAGGAGACGACGGTTGGCCCGTCCCAGGAGGCGAAGGGCAGTCCCTGGCGACATGCCTCCTCCAGCAGCTCGTGCCTACGAAGGAAAGGAGAAGCGAGAGAACCAAAGGTTAACGTTGTCGCTGTGAGAGTGCAGGAGGTAGGATGTGAGACAAGATCCAACACTCTACTTCTTCTTGCTGCGGCGATCCTTATCCACAGGTCCCGCCATTTTGGTAAGACCAAGAGGATCGACGGTGCCCAGATCATCAGAGGGAGTTGACGCTGGAAAGAGAACCCGAAATAATACCAATGAAATAAAGCTGGCAATTTTTACCCTGCTACCCCTAGTTTATGTACACTACTATTGGGTCCCCTGCCCCTCTGAGCTCACCCAGCGAGGTAGACTCACGACCCGGCTGCCCCATGCGCCCCTTCTCCTTCTTTCCGAAGAGACGCCCGATGGAAGACTTGATGCTTTTCTTTTTACTGGCCTTGTGCAGGGAGTCCTGGCTGCTGTTGGAGCTGCTGCCATCTGCTGACAGGCTGCAGGCGTAACGCAGAATAAGTAAGACATGGTAAGGCGGACGAGGATGCCAACAGACACATCACTGTGACGCCGTATATATGTTTATATATTCAGAGTGCAGAGAAAGACACCAAATCAGCCCAGGTCTAATGAGGTAACCAATGTGGCTCCTTGAACAAGAGCCTTAACCCACGGTGTGGCAAATCCTGTGTTCTCTTTGGATTGAAGTGTCTGCTAAATGACCAAAGGTAATGCAAATGTACTTCAGTCGGTTCTTTTTGTGGTATTAAAGAGGAAGTACCAAGAATCGAAGAGCTACAAGAGACCAGCGGGGTCTGCAGGTTGACGGCCATCAACTGGACTAACATTGGAAGTAAGTATTATATAGTTTTCAATTAAAATTCGACTGACCTGCGGAACTCGCGGCTGTCGTCCAGCATGGCTCCAGGGTGGGTGTGGCTCATTCTGTCCAACCGCAGCGCCCGTGGGGTGGGAGGAGGGGTGGAGTCCAGCAGGGCCAGGGACCTATCGTCCTCCTTATTGTTCTGATGGATTAAAAAATGAGTCCGTTCATCAAACTAATAAATACCGTAACCAATAAATACCGGATGTGAAGTTGGGACTCCCGGACCCCTACCTGTCTGTCAGTCTCACGTGCTGGAGAGTGGGGCAGGCGGGGGGTGGAGTGGCCCGAGCTGGGTGGAGAGGGGGATGCCAGAGTGGAAGATGTGAGTGAAGAAGGGATGAAGGTCCTGCCACTGGGGTCCCTTCCCAGCGAAGAGGGAGGGATCGGAGGTCCGTCCAGGGCCACACTGCTGACTCGGCTCTCGATCTCCTCGGCCCTCAGCTCCGTGTTCTCCTTCTCCTCCTGAATCAGCCTGCGATTAAGGTTTTGGGAAAGAGCGTTGGTACAGAACGTCCTCTTTAACCCAGAGAATCCTTCATATTCGTGTATCTTTGGTTACTTGATCTCCTTGTTGATGGCCTCCAGCTGCTCTTGGAGCATGATGGCCAACGTCTGGACGTCCGTCTGTCCGCTGGGAGACAGGAGCTCGGAGCCGAAGAGCGTCTCGCGATCGTCCTCATCATCTGAGCAGCCGCCCTCGACTCCTCCCTCGAACCCCGGACCGAGCAAGGCGCCACTCTCCCAGTCTCCATACTGCAGAGTAGACAGTGAGGTTAATGGGTTTGGAAGCTCAGAGGTGAGAGGGTTGGGCCGTCATGCTGAAGGTTGGGGGTTCAAACCCTGAGTCCAACAAAGGGTTGCCCATCCAGGGGGCTGTATCATATTTGACCATGGGCTCCGAGCCCGAACCCACAACTTGGGATACCCAAGGCCCAAGGCCCTGTACCCTCATGGCTCCAAGGTGCTGTATCGTGACTGACCCTGTACTCCGTTGTACTTGTTGGTCAACTTGGATAAAGTGGTCTGCGACATGACCTCATATAATAATTTCAAGCACCCAGATGTGCATTTTGGACGATTTCATGCTTCTAAATTTGTGGAAAACACTTGGAACTGGATGAAATTTAGTGGGGTGTCCGAATACTTCTGCTCCCTAAAGCGCACTGAAGTATTAAACAGACTCGAGAAAGGTAAAACAAACAAAGCACGGCCTTAAAAACAGGATTAGAATAATGTCTGGCGATGTGTCAGTCAGAAGCTCCTATAATTACCCTCATAAATTTTCGTGATTGCCATCAGAATAAGTTTCGACTCGGGTCTAATCCTCCGACTCACTCGGCTGCATTAACCTGAAGCGGGCCCCGGGCTGAAAAGCCAAACAGAGATTAAGGTAAAGCCTCGCACCTTGCTGGCGTCCTCTCTGGTCCCGCCCCATCGCCCACGGTGGGTCCTCCTGACCACGCCTCCGGATCCTGTGCTGCCATAGTGATCCAGGTGGGTGGAGGAACCGGCCGGCAGGGAGCCGCCTCCCTGAGAGTACCGGAGCTCCAGTGCACTGCCAGGTAGAGAGCTGGGGGGGGGTGGAAGGGGAGGAGGGGCATTCATGTAAAGATGTTGAAAGATTGAACGTACAAACTAATCGGGAATGTATTCGCGAGGTGGAGAAGAGAGTGCAAACAGGGCGGAGTTGGAGGAGTGACCAATGCTGAGGATGAAGGTACCAGGCAAAAGGGTGCTGAGGATGGAGGTACCAGAAAATAGGGTGCTGAGGATGGAGCTACAATGTAGGACGATGCTGAGGATGGAGGTACCAGGAAAAAGGGTGCTGAGCATGGAGGTACCAGGCAGGGAGATGTTGAGGATGAAGGTACCAGGAAAAAGGGTGCTGAGCATGGAGGTACCAGGCAGGGAGATGTTGAGGATGGAGGTACCAGGAAAAAGGGTGCTGAGCATGGAGGTACCAGGCAGGGAGATGTTGAGGATGGAGGTACCAGGAAAAAAAGGGTGCTGAGCATGGAGGTACCAGGCAGGGAGATGTTGAGGATGGAGGTACCAGGAAAAAGGGTGCTGAGCATGGAGGTACCAGGCAGGGAGATGTTGAGGATGGAGGTACCAGGAAAAAGGGTGCTGAGCATGGAGGTACCAGGCAGGGAGATGTTGAGGATGGAGGTACCAGGCAGGGAGATGTTGAGGATGGAGGTAACAGGCAGGAAGATGTTGAGGATGGAGGTACCAGGCAGGACAATGCTTAGAATGGAGGTAGCAGGAAAGAGGGTGCCGAGGATGGAGGTACCAGGTAGAGGGATTCTGAGGATGGAGTCTTTCTCTTTTTTTATCTGAGAGGGAGGAGCTTACCGGGAGTAGGCGGAGCCAGGCCGACCTCGTAACTGATCCAGTTCCAGCTGCAGCCGCTCCAGTTCAGCGATCAGCTGATCCTACAGGGTCAAAGGTCAATACAGAGGACATCACATGAATGGACATTAAGTGTGTGAGAGTGTGTGTGTGTGTGTGTGTGAGTGTGTGTGTGTGAGAGTGTGTACCTTGTTGGCCAGCAGGTCATCCTGGATCTTCTTCATGTTGGCGAGTTCCTCAGACAGCGCGTTCTGAAAGTGTTAATCAAACGTTAATAATCTGGTATGAGGGTGAGGTTCTCTAAATGGAGGAGGATGAAGAGGAGGATGAAGAGGAGGAGGGGGAGGAGGCACCCACCTTGTCCTCCAGAGCCGCCATGCGCTCCTTCAGGTGAAGCTGCAGACGCTCGTTGGACTCTGACAGCAGTTTGTCAACGGTGTCTGAGAGGCGCTTGTTGTGTTCGTCGTTCATCCTCTCGCGCTGCCTCGCCTCAAAAGAGAGAGAGAGAGAGAGCGTCGGTCACCTCCTCCCAACGGCCAAAAACATGGATTCAAGGTGAATCACCAGCTCTAAATTGCCCCATATAGTGGCTGTGTGTGTGTGTCTGCCCAGCGCCTGAAACATTCTCCTCTGGATGGGCATGGAGAACATACTACATTTAAACCTTAAACTCTGTACCCACACCTCCTCATTGGTTCTCCTGATGTTCTATACCTCCACCTCTTCATTGGTTCTCCTGATGTTCTATACCCACACCTTCTCATTGGTTCTCCTGATGTTCTATACCTCCACCTTCTCATTGGTTCACCTGATGTTCTATACCCACACCTCCTCATTGGTTCTCCTGATGTTCTATACCCACACCTTCTCATTGGTTCTCCTGCAGGTCTCCAGGATGAAGGTGAAGCGTGTTCACCTTGATGATGAACTAGGACCTGTGACTTACTCTCTGCAGCTCCTGGTTCTTCTCCTCCAGCTGCGCCTCCAGCTGTCGCAGTCGCTCCTCAAAGTTTCCATGACGTTCCTCCGCCTGAAGAACCCAAATCAAAACATGAAACACCAACTTTATAAATAAAGACTTCAGAATACGAAACTGGATTGAATCTTTGTGTGTGTGTGTGTGTGTATTTGGTGTGTATGTGTGTCTGTTTGATGTATGTGTGTATCTTTGTGTGTGTGTGTGTGTGAGTATTTGGTGTGTATGTGTGTGTGTTTGATGTATGTGTGTGTGTGTGTGTGTGTGTGACCTTGTTGAGAGCAGCGACTCTCTGTGCGAGCTGAGCCTCTATCTCAGGCAGTGTCTCGGCTCTCTGCAGTGTCTGCTGCAGCTTCTGTTTGGCGTCGTCCAGACGTTCCTGCAGCTGCCGGTTCTTCTCCTCACTCTGCGCCGAGCGACAGAACCACAGAACAGATGTTACGGGTGCTGGACTGCTTCCCGGAGGTGTGGTCAGCTCCTGGAACCTGCAGTTCTATTGCAGGACTCCCTCAATGGACTTATGGATATAGTTTTCAATTGTTAAATACGGGTCACATGACCACCTGTAAACGGCTGTCCTACAATGTTGATGCTGCCCCCCCCACCTCGTCCCCCACTGAGCCTCGGTCCTAACAAGGTTTCTTCCTTAAAATATCAACATAACAGGGAATTTTGTCTTGCCACTGTCTCTTCGTCTCGCTCTTTGGGGGTTTAAAGGCTTGTAACAACTGTGAAGCCATCGGTCCTCACATCCCCCAGAAGGCCAAGCATGCCCCGTTACCCCCCCCCATGTATGTGTGTCATACCTGTCTGTAGAGAGACTCCTTGCTGGCCAGGTCGTTCTCCAGCTTGTCTTTGATGTCGTGGAGAGAGGTCGCCTCCCGCTGGGCACTGAGGTACCTGCACGACAGGAACACAACCAAAACATTTAAAGACGGAACCTTTCCATTTTTTCTCTGAAGGTGCTGGACGTTAATGCTGGACCGCACCCTCCGATCTAATAAACAGAACCTCATTTCTATTGGACCAGGGGGTTTGGAGTCCCTTATCCGGGATGTTACCATGACAACCATTGAGTTCTTTCATTCTCAGGGCGATTCCCAACAACATGATTACAACTCGGTCCTCACAAGGCTTGTTTCTTTCAAATTAAAACAAAGACCAGGGCGTTTTTACTTGCCCTGCCACTTTGGCATGTTCTTTAGGGCGGGTCCTTTAGGGGACCTAAGACACTGTAAAGCTGTTGGGACGATGGACTACTGTGAATACCCTACAGACATTGGTTCCAAAAATTCAGTTCCATGTTGTCAAGACCAAGAACACACAGTGTGCCCCTAGTGGTTGTATAGTGTAACAGTAATGAGGAAGGACTCGGTTCTATACCTGCGTTCTAAAGTGGTGATCCTCTCCTCCATGTCCTCCCTCTGGCACAGCGCCTGAAAACCAAAAACGAAGATGTAGTTTAATAATGCAATGCGAGAGTTCCACCTCTTTACGTGATTTATTCACAATAATGCACAACCTCGAGTGTCTTATTACTTTTAACACACTATAATAAAAATTGGATGGATTGGAGTGTGTGATTCGGACCTCTTTAATCTCTCTTTGGAGCTTCTGATTGGCCTCCTCGGTCTTGGTCACCTCCCTCCTGGCGGCAGTGAGCTGCTCCTCGATCTCACCGACCTGCACACAGTGATGAAGAACGCGTGTGAGAACGTC